>VXBT01003828.1:2084743-2379449 GCA_013400235.1 Oriolus oriolus
GGCTGGCGCTGGGGCGGGCCGGGGGAGGGCTCGCCCGGCTGCGGCGCCCCGGCCCGGCCAACCCGCGCCCGCCGGGGCTGAGCCATAAAAGCGCCGAGAGCCGCCGGGGCCGGGGTTCCAGTTGGCGGCAGCCGTGCCCGGCAGCCCTGGGGTGGGCAGCGCGGCCGCCGCTCCGCAGCGCAGGGACCGCCGCCGGCCGCCCCCAAGATGCTGTTTTGGCACACGCAGCCGGAGCACTACAACCAGCACTCGACCGGCAGCTACCTGCGGTGAGTCCCGGGCGGCGGCAGCCCTGGCACGGGGTGGGTGTTCGGTCGGGTGCCCCCGTCCCGCGGGCGCCCGCTGGGTTCCCCGGCGGCACTCCCGGTGCCCTGCCTCGCCGCCCGGGGTTAGCGCCGCTCCCTCTGCCTGAGAGACCTTTTTCCTTTTCTCCTTTCTCTTTTTCCTTCTTTCTTTTTTAGCGCCTCGCTAGACAGCTCTCTGCAGCGTTGCTTTATCGCTTGTGCCGGGTTCCCTCTTCTCCGGGCTGGGGTAGCGCAGCTCCAAGGGAGGAGGTGCGGCAGCGGCGGAGCGCTGTCAAACGCCTGCGGAGAACGCCTGTTGGCAAATTGAGAAGGCACCCAGTTTTGTGGGAATGCGATTTCTTTCTCTGCTTTTTGGGACGATGTGTGAAAAGCGCAGAATTTCACTTTCTGAACTTGCCTAAACCAGCTTTTTCCTGCCTCCGCACAGTTGCGTTTAATTAAATGTGCCTAATTTAAGTACAAGGGCTGCTAAACAATAGTCTGTGACATGTGTAGCACAAACCCGTGTTTCCTCCCTCCAAACGATGTCAAAGCAGGCAACTTTGGGAGTTCCCTTTTTGCTGGGTGCTCGTGAATTACTTGCTTTCTGAAGATGTAAAGCTCAGCCGTCAGCTGGTGTCGATTGCTGGAGTGGGATTTTGCTGAATTGTGGCAGTGGAGAACCTGGCTGTGGCCCAAGAACCCTGACTTTCAAATGTACCCCCAAATAGCCACTCTTGAGAGAACATTGAGTTTGTCTGGGGAAGCACTTCGAATGCAGATAATGCTTCCCTTTCCAGGAGACACGCTATCTTGGCTATTCCTGCTGCCTGTCAGTGTACTTGCAAAGGAATTTTATTTTGGACTAAATAATAATCTCCCATTATCAAATGATACAATACTGGGAGATTCTTGCCTTCTGGCAGCTTTTACACGTCTTCATACAAGGTTCTTCATCTCCTCCCTCTATGTCAATAACTCAGTTTCACAACATGTATGTGGCAAAAGTCTTGTTCTCTCTCGCTTTGCGCTTGCAAATCTGATTAGTTTAGGACAGTGAGAATGGTAGTAGCAGAGGAGCATCAGCATTGGTGCTTGTGCATATTCTCCATTCAAGAGTGTTTATGGTGCTCAGGCTGCTTCCTTAACTCCGTGAATTTGTAGCAGAAGTGCTGCAAGATCATCAGGTCTGGGTCAGGCTTGACTCCACCATTTAAATTCCGTTTAATGGGCCAGAAAACACATTAGCTTATTTTTGCTGGCTTGATGCTAGCTGAGGGATAAAGGATACCTGTTCTGTCAGGAAGGCTGCTGGTATGGAGGTGACCTGTTCGTTCGTGTTTTAGGAACCAACTTCTGCTTTAGTGAGTATCTGCCTCTGTGACCATGGTGGGTTTGATCTGGGATTAAAATCCCTACAGCCACTTTCATGGCAACAATGCCCTCAGATGTTTCAGGGAAGGTTGGTTGAGCAAAACCCTTGTTTTTTTATGTAGAGATGGCTAATCCTGGCCAGTTCACTTTCCGTGAGAGTGTGTCAAGACATGCATTTCTAACGGGCATTTTTCTGGTGAGCAGTGGCGTTCTGAAGGCTTTCCGTACCCCCTGGTAGTGACTGCACGAGAAACTGAAACAGTACGATACTTGAAGTTGCTGTAAGAAAAGTTTGTGTAAGTTATCTTTTGCAGAGATCAGGAGCTTTCTGTGTATCTGAGACATCCGTGTAAGTTCTGCTGTACCTCAGTGGTATTTGTAGCTAGAGCAAGATGATACTATAGAAAAAATCCCGTGGCACTTCATTAATTTTTTGTGAAAACCCAGTACGTGTTTTACTCTCTGTTGTGTCAGCTGACTGAACTCTCAAATAACTTTCTCTCCTTGCAGGTATGCAAACTAACTGTTATTTAAGACCAGAACTGTAAATCTTTAGCATAAGGGTGAAACTTGGGAGAGTTTTAAGGAGTTCAACTTTTTTTTTTTTTTTTTAAGGATAGTAACTGTTGTAAAAGCCTGTTTTTCCCTAAACTTGATTTGCGATTCTTAAGTGAAGAGTTGAATAAATTTTGTGTTGGCTTATGTATTTACAACTTAAAAATTCTTTTGACCTCATTCTAAGTTTCGAACACTTGTAATAAGTTCGAATGTTTAAGAAGGTCTTGACCCAAAGCAACGATACCACAGTTTATAGCTCTAGGAATAAAAATGTGGTTGTGTGGCTTCGTTGGAGCTTTAATATGGTGAAGCTTTCCAGAAACCATGGATTCCTCCATACTTACAGTCTTCAGCGATCAGACAGCTGTGCTGGCACGTGGAGGGATGCAAAGAGCCTGATGTGAAATATGGTATTTAAAATTTGACTTCCCCTTGCCTAAATTTCTCAGCTGTTTCAGGTGAGTAGGTGTACAAATTCCTCACCCCTAACTGTTAAACCCAGGCCGGATTTTGTGCACTGTTTCTGCCGAACTGCAGAAGTTTTTGGGCGCCGCAGTTTTTGATCTGTTTTCATCCGTAAAGCCACAGGCATTCCGAGAGCATTGTGCAGATGAGCGGGTTTGGAGCAAATGTTGGCGTCTGGGCTGAGTGAGATGACTCCGGAGCAGTATCAGATCCTGCATGTGTGTGGAGCAATGCTATCTATTTCAGAAATCTACTGCAGGCATTTCTGTCACTTCATTACTGTAGTAAATCATCACTAAGGAAAAAAAACCCTCTCTGTGGCAGCAGTTAGGCAAGAGCTGTGATTATGTCAGTAATGCCAGGAAGCAAACGGGGCTGGATGCCTTCGAGTGGGTGATAATATGGAGGGCGTGGGGTTGGAAGAGAGAATGGAAACAGAG
Source organism: Oriolus oriolus (assembly GCA_013400235.1). Classification (NCBI taxonomy): domain Eukaryota; kingdom Metazoa; phylum Chordata; class Aves; order Passeriformes; family Corvidae; genus Oriolus; species Oriolus oriolus. The sequence goes on from VXBT01003828.1 coordinate 2,087,865, forward strand.
ATGGGTGTTTCTTTTCTCCTGCCTGCATCCGAAATGGCACAGTTTGCTCTCTGGCATTGTTTCCCCGTAAATAGGAGTACCTGTGTTTGAACCAGGCACTTCAGCGGTTTACTCTGAACTGCTGCACTGTTTCACTGATGACCTGTGTAGCCTTCAAGGTTGTGGGTGCTATGAGTGGATCATTAACTGAACAGGCAAGGAAAAAATTCTTAATGCCCTTTTCAGGGTGCATGCCTGTACATGCTGGATGGCTTTTCTTAGAGCATTTTGTGTATGGGATTGTCAGAAGGAGCAGAACTGCAGCCTGTGTAAAGGGAATCGTGAGTCTTCACACATCTGGAAGAAATAGAGAAAAAGAATCACTTAATCTGAATTGTCACTGTGTTCAACATAATCCTCCTAATTTGGAAGGGTGTTAATGTTTTAAGTAGGTGGACACAATGATCAGCAATGTTAGTGGCGTAGGAAAGGCTGATGTGGTTCTTCAGTATCAGACAGGCTGAGATAAGGATGCTTATTCCTGACATCTCATTTTGTACTCACCAACCGATCATTTGTTGAGCTCTCAGCCTTGCTAATACCAGTTCTGCTTGGGGATTAGTGTGGGTTGGGAATCAGCCTGGGACTAAATCGGTGGGCAGGTCAGTATCAACATTTTGTAAAGAAGTGGGAACTGGGGCTATGTGCAGGTCCTAGTGAAGCTGCTCCCATGCACCTTTGTGTGTGTTTATGAAGGCAGCCCAGTGCTGACTTAAGAGCTGTGTGATTCCTTGGGATCAGGTTTATTAGAATGCAGAAAGGTATTATGAGTCAATTAATCCAGCAGTTCATGCCATCATTTACCTGAACATCTCCTTTTTACACCAGAGCTATCTGCTTCTCACCTGTGGCTGGTACTTGAAGACATTTTACTAAATCTGGCATTCAGCTGTCAAAGTGCCCTTTCTTGCGTTTTTTTTTTCTGAAAGGCTTTCATCTGAGAACTCTTAATCAAATGTATGTCCACAAGGATGAAGAATCTATTTTTGCTGGTTTTTTTCCTCATCAAGAAGACTGCTTAACTGAAAAGTAAATCCGATTTATTTCTTAAAAACTTACATTAATTCTTAGACGTGCTCTGTTTCGCCAGTGCTATGTTCTTTTGTGTGCAGTGCTAATATCCTAGAGGCAGAAGTTGCCTGGTTACATTAAACAGCCCAAATTCTTCCTCTTTTAGCCATTTTAACCCAGTGTTTCTCCAGAGACCGCCCCCATTATCTGAGATCATGAGAACCAAAAGCAGATGGAGGCTAGGATATCCATAAACTCTTTGCAACTGACTGCGTATCAATTGTACGTTGCAGGGATGTCCTTGCGCTGCCGATCTTCAAGCAGGAAGAACCGCAGCTGTCTCCTGAGAACGATGCCAAGCTGCCGCCCTTCCAGTACGTCCTCTGCACAGCCACCTCACCCGCCGTGAAACTGCACGAGGAAACCCTGACCTACCTCAACCAAGGTAGGGTTTGCAGTACCCTGAAGGAGAGGGTATTTCCTGGGAACGATTCATGAGGTTTAATCCCTTACTTTGCCTTACCGGGAGGGCAGCGGGATGGGAGGAGAGGGATAGAAGTGGGGAGGGGGGTGGAGGAAAGGAGGAATATATAATTTTTCACATTTAGATGCCAGATTATCAACCATTTTAAAATAATGAAGCACCACTGATTTAACTGTTGACTTAAAGCGGTGTTATAGCACGCACAGTTCCCTGTGGCAAAGTACTGGCTTGATCTCAGACAGCTTAAGCTGCAGCCTCCTGCCTTCATCTCACAAGGCCAGACTGAGGAAGCAGATGGGCCAACTTGGACTGGGGAGGGCTCTTACTGTTGCAAGTCCCCCGGCACTGCTGGAGGGCATAGCCAGAGGATGAGTTAGCAGGTATCCAAAGGCTGCTCTGAGGGCTGGGCAGAGGGACATCTCTCCCACAGGCAGGCTGGTGTGGCTCTGCTCAGTGCCTCGCTTGACAAGTTGCCAGGGTTCAGCGCAGCAAGGTCCTCTATAACCAACCTCACAGACTGGTTCATACCCCTGGATAAACAAACACTGTTTGTCTGTGTTCTTTTCCCCCCTTTGGCAGCGTTTGTGCAGGCACACCTGTGGCTGGTGTTTGGCTGTCACTTTGCAGCACCTCCTGTGTGTGGGTCTTGAGGGGATCAGACCTCTTCATGTACAAATTATGCTAAAACACACTTAGGCTCATTTTCTGCCAGGCTGCAAAAAAGGGCCTAACAACAAGCTGAAGGCTGTCTGCCCTCTTACTGGGATCCTCTCCTGCCTCAGGATACTGCCCCAGCTCTTTAAGCTTCATGCACTGAGTAGGATGCTCACTTGGGTGCCTCCCTGGATAGGTTTCTCCTAATGCTGGTAGAAATCAGAGCCCTAGCCTCCCTTGGACTCTGACCTCAGGTGCAGCTGGCTGCTGGATCTGGGTTGGTAGCTGGCAGACCCATAGAACCCCCACAGAAAGATCAGTGAAGTACTGCAGGCTGTAGCCAAGGAGCCCGGTATTTCTTGTCACATAAGCTGGCACTGTTGTGTCTCTCAGGATCAAAGGATGCTTGGAATATGTGACTGTGTCATCTCAGTTTATCCATCTAAACACAGCAGATCCCAGGAGGTGGTAATGGGGTGTATCAATTGTGAGACTGAGATGAATCTTCCAATGAAACACAATCCTTTCCTGTACTGGAATAAAAGATTTTTTTTTTTAAATAAAAATCTGTTGATGGCCAAATATTTCAGCATACATGAGGCAGTGCCTACTTTTTTACCTTTGCAGTGGAAAAAGTTAGACAACTCTTAACACAATACCATGAGTTTTTTAAAAAAACTCTGTGATGGAGCAGTGCACATTTTCCTTTGCGAAATAAGACTATTACTGCCTTTTAGATCGACCATGTTATGTTAGGCTTTGTCCTGCTTACTATTGCAAGGAGTTGTCTGCTGCTACATCTTGACACTGCTTCCTGCTTCCTTGGCATTTCTTGGATATCGTCTGTCTTTCATCCCTGGGGGTGGGATGTGTCTTTGCAGAACACACCCTGGAGAGCATGAAGCTGGGCAGGCGTGGAGGAACAAAGCAGGCGTGAGGCTGGCAGGAGCTGTGCAGAGGGGCAGGGCTGGGAAGCTGGGGTGTCTAGTTTCTGCTAGTGGGCTATTGGTGAGAACATTGCCATGGGTTAAAAAGAGATGAGGATTTAAAGGCTCTGTCAGAAAATTAATCCCCTGAGTAGAGTTATGTTCTTTGGGCTTGAAGAGGTGCATGAAGGGGATGGCTAGGCAGCTGAGGTTTCTGGAACTGATACTCGTGGCACAGCAGAGGAACTGGCTGACTCCAAAGCACTGGACCTGGCTGCAATGCCACAGACATCTCATGAAGCAATTTAAGACCATTCCCTACACCTTATCACCTTGTGCTGGCTGTAAGCAAAGGGACCCCTCTTGCACCTTAACCTCTCTCTGTGTTTATCATGGATTGGCCAAGTACTGTTACATAAAACTTCCCTTCTTGAGTGTTGTGATGGATTACTTTAGCAAATGGGTAACTTCATTAATGAATGTCCCTGTGCCCTGCCTGTGTGTCAGTCATGCCTGGCTTGTAGTAAGGGAGATACAAAGACGCGGTGGCTGTCCCAGCACCAGCAAAGCAATTCACATCCAGTGTGGTTACCTTCCCAAATTGTGAGTAAAGGGTTTGGGGTTTTCTGCTTGCTGGGTGATTCTTGCCACCTGCTATTCAAATGTTCCTTCTCAACTTTAGCTCTTTGCCGCTCAGTAACTGACCTTTTGTCACTGTGAAGCAGCTCTGCTTCCTGCCCCGAAATACATTCTCCACACATGACTGGTTCAGTGGTGGTGAGTGGACCGGCTCAGGAATGTCCATACACAGAACTGCATGTAAGAAAGGTCAGGCCTGACAGAGCTATGGGCTATGGAAAGCTGGAAGTGCTGGGCAGCAAATTGAAGGCCAAGTTGCATAGCAGAGATAGAAGAGGAATCAGTGGAGAGTTTCATGTGATATCTGAAAGGATTTCATATGGGCTAGGAAGGAGGACTGTTCAGTGGCTGTGTTTCTGTACAGCTGGGAGAGGGCTCCAGGCTTGTGGAGCATAGTGGCTTCTCTTGAGCCTTGCTCCTTGCAGGATAGACCCAGAGGGATGGTCAGTGGTGTTGAGGAGGAAGAGCTCTTTGGCCTGGGCTCTCCACAAGGATGGACGCTGAGAGGACTCTGGAGCTGGAAACCAGAGACCAGTGTTTTCACCAAGGGGCAGGGGAAGTATTTGTGAGGGAGCATAATGGAGTGAGCTTAGCTGTAGTGTTAAGTTGACTTGGGGACATTCAGCAGTGGCAGAGTCCCAGGTTTGTCTGCTCCAGTTTGAAACCATGAGTGCTCTCTGGCCACAGCTCTAGAACCAGCCTGTAAATGAGGTAACTAGAGTCAGATCTGTCGCTTCGTTTCCAAAGACTGACTCATTGCACTTGTCTTTCCCGATCTCTTTCCCCCCTGCCTTCCCACATTCCTTAGGAAACTGGAGCCAAATTGAACACAGTGTTAGTTTGCTGATCCTTAGGGCAGTTCCTTCATTAAGAGGTCTTTACTGGATCTCAGGAGGATTACTCATCTGATGGGACAAAGTGTAGGCTTATTAGTATGGTGTCTCAATACCACTCCACCTTCAGTCAGTGAAACAGGTAAAGGGCTGTCCTTGCACTGGAACCTGCTGCTGGCATTGCTCCTTTGCTCAGGGATCGCATCTGTCAACAGAACTACACTGTCCAGAAGTCTGCAGCACAAACCTCCTAATGTTTCTGGAGCTAGCCTGCCTTTTAGCACTATTTCAGTGTCTCTTGTGGATAGGGATTTTCAAACAAACAATCAACCAGCAACCATATTATAAACCACTGCTTCAGCAAGATGGCTTGTTGCAGTGCATATTCCATGGTCTGCAGTCATATGGGGTGTGGTTTGACCATGGCTGGTTGAAACCAGTTTCCAACACGGTCAGAAATGGAAGCAATGAAAGGTGGTTCCAGAAATTGCAGCAGGAGGAATGTGGAGGAAACAAGCACTGTGTACAGTAGATCTGAACGCCAATAAATGTGAGGAAATAAAGTCATTCCGTTAAAAAACAAAATGCCAGAAATCACAAAAACCTGAAAGTCATTGCCCAAGGGAATCAGCTTGGAGTGCCAGAACCACACGTGGACCGTGAGCTGTTCAAGTCATGATTTTGTTTCATGACCAGCATTGGGCTGGCTCAGAACCTCAGATGTTAATTACTTCAAATAGAGGGAGGTTAAGTTTGGTGGCAGAGGGTCACTGAGAGCAGGCTGTGTGAGAAATGCAGCCCAGTCTCCCAGTGGTACTTCAGAGTAACTTGCCATCATCTGCCTGTAAAGTTTTCCTGGGCTCCGTTCAGCTCTCCCAATTTGCAGTGTGTGACTTGTGGTTCTTGGCCATGCAAAGATTTTAGTGTACAGCTGGTTAGGGTTTGAAAGGCTGGACACCTCTGCTTTATGGTGTCTTCCAGGAGTCAGCCTTAGTGCCAGTCCTAGATGGTTCAGAAAACAAACAAGCCAAAAACCCAAACCATGAGGGAAAACCACTAACATCTGAGACAACTTGTGATATTGGGAGTGTTGCTGTAGAGGTGCATTAGCAAACAATGCCTCATAAACCTAATGATGGACTTAAGTTTGAGTCTGGGTCACACCTAAACAAAAACCCCAAATTTCAACCCCAGGGTGCCAAGGCATATATCCAGGTTCAAGATACATGTGCATAAACTGGTACATTTTAAATGGTGCTGCATTTAATATCTGCTGGGTGTTGTTCTGCCTCAGCTCAACTGCAGGTGTGCTCTGGTTGCTTCTCCAGAGAAAGATGTGGGAAGCACTGGGCAAGGAACAGCTGAAGAGGATGCTTTGGAGTCAATTGCTGATTGTTTGGGTAGATGAAATTGCTTACAGCAGAAGGCAAAAGAAAACCTTTGCCTCTCTTAAAAAGTCTAAAGTTCAAATTTGGTTGTCTAATCTTCTACAGCTAGAGAACCCAGTTTTAAACACTGAGATTTACAGTAAATGAAAAAAGCTGTTTTATATTGACGTTAACTCCTACGTAATTGGGTTTTTATGGGGTCACAACTGCCTGGATGTTTGTACTTTTCCTGGAACAATTCTTTATTTGCCTAAATGAAGTGTAGAGAAGGCTGAGTGACCAGCTCTGGCTGGGTGTGCTTCTGGTTTAATTATAGCTCTGTTTATGGGGATATTTTTGCTTTGTCCTGTGCTAGGACCTGCCTCATTTCCTAGCAGTCGGTGCCATCACTGACCAGGCCCTGGGCTTGTGTAGGAGCTCTGCTGCTGGTGGCTTCTCCCATGTGGACAAGTGCTCCACCCTTGCCTGAGATCACAGACACAGCAGTGGCTTTGTGTCGTTGAGACTGTGAGTGCCAGGTGCTCTCTGGTGCCTGCCTGCCCACCCAAACCTGCATCCTTGTTCCCTAATCGTTGTGGGGTGCCATACTGCTCCTTGACCCCTTTCTGGTCTGTTCTTGGTTTTGAATAGCTTAAAAAATGAAATGGCTAACAAAGCTAATTTGTCTTCGCATTTCTGAAAGTGGCTTTTGGTGTTTTTGGTTCTTGTGGTGTTGTTCATCTTTGGAGAAAGAATTTGTCTCCTGCCTGACTTTGAAGACAGCTCTGAGTAGGTTCTGGTGTGTCAGCTGAAGCCATTAATTGTGCTAGAAGCAATTTCCCCATATGTTTGGCAGCTCTGTCTTCACTTGGCAGCCCAGGATAAACAACCCTGTCTCCAAACCACACCATCCCAAAGCTGACTATGAATCTTTCTTCAGATGACAAGGCACCTCTGCGTAAGTAGAGCATCTGACTTCTGTTGTCCCTAGGAAGCTAGAATCTCAGTTGTCTTCTAACCAAGAGGCTGTTTTCTATTCTTTTTGTAATCCTTTCTTCTGTTGCTAACATCTGGATGAAATTCAAGTGGGATTGTGAACTTGCTGGATTGTAGCCTGTGCACAACTCCTACTGGAAGCCCCTAGACTGCATTTTGTTCTCCCGTAAATCTTCAATATCTCTGAAAAAAGGGAGTGCTCAGAAGTTCCTCAGAGTGTAGCAAGAAGTATGAAAATCCTGGGAAGACTTTTTCCTTATAGTCCACATAATTCTTTTACTTTACCCAGTTATCCATATCTATTTGAGATTCTTTTCATTATGACAGAGAAATTTTTGCCTGTGATTTTACCGGATTTGATGTCTGTGTGACTGTTACTGTCAATGTGTAGAAATTTTCCAACTGGCTTCCTCTAATTTGCAGTGTCCTAAAAGTTTACATTTTAGTTAGCAGTAAGAAGCTTGAGAAATACTGTAAATTTGACGGGATTAGCTGTTTTTGTAGAAGTAATACACATTTTTGGAAGAGAATATACTTTTTTTTTTCCTAAAGAGGTATGGAAAAGAGACCAAGCCTTTATTATGTGTTCCTGAAACTAGACAGCAAGCACTGGAGCAGTGAGATTCCTCCTGTCCCAGCTCAGTGCCATGTTTGTGACCAGTGTGGAAGGGACAGTCAGCTTTGATCCCATCTCCTTCCCTGCCTTGTGGTAGCAACCTGATTGAGCACCCACGGGTGGGAGTGGGACTTGCTTCTCCCAGTTCCCTATTGCAGAAATGTGGTGAAGGAAGGGGCTTAACCTGAGGGCATCTAAGGGAGCTGCTATGTGGGGTCAGGAGTCATACTCAGCTCTTCTGCATCCCTTGTCAGCACCCTCACCCAGGACCATTCTTCGTAGTTATCTGAAACTCAAGTAAATATTACACACAAAGCTACTCTGACAGAGCTATAAAACCTGTTGTCCAAATTGACTTAAAACAGGTTGAAACCAGAAAAAGCCTGTATTTTTTACTTACATGGAGAGGGCTGAGGTTTTCTGAGCTGGACAGATGTGACTAAGATAATCCTGAGTGTTTCAAGTACATGCTAGAGAAGTGGAAATACAGGAAGAAATTATTTTCACAGCGTATGTATTTTTTCAGCTTTCCATTGGAGGTCTATAATTTCTTCACTGATTAATTTGTATTAAAAATCAAAGTTTGTGAGATCAAGTGGATGAAGGCTATGCAAAAGAAACCAAAGTGCACACAGTGAAGTTAGCAACTAGAAGTGTTTCTGTGTCTGCTGGTTTGTTTTGTGTCCTTGATTCAAAGTGAGACTGTAGTCTTTGGGAATTTAAATGCACATCCCTCTCTTTTGAGTGGAAACCATTTTAAATGAGGAGTATTTCTGTTAGTGCCTGTTAGCTATGAAGTGTCACCACTGTAGAACAGACCATCCTCAAAAGTCTGTGTAGAGTAGGACTCAGACAAATGTTCCTATAGTAAATGAGCAGTGAAATTTTCCTGCAGCAAACTTGGCTCTGAGGCAGCTCTTTGGCTTTCCCACAAGAAAGAGGTAGGGAAGGAGAAAAGGGGGGTGAAGAAATCCCCTTGAGTTGGAGGCATGTTGTAAAAGGAGGACAAATGTAAAAGCGACGTGATGGCAGTGAAGCTGTGTGGTGTGGCGGTGGAATCAGTAGCTCCATTGGTGTGCTGTGTTCCTGTAGTGCTGCTGCCCTGTTGGTAGGGGCAAGCAGAGCAGGAACCCTCGGTGCTGAACTCCTGGGTACCAAAACACGGTGGAGCTAAGGGGGCTTTGTGCAGGGGGAGAGGCAGGAGGCAGGCAGAGGGCCAGACTGTCAATGCTAAAGCAAGGCACGTGTAAATTGTGGTTCTGATTGCCATAGTACAAGCAAATTATTAAGGAGACCACACAAAAGTGTTAATGAGCATTGGTCATGACTGGGCAGCTCAGTGTAGATGCAGTCTGGACACTGAACACCAGAAACATACTGCAAGGAAGAAAGGGCTGGCTGTATTGACCCTGCTCCATCTCTGGGTGCTGTGCTGAAGGTGGGATGTGGGGCAAGATGAGCCTGCAGTGTTAGAATGACTCTGGTGTTCCTTTTGCATTTCCTGGCCCACAGCTTGTCCTCCTTTGCAGGATTTCCATGTTCCTAGCATAGTGGGAACTTCCAGGGTGGCCTATTGTGTAGCTGGTGAATTCATAATATCCACTGGATAAACAACTACAGCATCTTGTCAAATGAGGCTGCAGTAAGCAACTGCAGAATATCCACTGTCATTTGTGGTTCAGGGATTGAGGGTTCTGCTTTTGCTTCTTGTCCTGCAGAGCGTCCGCACATGGGACGCTTCAGCAAGTCTTATGCTAATTTTTGGTTTTGCTCGTGACTGGCTAAAAAGGTGTGTGTCATCAAGCATGCAAGTTCACATGCCAGCTCTGCCACTCTTGTCTGTTTACCCTAAGGGTTCATTAATCTTTCTTGTCAGAAAAATCTTTGTGTGTGCCTGATGCCCTGAATAGTTGTGTTTGGCTGTTTCAAAGGTGAGCCTCCTGCCTGCTGGATGTGCTTTGGTATGATAAATGCTTGCTTCTTTTTTTTTCCCTACCCCTCCTTCTTCATGGTGCATTTGACTGTCAGCATTCCTTTGCCTTTATCTCTGCACTCTTTAGGATATCCATATAAAGTTGCTAAATGGTATTTTTATTGGCCAGCTTGGCTTAATAATCAAACGGTTTCCAGGCTGGTTCTGTCTAGTGCTGTGTGGATCCATTCTGAGAAACAGGATTATCTGTTGGGTTTTTTTTCTTTTTTCCTTTTCCACAGATTTTTGTTGGGGATATTGCTTATTCAAAGGTTAGGGTTTAATTAATTTCTGGAAAGGCTACTCTGTTAGATTAAGTAAGGCCTTAGTCGTATCAGCCTGGAACATCAGCATCCTAATTGGAAATTAGTGTATCGTATTGGTGTATTGTGCAGAAAACCACAGAATGCATAGTGCAAGTGGCCCTTGAAATGTAACACCGAAACAAAGAAAAGCAAGCAGGATACTGTGGTTGTGTAGTAAATGATACTTGAACAAAATGTAACTTTGAGCTTGAAATGGTCTTGAAATCTTTTGTAATCAGAAATTACCTAAAATTTCTGATGGCTGTCTAAATTCCATGGAAATCAGTAAGCTGTTAAGCTTGTACCTTTTGAGCAGGTGAAATCATTCCTGTGTTGAACTAAATTATTTTTCCTCTGTAGTAAGTTGCTGACTTTCAGTTCTTCTGTCCCCACATTAAGTGGTCGTGCCCACATTTAATGTGTGTTAATTACCAAAGACAATGCAAGTTAAAAAAAGGTAAGCAGTCTATAAATCCTCCTTCAGATAGGTGGAATTGCTTCATGAATTACAAACCAGGAATTCTCTGGACCTGGGTGGTTACTTCTTTACTGACTACTACTTTGTTTGTAAAGCAAGTTGCTCAAACTCTAGCCTAGGAGGAGATGATGTAAATTTGCTGTTGCCCAGAGGATGTCTGTTTAAACCAGAAGTTACAGTATATCATCACTTGCCTGGGTTTTTATTGGTGCCTCTGAAGCTTTCAATGAAGTTGGGAGACAAACTGCATCTCAGGAATTTGCTGTGGTTTTCTGAATGTTTATTACTGTCCTGTTCTCTGCCTGAGGTAGGGAAGAAGGGTTGTGGTGAGTGAGGGGAGCACTGAGTCGTACAGACGTGCAGGAGGCTGCTGCAGTATCAGCTGTGCTGGGGATGGCTTGCAGAGTATCCCCTTCATTTCAGGTGGTGACAGAAGTGCTTTAGGTGCCCCTGTGCGTGTGTCCAGTGTTACACCTGACCAGAGACCAGGCTGGTCACTGACCTTGAGGCGATCTCAAACCTGTGTTGCCTGTGATGGTGCAGCTGTGGCCAGTGTTGAGAGCATGGTAGGAAAAGGGTTTCAGCAAGTTGCTGGCCTTTAGCCCCATCATCCTGCTGAAGGGGACTGATCTAAAACAGCACTTCTGCTCTCCACTGCCACAGTTGTTTTTTCAGGCTCTTTCTTCATCTGAGCCCAGTGGATGTTGAGCCCTTGTCAGTTGAGGACGAGATACTTGCCCTCGTCTTGGACCTGGGCTATTCAATCAAATCATTGCAGAGTCTCAGCGTTGGTATCCTCTGCCCCTGTCTCCAGCTTTACCACCAAGTATTGACTTGGAAAGTTGTAGTCTGACCTGTATTAATCTGTATTTCCATCTGAGACAAATGGAAAAACTCAGTATAGGGGAGTATTTCAGCTCTATGTTTTGGGCTTAGCTAGTTGTAGTGTGTCTTGGGAACTGGAAATGCAGATTGTTTTAGTCTCACTTATGGACATGTTTCTTTACAGATTTGGATACTTGACTAAGAATGATCTGTTACTGTTTTAATTTTAGCAGGAAATTGTCAGCGTGTGCCTGCTAGTGCTGGTGAGCCAGTGATGCAGGATTCATAAATGATCTGTGGATCAGAGCCTTGTGTGACTTCTTTGCCCTCTTTGACGCCAGGGGGAGTTCAGCTTTCTTCAGGTTAGGTTGCTATTGTTTGCTCTGTTTTACAAAGGGGTTTTGTTTTCCAGCATCCCAGTGGTCATTCTTTAGGGCCTTTTTTCCCTGCAGTAATAATTGCAGGGTAGAGATTGTAATTCACCATTTCAGGAGTTTCGTTGGTAGCAATGGTGGAAGATACAGGGTGAACAAGGTTTGGAAGGTATTTTTCAAGGACAAAGTATAATCCAAGCAGTTTGGTGCTGTAAAAGTACAGGTATCTGAATGCTGTCTATGCTGATAAATTCTGGGTACCATAACCCACAAAGCAATGAATTTGTTGGAAAGCTTTAAGGAGAATAAATTAAAAATCAATACCTGAAGATGGATATGTAAGGGAACTTTGAGGAATTGAGACCAAATTCTCGCTGACAGAGTTTCACAGAGAGGGGAATAAAACTCATGTTTTCTGAAGCTTGGCTGGGAGCAGTCTTGTTGGATAATTGTTTAACTTGAGTTGCTACACATTCAGAGTTCAAGGGGAAAGCAGTTAGCATAAAATACCATTTTGATTGAGGTTTTTCGTGGCATAAACTGCGTTCCAGGGCTTCCATCAGATGACCCATATATCTTTCATCAGAGCATTTTATTTCCTCTTTGGCTTTCTGTTTAATATTAACTCTCTCTGCACTGCAGTTTCTTTTTCACGGGTCTGCAGGATCTGTTTCTGACTCCCTCCAAGGTGAATCACTCCTGTCAGGAGGAGATGCGTGGTGCCCACTGCCTGCTAGGCTGCAGTTCTATCCCCATCCCGTGCAAGGGGTCAGAGATGGCACGCTGCAGAGTTTTTGAGTGCTTGATGCTAGTTTGAAAGGAACGTGGGTGATATTTTTACGCCCGTTATTTTCTTTTGTCTCATTGTAACTGTGGATAAGCAGATCAGGCTGACCAAAGGGCAGGAGTGTATTGGTGCACAAACGTGTCCCAAAAATCTGCTCATTCCTGAGATATTTGCTGAATGGCTGACAATGCTTCTGGTTTGACCATTGCCTTCCTCCTTTGCATGGCTGATACCACCACATTTTGCTGTCCCTGTTACCCCCATCTGAGTAGTCACAGATGTATTTTACTGCCTTTTGCTCTCAAAACCTAAATTAATTTTCTATAATGATTAATTAGCCTCATATTTGCATGGCAATGAACTGTAAGTGCAAGAGATGCTTGGCTGTGTAAATGGGTTCAAGATGATGAACTGTATCACTCTACAGCTGGTGAAGTGTATCTTCAAACTGAACCCTTGAGCAGCCAAGTGCTTTGTGCAACATAGATAAGCATGTACAGCACATACAGGTGTGTAGTACAGCAGATGTGGCACTTAGGGACATGTTTTAATGGTGGACATGATGGTCTGAAGGGTCTTTCCTATCATTCTGAGAGAAAACCCAATTTTGTTAACCTGACCTTGGTCATTTTTATGCTAATGTAACAGTATTGGTTATGTACATCTCTCTAAAAGTTGTTAGGTAAACAATCTTAACGTGTATCTGTGAGAACATTAGAAAGTCTTGTGAGTTAAAGTGTGGAAGACCTCAATTTCAGGACTGTGGTTTACAAAATCCACTTTTGTTGTCCAGCAGTCTTCAAAGGCAGGTCGCTGTTGTAATTTTCTTTTACTTATGTGCCAAGAGATGAGTTAAGATCTTTGCATGTTTCCATGCTTATTTTGGTACTACATATGATTTATTCTCTGCTCTCTCCATGCCCTAAGTCACTTGCTGGATTCAAGGGTCATTTCCTGTTTGCAGAACTCGTACTAACATCAGTAGGACTGTTGTGCAAACATTTGGGGCTTCAGTATGGACTCTCTTGTCCTTACTTTTTTTTCCTTGTCCTATCTGTCAGCCAGCTGAATAAGCACAGACACCTCTGCGCTCTGTGGATATGGTCTGTACTAAGATGGGTGGGATTCTCAAAAGGCACTCTGCCTTTCTGACACATATGCTGTCACAAGTCTTCCATTTCAAAATCCAGATCCAAAAATTCAACATTTTTCTCTCTGCTGGTAGAAGCTGCTTAGAGGGAGATAGATCTGCTTTGCAGTTTTCTGCAGGGCCAGTTCTGCGGAAATACTGGTTGGGCCAGAAAATCCAAACTGATCTCTTCCATGGTGCTTGCCTTGTCATACCCTGTGCATTTTTCAGGAAAAGGGAGGATAGCAAGATGAACAAGAAAAGCTAGCTATAAGGTACACATATGCTCCGTTAATCCTGATGATCTACCCTGCCTTTGTACTGGCTGCAGGTTTATTGTGAAGACTTGCTGTAGTACAGTGAGCTTTTGTACTGTCTTAGTAATTTCTGTGCGTAGGTATTGAGACATCAGTCTCCTTTGTCTGCTGTCAGCCTCAGAGAGATGTTATTTCATAAACCAATTAGCTGAATTCTCTTGGATTGACTGAATTCCTTATGTGAGGGTGGTGGTGGGGTGGTGGAGTGTGAGTTCCCGTCCCAGAGCTGGTCCTTACCCATGCTGTAATACCCATTGCTGCCTCTACACACATCTGAAGGAATATTTATGCCCTTGGCAGCGACTTATGAAACAAATTTTGTTTTTGTGGTTCACCAAAACACCTTACAGGCCTGACTGCTCTCTGAAGAAGGCAAGATTTTCCCCAGTTGCCATCCTCTGCAGAATCGTTCCTGGACCTGTTGTGCCAGCACCTCTTCACACAACCATTGCTTTGGTAGAAGGGACAGACAAAGGCAGTGCTGTTACAGCCATGTGACATGGGGGGACAACTGCCTCAAACACCCTGGTGACTTTCTGGGCTTTCTGGTGACCAGAAAACCATAGCAGCCCCGGGAGACAGCTATAATTGATGCCCTAATGGAGAGCTTTTGGCTGCCAAAAGGCACACCTTCCCCTCAGATTTCTGCTGTGCTTTAGTGCCTATCGATTACCGGGGCAAATGCATTATGTTAGCAAAAATAAGCTTTCCCTGATCAAACGTATGCTTTATCAGCCACGTAAATGCCAGCATGACTCTCTCATTGCTACAACATATTAAACACCTTGGAAATGTTTCCTTAAACTCTAGGTCAGTCTTATGAAATCCGTCTACTTGAGAATAGGAAATTGGGAGAGTTTCAAGATTTAAACACAAAATATGTAAAGGTAAGGAGAAATATAGATTTCTTTTCTTCCTGCTACTACATACAGCCTTTAATGAAGGGCCTGACCTTGCTCCCACTGAGACAATGGAAAACACTTTGCCATTACTTTTAATGGGAGCAGGGGTGATGGAGTTGAGTGCTAGTTTCATGGGACTATGCACCTTGGCTTTGCAGGGCTTCAGGGGATCCTTTATTCTGTTTGTGATCATAACCCCAGAGTTTGACTATGAATTTTGGATTCAGGGGAATCCCAAAGTTCAGTGGTGAACATGGTCAAAGCTGTGGAGAGGCAGACTTGTCTCCCTACTGAATCCCAGCAAAATGCCTGGGTTTGTGACAAATGGAGGGCCCAGGTGTTCACATTGTTCTGCCAGGCAGATTCTGCATAGCTCCAGTTTACTTTGGTAATGGGCTTAATGATGAACATATAGAACTTGATCATTTGGTTTGGGGGACTTCTTCCTGTTGTTTCCTCCACTGCCAAAACAGTTCAAATTCAAAAACTTTGGTCTGGACCCTGCTTCTGGATCCAACCTTCAATTCTTGGCTGTTCTGCCTCAGGGTTTCCTTTGAGAAGTGGGAACTAGTTGCAAAATTTGGATTCCAGTTTGGATTTCATATGTTTTCCAAGTTTAGGCCATTCCCTATTTGTCTTCTGGCCCATTTCAGGTAGTATGTGGATTGGGATTCCAATTTTGCAGGTGTTCCCACTGTGGCTTGTTTGCATCTTGAAGCTAGGGTTTGATTTGGGCATTTCTCAGGTTCACTGGCAAAAATTGCTCACTCATTTGACATGGAAGTCCCCAGCAAGAGTATGGGCTTGAGAAACTGGGATGTTAGGGATCATTAACTTATGTAAGTGTAGCACTCTGAACATACAAAAGGATATATTAGGAGTACTTAGGACTTGTCTGCCCTGGGGATTGCCCTTATTCCAGCCTTTTTCCTCCAGTTACTGGCATGGCTGCACCATTGCAGACCAGCCTGCTGGTACGGACACTTTCCTACTCTACCCTTGTTTAACTACTCTGGGGCAAATCCAATGACTGGCTCTTAATGGCTGGAATCAAGTTTAATTCCCGCTGACAAGGTGTCTGGACTTGTCACCTCCACCAGTGCAGGGACAGGTGAGCTGGCTTCCACGTTTGCAAATCAGAGTGGGATATACTGGGGTTGGGACGTGGTACAAACACATTAAATATTACCCCCATGTGAGCCTTTTTGGGTGTTGAGGCAGTATAGTGATGTTATCTGCCATGACACCTAAGATTAGGTGGACATTGCTATAGTGCCTCCAGAGTGAATCTCAGAAAGCTGTACAGGGCTCTGTTACTCCTGTAAGATGTGCCCTGTGAAGGGGGAAGTGTATTTTTTCTCTCTCAGGGGTCCCTTAGGAATTTGATACACATGGTGATGGGTCTCTTAGGTGGACCCTTCTACTCTCCTCATGAATGGGGGTGAGAAACATAACAGATCAGCTTTTGCTTCTACTCTGGAAGACCAAAGTCATCTTGAGAGAGGATTCTGGATCACATTGTTCATACTGCTGTCTTTTTTTAACAGAGCATAATTCGTGTAGTTTTCCACGACCGCCGCCTGCAGTACACAGAGCATCAGCAGCTTGAGGGCTGGAGGTGGAGTCGGCCTGGGGACCGCATCCTTGATATAGGTGAGACTATTTCATTGTGGCACCTCTGCAGCATTGGGAAGACGAGTGGTGTATGGAGCGTTTGCGTGTGTGTTTAGGTTTTTTATGAATCCTGTATGCCTTTGGGAGGGAAGGAGGTCTAGCACTATAGGTCCCGAGTAGACATGTCTTTGGTGGCTTCGCTTTCACATGCATCTTGTGATTGTATGGAAATGCTTTCTCTTCTTCAATTTAATATTTTTAAAATTTTAGGGGTTTTCTTCTACAGATATCCCGCTGTCAGTTGGTATCTTGGATCCCAGGGCTAGCCCAACCCAGTTGAACACTGTTGAATTTCTCTGGGATCCGTCAAAGAGAGCTTCAGCGTTCATTCAGGTAAGAGAAGTCATATTTCTGTGGTAAATACAGTGGTTAGATAACTTTTAAAGACCTGGGGAGTTGAAATAGCCAGTACATGAAGGAGAGAAGGATGATAATGATAATTACTAACTCACATGACAATTGTGTATAATTAATTTGTAGGATACTCACTAAATCAATTTGCTGGCTAGTTGTTAATGCTGGAGTACTACCTGCTGCTGCCAGGATCTTATTTTAAAAAATACTCAGACACTGGTGTTGCTTTCTAAGCGTAGGTTTTGTCTTGAGGAAACTGTTCATAACCTGTTAGTTTTGCTTGCTTTCCTCTTTCATGACTGTTTCTCATTCTGAGCATCAGTTTTCTGTTTTTAATCTGAATGAGGGATTTACTTAAATAAAAGGGTTCTTTTCCTGATTCCCTGTTTCTTTCTGAGCTGGTTGTTCTCCTGATTATTTTGTCCAAAGGAACAGAAATGAAAATATATGAACTCTTCTGTGTCTTAGTTTTTTGTGAGGAGCCAAAACCTCATGTTCAGGCTGTGTCTGAAATTCAGATTTGCACAGGTTCCAACTGTCTCCAGAGATGAGCACAGCTTCTCTCTTGCCAGGTACATTGCATCAGCACAGAGTTTACTCCACGGAAACATGGAGGAGAGAAAGGGGTGCCCTTCCGGGTGCAAATCGACACCTTTAAGCAGAATGAAAATGGTGAATACACTGAACACTTGCATTCTGCAAGCTGCCAGATCAAAGTGTTCAAGGTATGAGGTAGTTTTGGCTTTGTCATCAACTAGATTAAGGCACAGAACATGCAGAGATTTCAGACTGGGTAGGAGTGATGCAAATACTGGGAGTAAAAGAACAGACTTTTGGCTGGGTATACTTAAGATCTTAAACAGGACTCCAGTGCAGAAGGTGGCATAAACACCGACCTACACAGCAATTCTAGTTGAAATACTGCACCAAGACTTGTGCTAGTCTGTTGTGCCTCAAACACTACAAAAATACTGAGATATATAGGGTATCCACTGTGTTTTGATGCTCCTAGGCAATCAAGACATCAGGGCGTCTCCAGTTTCTTTGACTGAATCCTCCATGAACAATGAAATTTTATTGTGGAGATCTTAAATACCTTTTTGTTGTTGGTGCAGCAGAGTTTTTCTCCATGATACCTGGAGGAGAAAAAGGTTCAGACAGAAAGCATCTCTGAAGCTCCTAATCTGGGCATGGCAGACCTGTAGCTACTTAACAACAAACTCTCCATAGGCCTGTTTTCTCAAAGGATCTGCTGCTCCAGCTTTGTTCCTGGAGCAGTGTCTTTCCTGTTTCAGGAAAGATGGTACAAATGCCAGTTGAGGTGCATAACTCACAGTCTGAAATAGCTGGAATCACATCTCAGGACTGTGGTCAGCCTATTTTAGAATTGCAGTAGGCGTTAGTGGTGGATGTACAGGAGCAGTAGAGATGCTTCACTAATTCTTTTGTCTAGAAAAAGCAGATCTGATCTTGTTCCATATGTAGAATTCCCGTAAATCTTGAGGAGACTTGTGAACAGATTAGATAAATCTGTTGGCCTCAGTCTCCAAACTTGTAATACTTGGCATAAGGGAGAGCCTGTGCTTGTGCTTGTAGCCTAAAGGAGCAGACAGAAAACAGAAGACTGACAGGGAAAAAATGGAAAAGAAGACCACCCAAGAGAAGGAGAAGTATCAGCCTTCCTATGAGACAACTATTCTGACAGAGGTAAAGTGTTTTAGACACATCATACTACATCATGTTGAGAGATAAATTTAAAAGAAAACAGCATCTGAGCCCTGGAGATTATCTTGTGGAGACATGTATGCTCAGATCTGAGTGAAACTGGGAGTGGAGTGAAATTATAAAATGACTCTGTTGAAATTTATGAAAGATGCCAAAGTTTCTTATGTTTTGGGGTATAAACCGATCCTTAGCAGCCTGGCTTTAAAAATAAAACCCCAACTTTCTCAGTTTTCACTGTGCTCCTGGGCACTTGTCATGACCCTCAGGTGCCAGATGTATGAAAATACAGTTGTCTGTATTTTTTTCAGAACTACTTGGCAAAAGCTCATGTTGGAGATGGGGTACTTGAGCAGATGAATAGACTGTCTGATTAAATTCATCATCTGTTTTTCTGTGAATGTGCCTATGAAGCTGCTGTTTGTTACATGCAAAATCTGAGAAGATTCCGGGCTGTACTCTAGGAATATCTTGTGTCGTATATTCTTACGCATCTGCTGTAGAGTTGTACATGTTTCTGCCCCTCCCTGTCATTACTAAGATGTTTATATAAACTTACCATAGGCTGCAGAATTAGTCAGCAACAGGACTCAAGAAAGGGATTTAAAAGTATTGTTCAGTCTCCCTATGGGAATGTCTTGTTGTTGGATTTTGTTCTTTTTTTTTTTTTTTTGGAGCAGCTTGCTGGACTTCCAAAAATGATGCTAATTATTCTTTACTTAAATGAACTTCCTGTTTGTGAGATCCAGTCTGTCCCACTCAATATTCCTCATGTTGCCAGGAGCAACCAGCATATTTTCTGATTGACAGACCTGATTCTACTGATTTGGCAGATCGCAGACTCTCCCTATGAGCTCTGATGCACTTTGACATATTGCATGGGGAAATGTGGGTTGCCAAAGAGTTAAATATTTGCCAGTGCTTGTGGAGATGATAAAATATTTGCTAGTGTTTGTGGAGATGATAAAGCTCCAAAGCCACCCTTGCTGTCTTTTTATCGTTGCAAGCAAGGCCACTACAGAGCATTTTCTTGAGCTCTTGGTGGTGGGGGGTTCAACAGGGCTAGATTTCTCCTGCTGATTACTGTGGCTTAAATTCAGAACAGAGTCACCAATCCTAGCTGGGTTTCTCTGGTTTTACACGACTGTCATGGAATGTGGTGTCTGACCTATATTTGTGAAGGCTTTTAGTATCTTTGTGTCTGTCTGTCTATCTTAAATTTTCTCCGTTTAATACCCGTTTATGACTCGAGCTGTTTGACTAATGGCCAGAGATTTCAGCAGGCTGGTTCAAATTCTGCTCTTTCGCTGGTATAAACCTGAAGCAATGCCACTGGAGCATTTTTGTCACTCTTGCCTGGCTTTAATTAGGGATTTATAATTGAGACCAGGGGTATTTCTGTATCATTGCTGCCTTCAGTCTGAGTTGACTTACTGGCGTTGCTCTGACTTACAGCTGTGCACACTTTGGCCCAGTGTTATTTGGGGACAGGCTTTGTGAAATGGGAGAAAGAAATGTGGAATGCACAACTGGAATCAATCTGGCCCCCTGACAGCCCGCTTGGAGAGCAGTGTAGAAAATCCATGGCCCATCTCCTCCTCCCAGCAGGAGCGATGAGCTGAAGTTAGTGGCGTGGCAACAGCATGAATGTGGTATTAGAGGAGAATCGAAGCCTTTATTTCCATCCTTATGAAAGTTTCCCCGCTGCCTTTCTTCCAACAGTGCTCTCCCTGGCCAGATGTGCCTTATCAAATGAACAATGCTCCATCTCCAAGCTACAACAGTTCTCCCAACAGCTTCAACCTCGGAGATGGGTATGTAACAAATACATGCTTTATCTTTCCTGTTGATATGGTAGCCTTTGTGTGTCCATGCATTTCATACCCTGGAAGAAGTAGTTGAGGACCACCACCCTTTCTAGGAAGTGGAAAGTATTTCCCAAAAGCCTTTAAGACCTTCCATCCAGGAATTCCCTGTAATTCAGAGTACTGTTGGTATGTGCACTGTTTATGTGGTGGCTGGCAGGTGAGCATCAGAGGGCCTCCAGGGCAATTCCTGGTGAGAACACACCACGCCCTGTACCAGCAATCCCAGTGTCTTCTCTCAAGTGTGTTGAAGCTTTCAGCACCTCTTCAGAGCCGGTATTTCTTCCTTACTTTCTGTCTTGAGGGTAGTTTATGGTGCTGAATTCCCAGGTGAATGAGATGTAAAGAAATCCTGTTTGGGGCAAAACATCCTGGGTTTTGGGAAGCCATTTCAGAACAAAGGACTAATGGAGGCATGTGTAATTCATTAAATAGCCATCATGAAGGAACAGCTCTAGTGATCCTGAAATGCTCAGGATGATAACTGGTGTCAGAAAGGTACCTCACTGCTACATACTTCCCCTTAGGAATTTGGCATAGGCCATTTTCTTTTGGTAGGACTCTGCCATCTTATTGCCTTACCACACGACTTAATTACCAATCCACGTTGTATCACTAATTTTCAACGAACCCCCTCAACCTATGAAAAAGGACAAACACTGAAATTACGATTTTGTGTTAGTAGAGAGATCTGCTGAGCATTTTCTTCCTTTGGTAAAATCCATGACATGTTTAGGAGTCCTGTCTATGTTTAGGAGAACTTAGTAGAAATGTGGTTTTGCATAATTTATGGCACTTGACTATGTTTACGGTAACACCAGGGCTGAATTATAAGGTCCTTTATTCAGTTTTTGTAAAGAATTATTATTAGATGATGGATTTAGTTAGGATATTTCTGGCTCATAGAAATTTTGAGTTCAGCCACCCTGTAGGTTACAATTTTCTTGCTTAGATGATGTCACATTAGTGAGTCAGCCATATGGAAAAGTTTGATTGAGGTCAGTAAACCTGAGTGTTTCTCTGTGTTGAGGAGGACCTCAGCTGACCAACTCAGTTGGTCAGGTAGACTCAGGTAGAGAGGGTTTTTTTTTTTATTCTTGTTCCAGATTTTGGACACCTTTTTAAAAATCTGATAGAGAAAAAAAGCCAAGTTGCATGTAACTTGTGAAAATTGAGTCAAATAGAGGAGGGGGAAGAGGATGGACACTGCAATGTAAAATTTAAAATAATGTATTTTTTTTTCTCTTCCAACTTTACATAATTTCTTTTAGCAACAGTTCTCCAACCCACCAAATGGAGCTCCTGCCTCCCAGCAATGATGTAAGTACTTGAGATCATGTTAATGTGGTGCTTTTCTCTTTTAGGACACTGGTGAACAGTTCATTTCAAGACCTTCTTATTCTTTTTGCAATGTAGCATCTCCTTCCTTCTGCTTCTATTCAAGATGCCCAGCAGTGGCTTCATCGTAATAGGTTCTCTCCATTCTGTAGACTCTTCTCAAGTTTTTCGGGTGAGTTTAAACAGTCCAGTTACTTTGGTTTTTTTCTCTTCAGTAAGTGCAGCTCATGTAGCATCTGCTGCTGGCCACGTTTGATGGGACACCTGGTCTGATCCCATGTGGTTGTTCTTTTGTTCTTAGATTAGTTACCATCTGTCAAAACAGTTTGTAGACATACAGAGTAAGTAAAAGTGGAAGAGAATAAATTAAGATGGAAGAGACTTCCTAAGTTCATTAAGTGCAACCTTGAAGCAAATCCAGGGCCTTGTGCAGTTGCCTTTGAGTATCTCTGAGGTTGGAAATTCCACAGTCTCTCTAAAGAACCTCTTCAAATACTTAACTATCCTCACAGTGGAAATGTTTTTTCTTTTATCTAATCAGCATTTCATCTTCTGTCTGCTGCCTCTCATCCTGTCCCTGTGCACCTTTAAGAAGCATCTGGCACCTTCACTGTGCTCTCCCATTAAGCAGTTGTACACACCAGTAAGATGGTGGAAGGGGCAGTTAGAGGTGTTGAAAACACGAGGAGACTCTGTGACTTGCAACATGATGAAATAACCCTGTGAATGTGACAGTTACAGAAAACTGGATCATTTAATGGCCAGTGTGAAATAGCTAGCTTGTTTCTGAGTTGGCTGGAATATTTTCCAGTGAAGCACTGTTCTTTTGGCAGCTTCCAGCTTTCTGTTTCACAATGATTGATTTGAAGTGCACACCTCTCTGAATTTGCAGCTTCTCTGTGTAAATCTGTCTGGTTTAGCTTTGTGGATTCTCTACCCCCTCTACCCCTGCCCTTTTCTGCTGCCCATACATACTTGGAAGCTAAGATTTGCTTAACTTCTGAAGAAAAATCAATTTGAAATATGTAGGTGCCGACTTACTGAAGATGTCCAAAGAAGATTTTGTTCAAATCTGTGGGCCTGCTGATGGAATTCGGCTCTTTAATGCAATTAAAGGAAGGTTTGTACTATTTCCTTCCTGGTTTTTTTGTTATGATAGCATCCCTTGATAATTTCAGTGTTAACTGGAAGTTAATCCTGTAGCTGTAGCATTTAGACTTCCTTTTAATACTTCAGAGAGGTTTTCTCAGGGACTGGAGATCAGAATGAGATTCAAATCCAAGCATAGCTCAGAAATGTTGCCAAAACGAAGCAGCATAATGTGGATCTCCAGTGGTTTATTTGCTACCAGATGATAGCTTGCATCCATTTCATGAGAGACACAGCCTACCATACCTTATGTTGCGTCTCCATCAGAGGTAACAGTAAAAAAACAAACCCCTGGAGCCTCAAATGACTCTTAAACTTACTTTCATTGCATTAACCTCATAAATTCTACAGCTGAGCAGGTTTTAAATCAGTAGAGGCAGGTATGATGAACCGCTTGGCAAGTGCTGTAAACTGTTCATGCTTATCGGATCTTGAAAAGATTAAGGTGCTCTGCATCACCTCCCAGGGGTCTCTTGCTAGACATCCTAAGCCATCTAGTCACCAGCATCAAGACTATCCTTTAGTTTGTTTTTTATGCACAGCCTGAATGGCTCCATCTCTTATTGTTAGATAGCTGACTTGGAACAATTTTAGATCTACTAAATAACTCACTGCTTTTTTTGATTAATCCATAGAAATGTAAGGCCCAAGATGACAATTTATGTCTGTCAAGAACCAGAGCAAAACAGGTCCCATCTCCACCAAAAACGAGAAAATGGAGATGGAAGTCTTTGTGGTAAGTTCTTATGCATGGATTTTGTTGAACACTTAACGGGTGAGAATGCTGCTTTCTGCCTGAGCTCCTGTGTGGGGCAGCTCGGTGTCCTGAGTGTTTGAAGGGGTCCTGTTTATCCCAGTTTTGCCACTTTGGTTGTGGTTTCATGGCTACAGATTACAGGTGGCACCATCTGCCTGGGGGACAGACCCAGCTTACAAGTTATCTGCAGAATGCCACAGCAAAGTCTCTATTCAGTTCTTGGTAGGGACAGTAGCATTAAAAACCACCCTTCCATACACAATTTTCTTTAGATTATATCTTGTTTGAAAAAAATCAGGGAAATGGAAGGTCTGTAGGTCTTAAAGTGAGGTTCTAATTCGTGAAAGTTCAAAACTTTTGGGAGCTTGTCATCCCTCATGACACAGTGTACAATCAAATGAGAATAGAGATTGTCCTTAAGTCTTGCACTCAGGAAAGCTGTGCCTGTTTATTACTACCTGGTAGCTGTAATTAGGATTGGATTTCTAAAACAATATTGTCATCCATGTTGTTACCTATACATTGTATATTTTAGTTTGTGCCAGTGGATGGCATCTAATAAAATACTGCTTCTGTGTGACATGTCATGTGTTTTACTATTTGATTGAATTTTTTCTTAAACTTCAGAATCAGTAAAAGATGATTATCCAAAAATATTAGCAGCTTTATGAGAAGGCCCTTTTAGTGCCCCATGATGCAAGTTGGCATTAGTCTCCTTGTTTTCCTCTGGGTGGAAGCTGTGTGTGCTTTAATTGCCTGCTGCAATACAAATAGTGGGTACAAATAGTGGGTATTTTTCTGCAAATCATCAAGCCAGATATTTGGGGGGTGCTTTTAAATACTAAGCTTGTTTATTCCATTTGAAACTTCATCTTAAACCCATTTGGTTGTTGATGCTGAGTGTCTTGGTGCCATCTGTATTTGCTGTCCTGTAACTGCTTTCCACTTGTTGCAGTGTATCATGCAATCTTCCTGGAAGAATTGACCACGCTGGAATTAATGGAGAAGATTGCAAACTTGTACAGCATTTCTCCACAGCAGATAAATCGGATCTACCGGCAGGGACCCACAGGGATCCACGTATTAGTGAGCAATGAGGTGAGGGGGCTAAGGGGGGTTACATCTTTGTCAGAGATGTAACACTTGTCTGACTTCTTGAAGTTAGAATGAACTTTCAAATCAGGGCATGAGTCTTCAAGGGAGAATTGCAAAGCCATTAATCCCAACGAGTTAAAAGTAAATACTTGGAGTCAATCAGCCATGCACAGCATTGATTTTGGTGTGCTTTCAAGACCTTTGCTTTGTAAAGGATGTTGCGGTTCTTGTTTGGTTTTTTTAAGCAAAACAAAACACAACAAAATTGGTCATTTACTGCCCTCTACAACTACCTGAAAAGAGGTTGTGGCAATGTGGGGCTCAATCTCTTATCCCAAGTAACCCTTGTCAGGGGGAGAGGAAATGGTCTCAAGTTGTACCAGGGAAAGTTTAGATTGGGTATTAGGAAAAAATTGTTCATTGACAGGGTTATCAAGCATTGGAACAGGCTGCTTAGGGAAGTGGTTGAGTCACCATCCCTCAGGTGTTTAAAAGTCATGTAGTTGTGGCACTTGGGGACATGGTTTAGTGTTGGACTTGCTGGTGCTAGGTCAGTGTTTGTGTGTGGTGATCTTAGAGGTTTATTCCAACCTAAATGGTTCTATGATTTCTTTTCATTTTGGCTACTTAAACAAATTTTGAAGTGAGGATCTAAAGTAAGAACTTTTAAAATTAAATAGGTTAGTTGCCCAAAGAAGGTAAGTTTTAAAATCTGTAGGGCTATTAGTTTTACATCTTGGTCCATGATTCCAGGCACTGGGTCTGTCACTATATGCACACTATAATTTATGGACCTCTGCTACTGTTTGTGTCCCATTATATGATGCCTTAATATCGTCCATTCCATTAACTTGCAGGTTAACAGTGAGTTGCCCTTCTTCCTCTTTTCCCCCTACTAAATTACTTACTCATTCATGCACCAGAATTACTTAAGGAGCTTCATTTATAAGAAGCATTGTTAAAACAAATGAAGCAGAGCATAGGTCTGAACTGGAGCCTAAATTGAAGGCTGTAATGCTTATTCCTGAAGTCTCCTTGCTATTCCAGCCTGATTAAATCTGAAACTTTGATGCTTTATGGATGCAAAGTGCTTGGAGGCAACTCTTGGTAGGGGAATTGCATGAACCAGCTTGGGTATAAGGCTTTAAGTATTTGTTTAAGTCAATTATTAACAAGGTCTATTGCTTTTAAAATATTTTTTTCTTGTTCTAGTACTATAGTGGCAAGAGTGTGGCACTCTGTGAATGTACTTCATGCATCATTAGGCAAAGACACACAAACTGGCCAGAGAAGTTTGATTTGAAGGAGTAGAGGCTGGATGTTGAATCCAAAAGAGTATAGGGAGATTAGTCTAAAGTTGAAAAGGGTATTTTGATGTGACAACTTACAGCTGAAAAATGCACTACCTGAATGATATTCAGGAGCTAGGAGAAGGCTTTTTCACAAAGCTGGATTTCATGAGCTGATCAGTGAGGTTCTGGTCACACCTCCCTTCTCTGAAGTCGCGTCCAGCGTTTGCCTCAAATGTATGAGACACCTCCTGAAGGTATTTTACCTCTTCTGTCCCACATAGCTACTCTAAGGTGGGAGGAAGCATTGACTAAGGATGAACCTTAAATGGGCTTTACATATTGGATCTGAAGTAATTTCAATCTCTTTATTTAAAGTTGTCACTAGAACCTGCACCTGTTCTGAAAATCTAGTTACTTCTCATTAATAACTCAAATGGCTTTAGGTTCTAGTCTTTCTTCCCATGATTTGCCTTGCCTCCAGTAACAATTTCACTATGATTCCTGTTCCTTGACAAAATACAACCAGGTAAACAATTGCTGCGAGCACAGCATCTGTGTTTATGCCTGGTCGAAATAGGCAGATGGATGCTGCTGAGGTGGCTTTTCAGTAGCAATTCCTGTATTCAGCGGGGAGTCCATTCCTTGGTGTGTACTGTCTCCAGGTATTCCTTAAATGCCAGTGTAAGTTCAACTGAGCTCCACTGTTTAGCTGAACATGTAATTACCACTGTTGGATTTTTAGGAAAGGGACAACCTTCATCCAGTCTAAACTAGTACAGCTTCACTGAAAGCAACAAAGAGCGTGATCTTTAATAGAATAATTGGAGTGGTATAAGAAGCTTCAGGATCAAGAGCTGCAAAGAGGTTGGTAAAATGCTGAATAAGCTAGATCAGTTTCAGGCAAGCACATGTAGAATGAGCTTCCCTTAAACACACTAACAACTGCAAGGACCTTAATTAGTCATGTACGTTAATAATCTCACGGGCAGGGTTACTCAGGACTGTGTAGGACTAGACACCAAATGCTGTTTGGTAAATACTGGCATTGAAAGAAACGTGAATTTGATCGCTAAAAATCTGTTGTGTTGGCTTTTTTCCTTCTGCCCTTCAGATGGTGCAAAACTTCCAAGACGAATCTTGTTTTGTTATCAGCACATTAAAAGGTGTGTATTGCTGCTGCTGTTGCCTGCTGCTCTAAAGATAATTCCTCCTTTCAATTGCACTAAACGTTATGACAAACGCAATGCTGTTATCCTGAGAAGATAAGTAATCTAATCTAGTGTAAGTCAAGGTGTTGGCTACTCCATGATAGACAGATTGATCAATTCTTAACTCTTAGTTACACTGTTACAAAAACTTCTTAAATCCCTTGACACCACTGATATAAATGAGCAGAAAACCTTTGAGTAAATTGATAAAATATGACAATATGTAGGGTTCTTTATGTAAATTATTTGACTTAGATGTTCAGCATTGGTTTTCATGAGTGGGTTGCGAAACAAGTATACAAACTATTGCAAACTACCTAGAAAGAAAATTCGAAATTCTGTATCTCTGGTGTTTCCTAAGAGCAATGAAAATATGCTTTGCATTTCTTCGTTACAGCTGAAAGCAACGATGGCTACCACATCATTTTAAAATGACCATGCTGCACAGAGAGACTTTAACAGCCTAAAATTTAGTGCCTGACTGAGATTGCTACAACCTAGACTGGAAACATGAAGAACCTTCTGGATAAATGCTCCTGTGAACTAAGAATTACCAAACAGCTTAAGAAAAAACTTGCTTTTACAGATAGAAATTTTTGGTGGTGTGTGATTTTGGTGGGTTTGGTTTTTTTGTTTGTTTGTTTTGTTTTTTGTTTTGGTTCTTTTGGTTTTTTTTAAGCTGGAGCTGAGAACATCCTCAAAGCTTGTACATGTTTCTTCCTCCCTCCCTTCCTCTTCAGTCTTAAAAATTGTAGAGGTTTCTGCTTATTACTTAGAAACATCTGCCTTGTACTAAAGGGAAATGAAAGATAAACAAATCCCAATTCTCTTGACCCTCATGTTTGGGTGAATTGATTTCCTTACAGTTCTGAGTGCTCTCTTGCTTTCAACACATACCCTGATGCTGGTGGACATAGACTCCCCGGGGCTCCTCTTGTATGCTTTGAGGTGGAAGGCTTGGGGCTACATCCCAGAACAGATTGGGCAATGCAGAGGATGGGTGTGGTGCCCAGCTTTCACTCTTAGTGTCAACTCTGGAAGCCCACACTTAGCTGTTCTCCACCTGTAGATGTGCTCAAAGTCCAGAGACCTTGGTCCCTCCTGACAGACCTTCTGTAGTACCAGTCCAGCTGAACAATTTTGGGGGGGTTCAAGGGAGGACAGACAACCTGAGGCAAGCAGTTCAGTACCATATTATTGTCTTTAGCTTTCGAGTAGTCTCTTTGAATGGAGCATCCGAAGGTTTTCTGGGGAAGTGTTTTGAACATTGAGAGCTATAGTGCTCGTGACAAATTCATACTATGGATTTATTCTATTTTTCAAAGTAGTGAATAACTGCTATCTTTACTGTAACTGGGAATTAGATGTTATGATCTTAATGGATTTTCATCCTGTTACTGAAGTAAAACTGAGTTTTGATCAAGACCAGGTAACAGATCATCTTAGTTGCTGCTTCTTACATTCTTGCTCTTTCACTCTTGTCTCCTGTTTCCAATATCTGTAACTGTGGTCAGCTCCACCCTCCCTTGGTCTTTTGGGGCTCCATACAGGCTTCATTAAGCTAAAAAAGTGGCTTCCATTGAAGTCAAAGGCAAACTGGATCACCCCTTTCTTGCATGGATGAAACCATTTCACTTTCGACAGCTGAATAATAAGGCTGTTTCTCCAAACTGAGTGTCTATATACCATCAAAATCTGATTATTGAACATTTCATTTCATCCTGAACTGAGATGGAAAGCTGAAATACCAAACATTTTCCTGGAATGGAAATTTTTAAAAAAATGAGAAATTGTCAGCTGGAAAACACTGAATAAAATGTTCCAGCCTTTTGAAATGGAAACATTTAATTAAATCCATTTGGCCCTTAAAGCAGCATCAGTTTGAGCTACTGTTGCAGCCCTCAGAAACTGTCATTCAAGTGCCTTGCGCGCTGTGTCTCCCTTGGGGCTGAGCTCTTTGGCTGAATTACAGATCCCATGATGCTCCTACCCTGGGTTAGTCAAACAGGGAATGCGTCATGAGGGCTGGAGAGGTGCCCAGGGAAAGAGGGGGCCATGGAGCCCTTGAATTACAGCTCCCAACTGACTCTAGAGGAATTCGGACAGACACGGACTGATATTTCTCTGACAAAAGTTATGTGTTTTAAGTTTTCCCAACAGAAATAAACAGCAAAATATTGAGAAAAGCAACCTTTTTTTCATTAAAAGCTTCAAGTTTTGCGCAAAAAACCCCACCCATCCCCACTGATTTTTTTTTTAACACCGAAAATAATACTAGAACAGAAAAATTGTGTTACAATGGGAAAACCTTCAGCCAACTCAGCTAATTGAGCAGCAGTGCCTACTTAGGCATGATCTTGCTCAACTGGCTGTCTTGGATGCTCCATGAATTGTAGGCATCCAAAAAGGATACCTTGGCTGTGGGACATGGTTCCTCCCTCTGAAATGAAGGGATTGGGACTTCTTGGTTGAGGACCAGGCTGTGTAAGTGAGGGGGAGCTCCTGGCTGTGGAATCCAGGTTGTGGCCACACAGTTACAGCTGCCTTCCAAACCAGTGAATGAGCTCCAGATGCCTTTGTGAGTAGGTGGGACCAGTGTGCCCCTGTGTACCAGGAGCTGCTTGATTTATTTTTGCAGAAGGTGCTTTGGAAGATGGATGTTGGCTGTGGTTTTTCATCCTGTTCTGTAATACTGTCCCAGTGCATGGTGTAGCTGTCATTGGCATGCAGCTCAGGTGAATCTGACCTCATGAGAAGGGTTCAAAATGGACCTTGAAGTTGCCAGGAGTGTAGCCTGTATCATAATCCACTTAGATGTGATAGCCCTGTGCCTGAGGGGACACAACAATACTGATACACAGTAGAGTGACGAAAGGATACGAGGTGGCTTTGCTGCCAGAGTTAGGGACTGAGAACTGTTTGCTTATTTTTAACTTCTTGATTCTTTAAAAAAAAAACTTCGCCCATAAGGAATTACATCCCAAAGTCCTCATAGTGTTTCCATAGCACTTGCTTGATCAGTTTTGAACAAAAAGAAGTCTGTTAGAGCCTTGCTGTATTTAGATTTTTTTAAATAAAATAATTTTATACTGACAGGAGGATGAATTTGACTATATCTTGCTTTCATGCTCTATAAAGGTATACTGGAGTAAACAATCCCATAGAATATAAGTATTTCCTATGGTTGGGCTTCAGTGTTTTTTGTCTGTGTGAGTCTGTTGTAAAGCTGTAGAGGTTTGGGGGGTGTGTGTGTAATACCTACACTTATTTGACAGAGTAGTTCTAGTCCTTGTTGAGCCTCTGTAGTCCCAGCAGGAATTTGGAGGCTTGTGGTTACATGACATACACACCCATGAAGACACAGCACAGCTGGTTTGGGGTCCAGGAGACTGTGAGTTATTTCAGCTTAGAATTATAGACTATCTCAAGTTGAAAGGGACCCATAAGGACCACAGAGTCCAATGCCCTGGTCCTTATAGGGGTACCTGAAACTGATCTCTGTGACTGTGAGTGTCATCCAGAGCATCCCAGGTGCTCCTTGAACTCTGGCAGGCTTGGTGCTGTGACCAGGGGCAAGGGAAGTCCCTGGGGAGCATGTCCCAGTGACCAACCACCCTTCACTGAAGAACCTTTCTCCAGTGTGCAGTTGGAACTTGTCCTGATTCAGGTTCATTCTGTTCCCTCACATCCTGTCACTGGTCACCAGAGAGAGGAGATCAGCACCTCCCCTCCACTGCTGCCCTTGAGGAAGGTGCAGAGAGAGAAGGAAAGACTTGTCTCACCCGTGTGTCAGGTAATCCTTGACTCTCCTTGGATCTCCCATTCCTGGAGGGACTCGTTTGACCTGTTTGTGGAAGTGACAGCCTCCAGAAGGAACCTTTTGTTTCCTAAAGACTGGAGTAAGCAAAATGTTTAGTCTGGGATAGATGTCTAAATTCTAGATAGTCTAAAGGCAAGGGAGGTGCCACTCATCTAAACAGCATTTACTTTGTTCTTAAGTGCCTGTTACACTTATTTTTACCTTTTTTATTGTTGTTGCTCTTATTTCTTTCTTAAAAAGTAAGAAAACCTGCTCAAAGTGATTTGAATGAGACTTTTTTCAGCTATATGTGAAATTTGTACAGCAGAACTTTATAAGGACTGGGGCTTAGGATAACAGTGAGTAATATCGTTTCCCAAACTGTCCAGCTCTTCAGTTGTGTGCGTGATGACAGCCACTATGAGTAGAAGTGGGCTTGCTGGGGATGAAAAGGCAGAATGATTATGTGATTAATACCAATATGTCTCCAGCCAGTACTGCAGAGTATAAACTTGTGTCGGATCTGTACTGTCTGTTTGAAATTTCATAAATCGTGGCGTTTTCTCTATCAACAGTAAAATGATACAGATCAGTTAATATGACTTTGGTGATGTCTGGAAACTCACAGTAATGCCCACGATACACAACTGCAGGGCAGGGAGAGGGCAAATGATCTGGTGATAAAAATTTGGCCATCTGACTGAGGAGGCAGGACTGGTGCTATTTTAATTAAAGCTCCTGTTCTTTCTGCTGGCCCTGCAGGGTTAATTGGCTAAAATGGAAATGACCATTCAATACGGAAAATACTGGAGTTCTCATTGTCTTAGTGTGAAATTTAATGGGCTGAAGCTTCAAGACTTGGAGGTGGTAAAAGGATTCTTGCATTTGAGAAGCCCTGAATGGCACTCTCCTTATAATGTAACATAAACATATATATGCATATATATATATACATATATATCCACATACATACTGTACTGTATCAACACATATTTGTGCTGAGTACATGTGTTCTTTGGCTTTAACTGGTACTCTGCTTTGTTTAGTTGCAGTTCAATGTAAAAGACTCTGGTTGATCAAGCTTCAAAACCCAGCCATTCCTTGGGTAGAAATGTAAAAGTCCATAGTAGCAACTAGGTGATTTGGACACGGTACACTTGGAGTGATGTAGATCTGATGAATTTCTGCGATACAAATCCCAGGCCTTGGTGAAGATGAGCATATTCTTTCACTAACACTGCAGTTCTACATTGCAGCTTCTGAAAATTAGTTAGAGTAACAGAGAAATAGATTGCCCAGTGCTTTGTGAACTAGTAAGGCTACTCCATAAGCAGAACAACCATATGATGACTCTTCCTAGCTCAATGTTGTATTGCTTAAGCATTGGCTGTAATTCTAACAATCATCTGGTGGATGACTGAAACAGGTTTTTTTGTCTGTATCTGTTGGGGTTTTTTTGACTTCTCAAAGAAATACTTGTATTCAGAGTGTAGCTTCTCTTTCTCCTCCAGTTATGAAATGGTTTAACTTTATGCTAGTCATAGAAATATTTTCATAAGATTATAATCTGTTTGACAGCACAGGGTACTCAGAGTGGGGAGTGTTTGGTTTTGATCATCACTACTGTGGGTGAATATGAGGAGGCAGACTGGAGGTGTACCTAACATCCTTGGCTCTCTCTAACAAATGGGTTAAGCTAGTGCCTAATTTTTTGTGCATTTTTGATTTGTACCTTTTTTTTTTTTTGCCATTCCCTCAAAATACTGCTCCCTGGCAGGGGATGCATTGATGACCAGATGGTGTGCCCAGCTTTTTTAAGTAGCCTGCTGTTGTCCCGGCTTGCTTGGGGTGAGTGTTTATCTTTCAAAGGAGAGTTACCTCTCTTCACTGACAGTGCAGCTGTTAGAGGCAGGCAGTGCTGGCCGCAAAGTTGGCGTGATGGGCAAGGGCGAGGGGAGGTGGGTGGATGGGAGGCTGAGGCATACCAGTTGTGAGTAAATACTGCCACACTCTTTGTCTTTTCCTTTGTTGGTTTTTGGGTTTTTTTGTACATGAATAAATAAAAAAAGCATATTTTGCACTGGCTCTTGTACTGTTGTGCAGAAGAAATCTGTATCTAGAATCTGTGCTCCAGTCAAAATGCAAATAAATCTGTTTGTAAGAAGCACGGGTTTGGTCTCTGCTTTAGTTGGTGGGGTTGGGCACCGGAGAGCCTTGGCATGGGCTGCTGCTCAGTGTGCAGCTGCGAGGGGCTGGGCACCCTCTCGGGGTGAGGGGGAGCAGAGTTTGCAAAGTGCTGGCCAGAGAACATTGGCTGCAGCTAAATGTCCTGCAGCGTGTTCTTCGAGTTGGGACTGCATTTCCCCGCAGCACAACGCAGTGACCAGTTCGTGTTTAATCCAGGTCAAGGCACTGGGAGAAGTGCCTTGTTCTTGCAGAAGCCGTGACAATGGGCATATGCTTCACTGCAGGCACCAGCTGTGTCGGATGGCAGCTGGCTTTGGTCTTGCAGTGCTCAGAAGGCACAGCGTTTGGGAGCCTGGTCCTTGCTGACATCAGAGATGAGCAGAGTCCCTCCTCGGAGCAGTGCTCTGTCCCACTGAGCAGCTGTGAGGCACATGCTGGCAGTGAGGTTTGGATGTGAAGCATTTACAGTGGTTTGGCTGGAAGAACTCCAGTAACCTCTAAGGTTTAAACCATAGATCTAGTAATTTACATAGTCAGGGAATTAGCAGATGTTCAGTGTCATTTTCCAGCTGGAGAAGATGGAGCCCAGTTTGGAGATAGCATCTTCCAGCAGCCAATCTTCATCTCAAGGCAAAGTGGTGAAAATGGATGTACAGCCAGGGTAAAGGTGCTCCTTAATCTGAATTGACCTCATGAGCAATTTCAGCTCCTTTCCTGTGCTGAAGAAGCATTTGAATCACAAAATAAGAACATGCATCTGGAGCCTGTGTATATATATCTGCTCATATGCAAAGTACAAGGGCACAGACAATGCTCCCAGATAAAGGTAGATGAGAATTCAGTATTTTTCCCTCCTGGTGACTCAGGCATCCCTGAGAAGAGGAAAGGGACTGTCTACACCAATTTCTATTGGTTTAAAATTCCTCTGGAGGCAGAAGTCCAGCCATCTGAGGCCTGACACTGTATTCAACTGCTCCGTGCATGGTCAGGCAGCGTCGTGCCCCACAGGGCTGCTGGGTTTAACATCGCTTCAGTGTAGGTTCAAATCCACTTGCAGGCTGCAGCAGGGCATCTGGGTGGGTTGTGCCATGAGGGCAGGATGCTGGTAGGCACTTGAGGGTCCAAGGCTGGTATTTGAGTTCTCCAGGGCTGGCTGGAGGGTGCTAAGTTTGGGAGGGTCACTTGGTGACTTGGTTGGTGTATGAGCCCTGCCAGCTGCAGGGGCTGCCCCTGGGGCTTTTGGGAGCAGAGGGTGAACTCCACTCACTGAAAGGTGGGAGTGCCAAGGGGGTATCACATGTACAGATAGTTCCCACCAAACTCCACGCAAAATTATCCCTCTTCTTCTGTAAGCTTGACCCATGTGCTGGCAGGGGTTGGTCAGTGCAGTAAGGAAGACTGGGAAGGATTTTACCCAATAAAAAGGGTTCAAGGACAGGGAAAGTGGTAATTCTGCACAATTTAACTTCTATGGGAAACACATGTACACAACCTCAGAACAGACCCAGAAATTAACAGCAACTGTAGGATGGGACAGGAACTGTTAAGAGCTTTTAATGAGTGAGGAGAAACAAGACCTAGGACCAGAGCTGTTTAGTCAAAGCATTAGCATAATCTCATGTAAATCCTCAACAGCAAGTAAACATTTAAAAATTAATTTTCTAATTCACAAAACAATGCAGTCTCTCAGTTAATTAGATTAGTCACAACTATGGACCAGGCAGAGAAATAACACCTGTCCTCCTCTTTCTGTAAAGAAGGTAAATGCTTCCAGGCCTACCTGAGTAGGAAAGATTTGACACTGCAATAAATTAAATTGTTGAGGGTTTTTTTTAGTATATTACAGCAGAGGCTGGTTGTCCCGATCAAACTGGAGCTTCAGACAAGTGCTGACTCCCCTGCTCCCCAGAGATGTGTGGCCCAGGGAGGCAGAGCTGTCCCATCCTATCCCATCCTAAATCTTCTATTTTTGGCTGTTGCAAACAGTGCCACTGTCCATTTTGCTGTCTAGAAAAGCCTCAGCTCTGATTTATCTGATATTAAGTAATAAGCAAGTACGACGCAGCTGGAAAAAGTTTTGATTAGCAAGAATCCAAAATTAGCTGAGCACATTAGTGCACTGAGAAATAATTTTTCCAATGGTGAAAATTTAAATGCTGAAGACTTTGCTTTAGAGAGGAGACATGCTAGAAGTATTATGTTGGCTAGACTTAAAAAAAAAAAATGCAACGCTGAGAGGAATTCCTCCTTGAAAATATTTTCAATGCCTAGTATCTCCCAGAAGAAAGAGTTCCTGGATGGGTTGGCCCCACTTTGGGGATTAAGATCTCCATGACCTTAATAGTTTAACCTGTGGTAGTAAAATAGGGGAAAAAGTTAAGTAAAAAGATGAACACATGACTAGGGAAAGGCAGGAAATGCTGGCTGAGGGTGCATGGCCAGGGCATCCCAGGAAAGGAAATCCGGCTCCAAGGCATGGAGGCCACATAAACTGAGCCAAGTGTGTGCTGCTGCACAGCTCTCCTGAGGACAAAATCAGTGTCCCAGACAAAATTATTCCAGAGGCGCCCACAGTTCCCCTTTGCCATCAGATTTCCCTTGCTTCACAGCAGTGCCCGTGAGGCCACAACTCTTGTTTCTACAGCAGCCAGTTATTTACTGTCACTTGCATGGCTTGAAAGAAATGACGAAAGAAATGTATCCCCAAATGAAAACATGGGGATCAATTTGGTGATTGTTGAAGTGATTACTGGGGGAAAAAAAAGAGATATTCTTCTCTTTTTCTAAAGCTTTGGTTCCCTTTGGTTCTTCCAGTCCTTGCTGATGGCTTTGCACTTTTCAATTCTCAAACAGTTGAAATTTTTGGTCTAATTGTAGTGATGATTGTGGTCACCTGCTGGCCAGCTACACAAGCAAAGTAATTGAGAAAATGAACCTGTGGATTCTTGGAGACTCCCACTTTAAAACAATGAAACAATTTTTTCTCTCTCATGAACATCACCAAGTGGTGTTAATCTGTCACCTTTCAGGCTCCCATGCCCACAGGTGATGACTCTCTTAGTCTCTCTCTGTGAAAATGTCCTTAAAGTTATATTTTAGTGCAAAGCACCTGAGCCCCAGTGGTGCAAAGAGCAGTACGAGGAGCCTGAACT
This sequence comes from Oriolus oriolus, assembly GCA_013400235.1. Lineage (NCBI taxonomy): Eukaryota > Metazoa > Chordata > Aves > Passeriformes > Corvidae > Oriolus > Oriolus oriolus. Next base: position 2,124,111 of record VXBT01003828.1, read on the forward strand.
GAGAATCTGGGCCAAAAAAATACATGTGTTTGTCAGGGCTTAGGGGCTATGGAGAAGAACTAGCCTGACACTTGCTTGTAAGATGAAATCTTCGTGATATTGCAGTATTGAGGAACCCAGAAAACCACAAATCATCCCATTCCTGGTACATTCCTGACCGGTTGTCACCACTCTTGGTTGAACTAATACGTGTGGAGGTGATTTCAGGTTGAGTAAGGGAATAAATATAAGGCACATAAATTTAAAAAACAAATTATGTGTTATGCCCCCACTAAGCACTGGAAGAATGGTAAGAACTCAAACACCATGGCATCACTCTGCCAGATGTGTGTTGTCTGCAGTGTCTGTTTAGGGCGTATCACTAAGGGTAAGACAATTTTAAATTTTATTCTTTCCGTAGAGATTTATAGCTGAAGCGTGGATAAGACATTAAGTGAAATATTAACAGGCCATTTTGATACTCAGGAGTACAAGACACTAAGCCCCATCCCAACAAGAGTGTCAAAGCCACGCTACCAGGCTCCTTTTTCAGGTGTTTTGCTTGTCACCTTCAGCAGGGCACCAGGTGGGTGGAGGGCTATTAGTAAGTGGTGGGGAAGAAATTGATGGCCCTTAATTAAGAATGACACTTTTACCTAGCCATTTGACTTTTTGGGAGGTCTTATGAGGAAGCCAGGGCTGGAAATCCCCTTTCTGCCAGAGCTGGGAGGATATCCTGGGAGGTGCAAATGGGCCAGCAGGTGTTCCTGGGAGCTTTAGTTTCCCACGTGGGCCCATAGTGGGGTCAGCCCTACTAGCTCAGAGACAAGGAGCCCTCCTTGTACCTGGTCAGGAGACCTGGCTTTATAAACCAAATCATTCCCTTCCTCGGTGGCTGTAGGAGGGGCAGTGCTGGGGTGGGAGTGGAGGATTTATCTCAGGTGAGTGGCTGAAGAGTCTGAATTTGTGTGTTGTTAACTGCTTGTGTGCACTGTGCTTCTTGCTGGACTTCATTACTGGATCATAGAATTGTTTGATTGGAAGGGGCCTTTAAATGTTATCTAGTCCAACCCCCCCTGCAATGAGGAGGGGCCATCTTCACATACATCAGGTTGCTCAGAGATGTATCCAACCTGACCTTGATTGTTTCCAGGAATGGGCTTCCATCACCTCCCTGGGCAACCCCTTCCAGTGTTTTACCATCCTCCTTGTAAAAAACTTCTTCCTTGTATTTAATATAAATTGACCCTCTTTTAGTTTAAAACCATTACCCCTTGTCCCATTGCAATGAGCCTTGCTAAAATGTTTGTCCTTTAAGTACTGAAAGCTGCAATAAAGCTCCTTAAAGGTCTGTACCAGGTCTCAGAGCATGAAAATCCCTATTGCTTTCTCTACCCTTACAGTATTTTCCCCACTTCTGTTTGTCTCTCTCGTTTCACTAGGGGCTGGCAGTACATGGTCCATGCCAGCTGTGATACAAAGCTTTGCTGTTAGAGCACTGGGAATTAAGCTAATTGGCATCCTTTGGAGAAGTTTTGTGATGGGAACATGTAGTGATGGTCTTTTTTTAGTGAGTGGTGCTCTTTCTGCTGTGTTCCTTAAGGGTCTGTGTGACTTGAGGTTTTGCCTATCTGGTTGTGTAAATGAGACAAATCCTGAGCATTCCAGAGTAAAAATAATCTCATCTAAGCTATCCAGGGGATAAAAATGGTCGCACAGGTAAGTAAATTACTGTCCCTAGATCGTAGAGCCAAAGTCTTGGTATAGCCAGCCAGCAGTACCACCTGCAGCTGTAAACTGTGCTGATCCCTCCCAGCAGGGCTCACCTGTGGGTGTTCAAGGAATTGCCAGCCCAGTGCTGGTTGTGCAGTGCTTGGCATTGGTGGGAGCTGTAGAAGGATGCAATTAAATCAATTACAGGCTAGTGATTTTGCATTCAATGAAATAATTACTCTTGAAAACTGGCAGTGTGGATGAAACTTGCTCCCAGCCTCAATATCAGGTTTCCCCATCTTGCCAGAAAGTGTGGTTGACGTCAACCTGTGATTGTGACAAAGGCTATAAACTCATAGGCTCATAAAATAATTTAGTGTGGAAGGAATCTTCAAAGGTCATCTGGCCTAGACCTAGCTCAAAGTGGGGCTAGGCCAAAGGCTGCTTGGTGCTGTGCAGGGTCAGCAAGGGGAATCCCATGGCCTGTGCTAGCCAGGAAATCCAACCAGAGATTATAATATCCCATTCTTGCCTCAGATAATTTATGAATCACTAAGAAAAGCTTTTTGTCTTTCCAGTGTTGGGTGGGAGAAAAGTAAAACAACATAGGTGTGCCAAGCCATAATTATCTTTCAGTTCATCCCTCAAGAAAGTCTATTTAAAATTAAATCGGGATATATTTGTTTACTTAATAATTTTCCCAGTGAATAGAAAAAATATAACTTGGCAACCACTTTCTACCAAGTTGGGCAGTTCTTGTGAGGGTGTGTTTGCCAGCTAACATGCAGCTAGCCCCAGTGGAGCTGGACACTAAAAACTTAAGATTTTACTTAAGTAAAATCTTGTTTTACTTAAGTAAAAATTTTACTTAGGTTCACAGTGATAGGTGAGATTGGCAGTGTGAGGGGTCTGGTGGGCTTTAAATTGGGGTGAAACTTCAGTGGATGAGCTTTTCCATACTCCTGACAGATGCTGTCATGCTCCACGTGTGCTGTAGTGCAAGGCAGAGTACTCTACATTTTGGGCAGCTTGGGGAACCTGTGCTGTGAATGCATTAAGTCTCCAAAGCGGGTTCTTGTCTCATTGGTTATGGGTGCTGAAAATTCCCAGCTCTGTTTGCTGGTTCTGGTGTCTCTAGATGTGAGAGGTGGCATTAACGTGGCTTTTCAAATGCATGATGAAGGAATACACAGTCAAGAGGAGAAATGGCTCTGGAGTTGGTGGATGAGGTGCTTATCCTTAAGTTACAGTCTTGAAGTAAATAAAGATGCAAGATGTTTTCGGTGCTTTTTAATTTGGATGGAGAGGCTGCAGCTGGCAGGGCTTTCTGCCCTGAAACCAAGATAAGTCTTAGAAGCTCAGCCTGCATCATGGGCTGTAAGCACAAGAAGCATTACATGGTTCCTTCGTGCCTTTTCTTTGAGGAAAAGCATTGTGTTCCTTCATGAAGGGGGAAATTCTAGAGGGTGCTTGGTGGGAAAATTCCTAAACCACCCAAGCTGTGACTGTGGGTTTCACACTGAAGAGTCCAGTTCTCAGTGCAACACTCTCAGATGAACGTGAGACATGTGCTAGAAAGGGTTTGAACTTTGAAAGACTTAAAATGTGGAAAATGGCATAATCTGATGATGATTAAAAAAGCAGTTATGTATTTCAGGTTTTCTACATTTAAAATCTTACTCGGCACATTTTGTACTCTGACCAGTCCCTGCTAACATTACTGAGGATCTGTAGGTGCCGTGGTGTGTTCAGTAGTAGGTGCTTTGTGGAATTTCATTTTAAACTTCCTTCAAACGCTTGACCTGTGCCTGATACGGCTTCTGAGAAAGAGAAGACTTCTTTTGTTTTATAGCTGGCAATAATTTTTTTTGAGTAATCTATATTTGGGGTGAAAATACTACTTCAAAACTGCATTTCAGCAAATGGTAAATTTAGGTTTTGCCATACAAAATTACTCCTGCCTCATTTTCAAAATGGGATTTTCTGACACAGACTTTTCTTCCTTTGGCAAAGTAATATTTAATTCATTGTTCACCTCAGTAAATTAAGGGCAGCAGAGCAGGGTAGAACGCTAATTGCTTAAGGTACATTTTTTTAATCACGTTATTTAGCCTGTACACTTTGTTCTCACTGCTTTGAGTACACAAACTGTTTTCTGAACAGGTACCTGATGTGATGGCTTGGCCACAAGACCCATGGAATTACGTTGGATAGATCTGGATGCCTCCTGACTATGGTTGCAGCATCCCTGAGACCAGCTCAGCTGAGATCTCTAGGGTTAATAGGAACTTTCTTGGCACTAGGTTTAAGCCCAGCCTTTACTAACTAATCTGTAACATGCTTTATTTCTTTATGTATTTTTAATGGGGTGCCTTTGAAAGGGCTTAGAAAGACATGGTGTTTGTCTGGGGGAACTTAATGTTGTTAAGGATGAGTTTTCTCAGCACATGAGAGGCAGCCACACTTGGTGAATATGCCCTAGTTCTTCCAGAAGTTACCAAAAAAAGGGCAGGTTTTGGGGTTTTTTTTGCACTTTTGTAATGTTCAGATGGAATTTAGGGGGAATTGATGGTCATTCTTTTGCACAGAATCTTTATGAAAAGAGAAATTCTGTAGTGTAAAAACAGTTTTGCTCTGTCAGAATCCTGTGGCAGCGACTGAACTGGGGAAGCATGGCTAAGCTCTCTTTACTGGAGGGAGAAGATGGGATGGGTGTGACTCCTCCGTGTTTGGGGTTTGCACACACTGCACCCAAAAGCATCACTTCAGTGGTGGGCAGTGAAATAACACCGTGTTACAGAACTGGCCAGGCAGTGCATCCCACCACACTGAACAACATGCACTGCATATTCTTGAGTAAGAGCTTTTCTGTAGCGCTTGATACCCGGTAACATTTCTCTTTGAAGGGATGCCTGAGCACTTTGATATTCCTAAGCAGATCCAAAGGATTCATGGGCTGATAAAACATTTTCCATGACAAACTATGACTGAGCTATAAGGTTGGTTTTGCTGAACAGCTGCAACAATGGATGAGGTATATGTTGTACTGCAGCTGAAACGCTTGGATGTTTGCATCATGTTCCTTGAGAGTCACTGGAACAACACTTAGAGATGCTACTGAAGAGAAAGTCCTGCTGTAGCAAAGAGTGGGTGAAGTTATTCAGGAGTACTCATGCTCATAGCAATTCTGTCTTTAGATCTACTGATCTTTCTTTGTGTGCGCTCTTTTTCCACCTAATTTGGCACAGCTCTGTTGCCAGTTGGTTGCTGATATTACAATGTAGGGGTTGATAAGCACTTGCCAGCATTCAGGAACTTTCCATTCCCACACTTTACAAGCCCTGGCCATTTTTCAAACAAGTCATTTGAAGCTGTTTGAATCATGGAAGAACAATGACAAGTGAGGGAGAATATGTTACTACTGATATTTATCTGGGAGCCTCCTTTGGTGCAATTGCCAGCTGGGGAGATAAAAAGTCTGGTGCAAGGAGTGTGTTTGGATGAGGGTCAGAAACTAGAGGTTAGTGTACTCTAAGAGAAGCTGGAGAGTGCTGGATCAGCACCAAGCAGTCACAGCATATCACACTCTGCAGGCTGGGTCCTCCACATGGGAAAATATAGCCAGGGACACCCCTGGGACAAGGAGCAGAGCCCTGGCTTCACCTGTTCCCAGTCACCGGAGATTTGGAGCTCAGAGGTGGAACTCCCTGCCCCGTGCAGGCAAGAACAATATTTGATCTTGCTGCACAGATAAGGTGGGAGCCATGGGCAGTCCCCAGTGAGTGCTCTGACATTTCCAGCCTGTGCCCCACATGTCTTCACAGACTTTGTGATCCTGTGAACTAGCAAGAGGTAAAATTGTCATGTAGACATAGTGAGCCTGCTCTTCACTGCTTAGCTGATGAAAGTAAATCTTTCCTCCTCCCTGGCCTTGTACACTGTCTGGGTTAGGGTGTTGTGTGGCCAGACAGTCCCAGGAATTGATGTGTGTGTTAATGACCACTCACTACACAGTTGTAGGTAAGGCCAGAAAACACTTGCTGTATGGCTTCCTCTTCCACAGAATTTCCTCTCCATCCCCCACTCTCCCTTTTATTGTTCTTTCAGCTTTTCTACATGTAATTTGCCCTGTTCTTACTGCTGATCCTGCACTGCTTGTCTTTGGATGAGCTGTCTGTGCTTGGGGATGGGCTCCCACACCAGGAGGTGCCTGGCTGCGGCACTGACCCACAAAAGATTCCTGCCCTGCATTTCCACTTCTGCCTGGGCTGTGGTGTGAGCTCTGTGCCGGTGTCTATGCAGTGACTGCTCCAGGTCAGAAATAAATGACTGGTGGTGACTTGGGAGAATTTCTTATTCTGATTAATCTCATGGCTACAACAGTGGGCATATTGGTCCAAGACAGTGTGTTTGAGGTGGCTGGGGAAAGAAAATGCACATTTAAGTATGACAGTAGCAGCCTCAAATGAAAAGCGTGTGTCTCGTCCTCCTTCAGACAATACCAGAAAGGTCAGCACCAAAGTTGTGCTACACCCTGGGGGTCTGGTTTTGTTTTTCAGTGGAGTGTGAATGAGGGGCTGTATCTCCTACAACCTCTGCAAGTAACCCCTGTGATGGTTTAACTTCACTCTCGTCCTACCACATTGCAACCACAAAACTGTGGCTGCCCTCTCAGTCCCCTCATCTCCCAGGGTGTCTCTGGCACGGGTGGTGGCAAACCTGGATTGTGAGAGGGGTGAGCACTTAAAGAAAAATGTTTTAAGCAGGATCAGTTGCCTGATTTGATCCTTAACACCTCCATCCCAGGCTGCTGAAGCCCATCAACAGGAAGAGCTGGGGTGTATGGCTTGGCTGTGCCCTGCAAAGGCCGAGGCTAACCCTAACTCTTTGCTGCTCCATAGGGAAGTCGAGCACGAGCTCATCAAGTGGTTTGTGTATTTGACTGAAGTCCTCAGCTAGGGATGAGGCAATTAACTAGTAAAAAACCACAGGCCCATAGAGAGAACAAAAGTCTATTGAGGGAGCAGGCTGCAGCGGGGATCCAGAGTTGCGTGCAGCTTCCTGCTGCGATTACGGGGCAGCCCCAGCTCCTCACACTTGCACTCACTTTAAAAAGCAGTGTCTGTACCATTATTACTTGATATGGGCTACTATTTAATCACCCAGTGGAGCTCTCCCTGTTTTCATGCTTCCACTAAGTACAGCTCCTTAAAAGACAAACTAACTCATGTTCTCTTTTTGTTTTCCCTTGAGACAAAGCTGTAAAACAGCAAAAGCCTTCAGTGTCTCTCAGTGATTTTATTAGTGGTCTCAAAGCATCACACTATGTAAAGCTTTAGGATTGCTCAAAGCAGGAAACCTGACACAGAGCTCTCTTTTTTATCTGGAAAAAAAAAAGACATTGTGTCATGGATTTTTAGGAATAAAGCTGCAAAAGAGCTTGATGTGGGTCTTTCTTTTAACCAAAACAATGTGTTAAAGCATTCAAGATGTGTCAGTTTACTAAAGTTCGTAGAGTGTGCAGAAGTCTTAAGATCTGCTACCTGCAATGACATGTAAATGCCAGCACCACTGATTTTGCTTAAATGCTTATGTGCAACTTCTTCCATAAGGTTTGAGTCAGAACTGCTCTTCTGAGATGAGTTATGGCTGCATGAATTTCTAGCAAGCCAGCATGACCACACTGGAGACTTGGTGCATGTGCTGGTTGATCATCACAGGTAGCCCTGCTGTGGCAAAACTGCTTTCACATGGGACTTAGCAGTGAACAAATACAAACTGTGAGATGGGGTGGCTTGGCAAAAGCCAAATAATTGATGCGCAGACCAAATCCTTACACTGCAGTATTTTTTCTTTTTTTGGGTATTAACTGGGAAAAACCCCAAACCCAGAGCGCTTGTCATTCTGCAGGGCAGCATGGAATGAGTGAACTGGTTTCCTTTAGGCTGCTCACAGACCTTTTCAAACCCAAGTGCTGATTGCAGAGGCAGAAATTCCTCCTTGTAAATTCTGAAAATGGGCAGTGGTAGAGAAAGTGTAGATTTTTCAGAAGTGAAGAAGAAAGCTGCTAGTAACACTGGACTTGGAAAATTGTCTTCTGAAATGTTCTTTCTGAACTGAAAAATTTACCCTGGTTTTATTTTTTTTTTTTAGTATGAGTATTCTTTGCTGAATGCAATTAATATTTTTCTGTGGGACTAATGAATAAGAACTGATTAGGGACCAGTTTTTCTTCTGGAAGAATGTACTGTATCATCAAAATTTCAGGTAAAGAAAAGAATGGTTTGAGTTATCCTATGCTGACAAACTCAAAGTCAAGAACAAGACCAGTCAATGCAATGGTTTCTTGCTATGAAAGGGATGCAGACACATGCTATGATTTGTGATATTCTTCACCATAGCTCTCTAAAGGTGTTTATAAATCCTGTGACTACTGTTATTGTTATGACCTATTGTGAATTAAGATGCATCACTTGATTTTTTCACTCACGTCCCACTTGACCTAAAGTAACTGGATTCCCTGAGGGGATGCGAAGGTTTGTGGGTAGAGGGTAGGGTACAGGTAATCAGGGCAAAGCTTGTGGGTAAAGAGATCATCTTTTGTTATTATAGCTGGAAAAAGTTGGCAGGTTCTGAGGCATGAAAGAACATTTTCAGCAATACTGCCTTCTCCTTACAGACAGTGCCTTGCCTCTGCCCTTACCCTACCACCACCATTGCTGTTTTCTGTAAACAGTCATTCTTTTAGTAGTCTTCAAGCATCACCCAAAACACTTCTTGTGCTTCCTGCAACTCAAAATACAGACAATATCAACTTTGGCTTGTGTTCAGCAATACTCCTGATAAGATTTCTCAGGAACCTCAACAGAACAAGTTAAAAGTAACTTCATTGACGCAGTTCTGCGGCATACTGAAGTACATCGAGATGTCATTTGTGGCATACTTGTTTTCTTGCTTTGTCTCAACCCAAAGACATGAATAATTGCAACAGAGTATTCGTGCTGTTTGAAGGAAAAAAGGGTTCTAATTGTACGTTTTAGGTTTCTTTCAGTTTTTGGCTGCAAGGTCTGGAAATAATTAAACCTACTAGACTCAAAAAGAAATGCATATGGAAAGAAAATATCTGGAGGTAGAACTTTAAATATATTAAAGGGAGGGAGGAGTGAGTAAATAATATATCAAGTTGAACTAGCCTGGGTATCAGTGGCTTTGGGCCCTGGTTTATAGGTCTTATTTATAGGAAGAGATAGACCTGAGGTCTCCAAGTGAATGGTCCTAAAGCTGGGGCATAAAAATCTGATTTGCAGCCGTCTCTAATGAAGATACAGAGCAACTGCAGGGATGGTTTTAAAAGATCCATAGGGTTAGTAACAAAGAGGATAAGTGTGACATTAATGTCCTTGAAATGCCATGAATTAGGAATGTGGATAATGATGGTTGGAAATGTAATTGCATATGAATTACTGATGTGGGAGAACAGAACTATGGTGTTATACACACTATTAGTAGCTCCTGAATGGCTTCCAGATAATATTGGAAGATAATTTTCTGTACAGCTGGATCTTCTCTATCTGCTTTCAAACCTCTCTGCAACCTGTGGAGAACATTTTATTATATTTTAAATCTGGGTATCTTCAAAATGTTCCAATACCTCCTGAGCTTGGGGAGAAACTCTAATTATTGCATAGCTCCAAAACCTCTGGACTGGAAACATTTGTACATCTCCATGGGAGGAATATAATTCATAAAATGAACCAGTTCCTTAAGAAATGAGAGAGTTTCCACTTGGTATCTTAAGGCCCTCTAAGAAAGCTCAAAGCAAGGTGTTTTTCAATTTTTTTTCATTCTTTTTAATTTTTTTTTTTTTAATTCCTGGGTGTGCACTCAGCAATCTGTCTGTATAATTTTAGAGCTGTTGAAATGAATCAGAGAATCAGGATGTTATTTTGGTGGTGGATGAAACAATAATACAACTGTCATGAGAATATTAGGGATTTTTTGGATAAATTATAGAGTAAACAAGGTAGTGGCTTGCATGCTTTGAGCAGTGACTGTTTTGGTGGGTTTTTTTAGTAACTGCCATTTTTAATATATTTTACCATACATGGATTCCTTCTATTACAAGCCTTGGCCTGATAAAAATATGGCCTTAATATAAATTGATCTTTTTATTTCACAACATCAAGCTCTTAAGAAGAGGAGAACATAATGGTGACACGTAGAATGTAGCATTTTTTTCTTGGCAGAGGTGGGCATTTCATGTCCCAAAAATCAAATCAAGATTTATAACAAAACAAACGTATTTTTATTGAAATGAATGGGAGGCAGGAGCTGGTCAGGATGAGTAATGTACTTACAACAACTCTCAAGCTTCTCTGTCTGACTGGATGCGCCCAGAGAAAGTTCCTTCAACTCCACCAACACACACAAGAAGTTTTGTAACTGCAGAAGTACCACTCACTCATGCCAGCCATGGGGAAGGGAAAAGGATGAGAGTGGAAGTGACTGTTGGTGAAAACAAGGGTACCTGGAATTTTGTCTAGTATTGGAGAAACTGCCTCAATATTTTTTGGTGGGAAAAGAAGGATATGCAGAAGATGCTGTGCCGAAGTACTATTTATAGGTGCTCTGATGGAGAGCCCTGGGGAAACCCCCTTTCTTTCTCTGGATCCAAATCTCCTCCAGCAGAACTGGCCCCTTTCCTTTGTGCTACCACAGAGAGCAGTGACAGCACGGCTGAGCAGGAGGAAGAGGGATGGAGCAAGAGCTGGAGGCTGATAGCTGCTTTGGGACCTTCTTTGCAGGCTTTGGTTATTGAATTTCTTCTTTCTTATTCATTGTTTTCTTTCTGTTTTGCTTTTTTTTTTTTCTTTCATATTCCCCCAACCTATGTCAAACTGTCTTAGATTAAAAATGCCAAGGGCTAGTTTGAGATACACTCCTGTTACATTTTCAACTCCTAAGCATCACTGCCCCGCAGTAATCCACTGCAGGACAAGCCTGAGACTCAGCCTTGATATAGCTTGGCTGCTTATGGAAAGGGGTTTTTGTGACTACAGTGCAAGGGAGACAGGCAGCTGCATGCAGGGAACCAGGCTGGCTGTGGGATGTGAGCAGCACAAGTGTGGGACAGGTGGATGGATGGAAGATGTATGGATGGTAGCTTCATGCAAGCCGGGGAGGAAGCTGTGTGGGATGGGCTGTGAGCAGGGAGGGCTGTGTGAGGGGATAACACAAGATATCCCCTAAGCCAAAACTGAAAAATACTTTATCCCACCCTGCAGGCCTCAGGGAACTGCTTGGTGCAACTTGGTGCTGCTTGGATGCAGCACTGAGCCCTGCTGTGTTCAGTCACACTGGGCTGCAGCTTGTGCTCCTGTGCCTTTGATGAGTGACTGGTGTCTGTCCATCACTGTGTTCGAGTATGCCTGTGCTTTGACTTCTGCCCTGGGCTCCCACCTGCACCTACTCTGGGTGAAGGGGCCTCTCCACTTTGCAGCAACCTGTAGAGGTTTTGTAGTCCAGGCAGAGGTGCAAAAGGAGCCAACCATGCCATTGCAGAGCAGTGCTACCCTTGTTCTCTTCCCTCTTTTCAGAGCCCAGTGCCTGCTGTTCAGTTTCTACCAGCAAGTTCTTGCAGGACAGACTCTTTGTATCTGACAGCTTGGTGGGACGCTCAGGGAACAGTGTCTTCCTCCTTGCAGAAATGTTGCATTTCTGAAATGAAGTATGTTGTTTGCATGTCAAATGGCATGGGGCATTTTCACAGCTCTGCTGGCAGCCACAGCCTTGGTGTATTGCAGGCTGAAGAGCTGCCAAGGGCAAACATTTAGAAAAAAAACAAAAATAAAAAATCCCTTGCAGGCAAGTGCCAGAGTTTGGTGCCAGGTTAATCAGAACTCCCCATTGTCTCTCTGAGACAAATGTTCTGATTAAATCTATTGTTGTTGGGCTTGATGGGACAAAGTGTTACTGAGTTACATCATAGCTATAATGTGGAAACTGAAGCACAGCACAATTTATGGTGGAATGTTCCCTGGTATTGTTCAGAAATATCACCACAGAAGAAGTTTGTGGGAATGATTGTTTGAAAGCTGCTGGTCTAACAGTGGCTTGAGCCCAGCTCCAGGGTGTCTAACTAGGCTCTGCTCCACAGCTTAAGTAAACTGCTTAACCTCCCTGTTTCTGCTTTGCCCTTTATGAGCAGCGGTGTTAACGTGTTTGTCTGCCTTCCTGCAAGGATCTGCTCATGTTTCCAACTGGCTCTGGTTTATGCACCCACGCTGGTGTTGCAGACTTTCACCATGTGTGTTGGACTGGGGGCTTTCTCTTCTTTCTGTCCAGCCTGGTCATCGTGTTCTCATCACTGCAGCATCTCAGAGATGCCTTGGAGTGACTCTGGGTCCTGCCTGCCAGGGATAACATGGCAAAGAGAACCTGGCACCCACCACTTCCACAGTTTCCTCCTGAAGGTCTGCAGTCCAGTGCCATGGAAAGAGCCCTGGGACTCTCTGGTCCTTAAACAGTGCTGGTTTAAGGACTGTTTAAGCCCAGTGCTGGATTAAGGACTGCCTGGTTCTTAAACATGGAAAAATAGCAAGCAAAGTGTTGGTTGTGCAAGAGGCAACACTGATGAGACCTCAAAAAGGCTATTGCAGGACATGAAAGAGGTGGGAATCAGACTGTCTTGTCTAGCCACCTTATGTGACTTAATAAAAGACATGTATATCCATGAGACATGTACTGCATGAGATTGCATCCAGATTTCATGGCTCCCATCCATCCTCATGCAGACTGAGTGCTGCCTGGATCCTGGCTGTCCGTAGCTATCGGGGCTTACCGAGGTGACAAAGCACGCTAGATAACTTGAGCAACGTTAGGGTCATCGGTGTTGAGCTGTACACTGAATTTTGGAGAGAAGGTCAGCTATCTCTTCCTCACTGACTCTTTTGTGTAGCAAACAACAAGGTCTGCATGAGCACTTTCTGACATTTGATAATGTCATCTCTGCAAAGTGTCATTGTGTTGGAGAACAGGAGGCAAACTGGACTAAAGGCACAGGAGACTTAGGAAAGCAATTAACAGAGCATACAGGGGTCTTAAATGAAGTCTGCATGGGATCTAGCTGGTCAGGTTTACCACAATAATGGATCATAATGTCTCATCTTATGTCTGTAATTCTTTGAAGATGCTCTAGGCTCCCAAACTCTGAAGAAAATGTTTTCATGATGCCAAAAATCCTCAGCTCTGCCTGACCTGGCTGAGTCACCTGCTCAGATGCCTTTCTCCCTCTTGTGCAGTTTGGGGTGGAGGAGAAACAACACTTCCCTTTCCTTCATCTCATCTTTGCCTTTATCTTTTTTCTCTCTGTTTTTTGTTTTGTTTTACCTTTGTTTGCGGAGGGGAGTGAGTTACAAGCTAAAAAAATGCAGCCTGTGGCATCAGCAGGCAGATTTCATGTGGTAATCACCTGGATTGTGTTGTCACAGCTTTGTTGGTATTGTGGCTATAAACATACCACTCTCACTTAAGACACAAAGACCATGCTGTAAGTTAATTTTGCTTGGCAGTATGTGCCTAAAAAAAACAAAAGGTTTCTTTTTGTCACATGTGTTTAATGTAGAAGCTAATTAGAAAGGAATGTTAACATATGGCATTAACCACCAGCTGCAACATAACAGCAAAGCTAAATTTGGTAATAGTGAAGGGGCATAAGCCAAGTACCCAGACCGGCAGACAATGGTTAGTGTTACCAAAAAGGGTTTGTCAGTGATATCGAAACAAGTGGGAACAGTTCAGCTGGCAGCTTGAAGACTGACATTAGGATCAGAGGTGTGGACAGAAATGAAAAAATAAAATAAAGTGATGGAACTGTTTTGAAAAGAGATGACTGCATGGATTAGTTGCCTCATCAATTGATGAAGTTAGTTTGAGTACCAGCTGGTGAAGCTGTACCAATGGTTTTCACGAGCCATGACAACTTATGGCTCATGAGCTACAATGGAGGAAAGTGCTGAAAATGTGTGCAGTGCTGTGAGGAATGGATTCAAGATGATGTGAACTAGGAGTATGTGGTGTGTTCTCATCCCTGCAGGGGAAGAATAAAATAGTCTAAAACTGTTCTAGGAATAGCATCTCAACATAGTCACAAAGACACCACAAGAAATAACAAAATATTAATTGGAGAGGTTATGAAGATGGAAAATTATTGACCCAGACACCCTGCTTCTTTCAAAGAGCAATGAAATTAGGGAAGTTCATAAAGACACTAGGAATGGCAAAAGGAAATTCTACCAGCAGTGAACCTGATCGTGGGTCTAAGCACTGAAACTGAATATTATACCATGTATAATGAGGCAAAACAATGATCTGGGTTGTTCATGTAAGAGTATCTGGTGATGTGATTTTTTTTCATCTATGAAAATCAAAGAAAGTGGCTCAACATTTAGAAGGAGTGAAGCCTTCCTGAGGGGAAAATAAGGGGGAAAAGTTTGATGTGTGCAAAGGAAATAAGATGGCTCCTAACATTAAGGAAGATATTAGTGGTTGAAGAGAGGAATGAGGCACTAGACTCCAGCCTTCAGAGAGAAATATATGCCTGTTTTTTGACTTGGGAATGCAGACATTGCTTGTGGTGGATGACAATATTTGCTGGGACGTGACAGTGTAATGCTGTTACCAAATGTGCTGAGTTAACTTGGTATTTTTCTCAAGATCCGGATTTGTTAAATGTCTGTAACTCCTATTTTTTTTTATGGGATTTACTATACTCTGCCTTTTCTAGAAGACATTTATTAGACAGAGACTGTCAGTGTTCAGAACAAACGTTTCCTTGAAGATGAATTTATGATATTTTGGATGTAGTCAGATGATAACTTTAGCTAAACTGAATAGGACTCAGGAGTCACTCCAGGCAGATGTCATTGAAAGAAACCCTCACTACTCAGCAATGCAGCTCCACACAGATCTGCCTTCCAGAAAAATGCCATCTCCCTTGCCTGCGAAACTGAAATACTTAAAATAGGCAGTGGCTCTGGAACTGCATGGGACCAAAAGTAGTTTCACTGTGGCTGCCAGACCCAGTGCCTGATCATGCTGTGTCTCAAGACCTGGCAGAGATAAGATCTTGACGTGCACATTCTGGTTTTCCATGTCAAGAGAACCTGGATGTACTGGCCTGGAGGAAGCTATGGTGCTCCCCAGCAAAGAGAGATGGACCTGGTCTCAGTAGGTCAGGGAGTGCTCGGTCCTGCGCTGCCTGGTGCTGACACCATTCCAGGTAAAACGGCAGACTGTGCTTAGGAGTCATCTTTAGCCCTCCAAAAGTCAAGTGTCTTGTCTAAGCTAGGGGTTTCATATCCCACTATGGTCAGCTTGCATGGAGTAACTACTCCAGCCTGCTTCGGGTCTCCACACACATTTGGGGTGAAACCTTTCGATCTGGAGAAGGAGCCTATGTGACCAGTGCACACTGGTGATTAGCTTTTAAACGCTGCTGACTGAATTAGTCTAATTAGCCCAGTCCTCCTTAAGTGTGTCCCTCTCTTTTTCTGGAAAGTGGGAAATTGCCCCCAGTCTTCTCTGAGTGTCTCCCTGTGCAAAGCTGCAGTTTTTTATGCTCAGGTGGGTCAGCGTGATGCTGTTGAAGTGGGAGCATTCCTGCAGCCTAATTTCAGGCAGGCTTCTTGTTAAGCTTGATGTTACCTGTTTCTTAATATGTTTACAAATCTTGACTTCCTTTGGTCCTGGATTCTGCCGTTCCAGGCATTTTTATTTTCAGCTTTCTGTTTCACAAAATATCTGCAAGTTTTAATGGAACTGAAATGGACCTTAGAAGGGCTAAACATGCATCAGTCAAAATCTTTCTGGGGGTTATTTCATTGTTTTTAAAATGTTTGGAAGTGGCTTGTTGGATTGCTAGCAGTGAGTCCAAGCAGTTATTTGCCCAAATAACACCTTAAGGTCTTTAAAACCGAACAGAGCTGTAACCTATATGACTGCCACCCCCATGTCAGGTGAACTTTGTCCAGCAAAAAATACACCTGACACAAAATCATTGCTTGGGCTGTGTTATCTCCAGCCCAAGGAAATGAAAATAAAAACGCCGAATAATTTCTCATTCAATTTAAAGAACTACACATGCATTGAACTAGGAAGGAACTTTCTTATTCCATCAGCATGAGGCCTTTGCCTCTCCTGCCAACTCGACCAATGTTGCCCACTGGTCTGAATGGCCCAGTGGGTCCCTAATTTCTAACCCCAGTTAGTGATGTTCTTGCAAGCATGCACACAGATATGATTCCCCCTTGGAAAAAGTCCTGGTAGCAGGGCTTCTGCCAGGCTTTGGACTAGTCTGTGGAGATTTGAGTGTGCTGGGAATGTCTGGCATTTCAGTTGAGTCACCACCCCCGGAGGTATTTAAAAGCCGTGTAGATGTGGTGATTAGGGACATGGTTCAGTGGCAGACTTGGCAGTGCTGGGTTAATGGTTGGACTCAGTGATCTTAGAGGTCTTTTCCAACCTAAATGACTGATTCTGTGATTCAGCTTGTCACTGCAGCCTGCTGTACTTGCTGCCTGCTGCACGGTGCAGCCATGCCCACTGTGTGGCTACGAGAGGACACTCCTGTGACCTCCTAAACCAGCATGGTGTCACTCCTTTATCTACCCCGGTGTGTGCAAACTGTCTAGACTGACAAGTGACTGAGGATTTTGTGTGCCCAGTTGAAGACGTGCCATCGGGCACCATCATTTTTATCTTACGGATATTTTAAAGTAGCAGCATATAAATCCATGTGTCGCCTGTAGAAAAGTCCCTGTGATTTCGCAGTAGAAGAGACCACAGACAGGTAAGGACATGAGGGAAAACTGCATCACCACAGTGCCCGATCCCCTTGACGGGCACCTGCCTCCACCTCCAGCTCTGTGGGAAGTAGCTAATGCTGAGGTGAACTGAGGACACATTTACAACCACTCATACTTTTATATATGGGTTATCTGAGATGCAGTTTATATGTGTGAAAGTATAGTAACCCCAGACTGATGGCAATCAGTATTATTGGCAAATAGTATCTACTTATTGTCACTGTTGGGAGTAGTGTACAATTAGAAGGATTTTCATAGCCACCCAGAGTAGTGTGTCAAGGATCATTTCCCCTTGGCTTTCCTTGCAAGAGACTGATTGCTGATAGAAAGAACATAAATTTCAACCTGTTTGAGCTGGTTGTAGCCAGTTTTCCATAAACACATTACAGTTTAAAGCCAAGGAATGCTCTTTAGAACACATGGTGAGAAGGGAATGGCATCCATTCAAACCAACATGGCTGAAGAAATTTTGGGTATGTTTTTGTGTAATGAACATAATGTGTACACATGTGTTTGTGCTTACATATAGGTAGTGCTTTCATTTACATAATTCTCAGTAAATAATCTTGACTCATCTTTCAGCTGTCAAATACCTATGGAAATATCAATGGTATTTTACTGCTGTGTTGGTTGTTTTACTTTTTAGAGATAGGACATACAGTGTGCTGATGCTGACACTGTCTGGAAAGTGTTGTGTTCTTTCCTTTATCACAGTGCTTGTTTTACATTGGGCTGCCAATCAGTTTTATAAAAGTTCTGTGCACTTATATTTGAAAATCAATATATTCAACAACATATAATCCCTATCAGAGCATTGACTTCCTCTTTGAAACATGGATTTCCTCTGTCCTAGTTTTAAGTCTTTAAACACCTGTAAATCAAATTTCATATGTGCCACGCTTAAAGAGACTAAGTTGTTCTGAGAAAACATGAATAATAATTTACTATAGAGCTGGCCAGCTGTGTTTTCAGACATGATTTGCACACGTGCTCACACTCCTACAGGGCTTCTCCTTACATGGGCTGTGTAAGACACCATCAGTTTCCACAGCAAAGGTGGTCTGTGGTTCGAGTTCTCAGCTTTGCCCCACCAGCCACATGTGCTGACAGCAGTTCTCACACTGAGGAGCAATTACAAACCTAGCTGAAGACTGGTGTTTCTGCAGAGTGTCTGGAGCAGCAATGAACACCCTTGTTCTTGCAGGAGCTTCCAGAAAAACCTTCCCTGTAATAAGATCAGATCATCTTGTTCGGATTAGCAAGTTGTCAGTCTGGTTGTTGCTCCTGCTTGTCTTTAATTTCTAATCTAGTGACAAGCTGTGAGTTATTTGATTTGATTCTTATGGCGGATCCAGGGAAAAAATGCAATGCCTTTAGGATCACTGTGTAGCTGAGAGTGAAAAAGTATGTCCACTTTGGTAGTCTGCTTTTTATGAACTCCTCAGTGATGATAGGAAGCACAAACTTGAAATCCCTGCCAGGGCAGTCTGAGAAATGCAGATTTTATGAGATACTTGAGGAATTTGCAAACATTTTTGAGGGGAGAACCAACAGTTGTTTCAAATATATTTATCTGTGACCTAGAAAAATTGTTCTTGTGGTTTTCTGATCTAATGTGGCTTGTGCTATAGACATCCACAGTGATTTTAACAACCGATTCATTACCAGTAGTCCAAGTGTACTGACCAAAGACATCTTTAGCAGGCATATGAGCTCTGAGTGCACTTCAGTTGCAGCACACAAGCAAGACACTACCATGTATCAAAGAGCTATATGACTTGTATTTTTGCTTCAGTTAAAATATAACCAAAGCATAATCTTTTGTACATGGCTGTATGAAAGACTGAATCACGTGCAGCAGCACAGACGTAGCGGCACTACCATAAAATTAAGTGGTTGTTAAAGGATTTAAGATATGGTCCTTAAAGATTGAAAAAGGCACTTCTTCTAAATGGGGGGATATTAATCGCCACAGTTCTAGTAATTATATTTTATTATACTGTGTCATATTTTATTTCACTGTGCTTTTTGTCAAGGCCAAAGCAACTGGTGTGTATTTGAAGTGTAGTTTTAAAGCGCCAATAGTGCTTTTGGAAGTTGGCTGCATTTCAGTGGTGGTGAAGTGTCAAGTATGTGACTAAAATTTCAGTAGATTTGTAGCTTCTAATTCCATCATTCATTTGCCTGTTCAGCTGGGTTGTGCTGCTTTTATCAGGAATAGGTGAGATTGACACTGGCATAGAGCCTTCACCTCTACAGCTTTCAAAAGAAATTTTAAGAAATGAATGGAGCACAGAAAAGTGCCCCAAAAGGGGGCTTTGGGAGAAGCCTCTTTTTTACACTAATAGATGTGAGAAACTCTCTCTGTCTTTAGCTCATGGCAGGGCAGGCTCGCTTTATCACCCTGAGTAGCAGCAAGAGCAGCATGCCATTTCTTCTGGAAAGAGCAACAACATGAAGGGTTTGCAGCTGAAGAGAAATGCTGGAACTTAAAAGTAAAGCATAACTTTTAATGGGAGGGTGATTAACCAAACTACTATGGGATGGCATTGATTATCTGCCTCTTGGTAACTACTGAATGAGGTCCTTGCTGAAAGCTATGTTTCAGTCACACCAAAGTACTGTTTTAAGCAGAAGAAGCCATTTCAGTAAATAGAAAGAGAACTGACAAGCAATATGGTTCCTTTTGGCTTTAACTTCTCTGAATTATCAAGGTATTGCTGGTTTTTGCAGCCATGCCATTCATGAAGTTCAGTCTACCTTCCTCCAGTGCGCACTCCTGGGAAAAGACCCAATTATGTCCTAGGCCAGATGCTCAGAGACTGATGTTTGATGTTTATTCCTTTCTGCTGCATTCAGCAGGTTTTATGCTGTTGTATTCTTCATTATATGGCCCCTTTGATCCTTTCTGGGACAGTAGGTGCATATGTATGCTTTGTGTCATTTTCCCCTCTTTTGGAGAGGGATGTGCCTTGCGGTGAGGATGGGGATACGTGGCCGAGACCCATGCTGAGATTTCTATGAGACATCAGCCCCATGTAAATATCAGGCTGAATATTTGTCAAAATCTGAGTCTTTGGGCAACAGGGTTACAAATGTACAGTATTTTGTGCTCCACCTCTTGGCAAACACACTGTCCATTTGGTAAAAAACCCTCATATGTGCTGGTAGGAAAAAATTAGACAGGAAAGCCTTCTGCTCTATTCTCAGAACGTGGGAAAGAAACAAGAACATGTGAGAAGTATTTTGGAAACACTTGGATGAGTGGTCTATGAGTGTACATTAATTCGTTGTAATGAAAGTTGCATCAGCTTTCTTTCTGGAATTTTGGGGTTTGTATATGATGCCCCCATGGCTACAGGGATCGTGTGCTCTCCTCAGCTGACTGTAGACAAGTTGGTGAGGAGCACTAATGTCAGCAGAATGTAGCAATGCTCCCGAGCGCGTGGTTCCCTTTGCTCCGTGTCTGGCCTCCCATCTTGGTGCTCTGCCCTCCGTGCCTGTGCTCTCACAACCGTCTCTGGTTCCTATCATGGGGCGGAAAACCTTCCCTCGGCAAAAAGGTCCTCCCTTGACCATCTTCCTTCATCTCAGTTGTTTGTTCCCAGATGAGTTATTGATCTGGTGCTGGTAGCCCTGAGCATTGTTTCCAAACAGCAGAGACAGAAGCTGCTTGGAAAAGCGGTGATGAAACCAGAATGATAATTGCTGTTAGTTATGAAGCATTTCTGCAGTCTCAACCAGACAGGAACCAGTGGGTGGCCAAGGCATGGCTGAGGGACAGAACTGGTCTCAAGACTGAGAAGTTTGCTCATTTGAAGGTGAGTCAGGTTTCTGTGCCGTGCAGATGGATTATTGGCAACAGATGTCTCTCCACAGACCTGTGTTTTCTTCAGCATGAGAGAAATGGGGGGGGGTTTCTGAGCTTGCAAGCTGGAGTCTGCCTGAAAATGACCATTGCCAGTGGGACCTCCTCCCTTCCTCTGCCTTGGCTCTCTGTGAGCCTGCTTTTCAGCAGCCTCTACAGCAATCCCCCTTCTGAAATTTATTAGAGGAAAAATTGCTAATACTGGAAGTGACCTGTTCACCTCCAGATGCCTTCACGCAGGCTGTGTCAGGGAATTTCACGTATTTTCTTTCAGTAATGAAGTGAGTTGGCAATGCAGAGTTTCTTTTGCAGGACATCATTAAACAGCCCACGCGCTGTGCTGGCCATTACACGTGTGCCCTTCTGCCCTGCGCTGGAACCAGCAAAAGGTGTGTCACGAGGACATCATTCCTATACATGAATCAATTCACTAACCCATTTTCTAGCAGCTGCATTAGGTTTCTCTGTTCCTTGTCACCCTGAAGCGCTGGGTGGATGCTGTCTGTGGCTGGGTGATGTCTCTGAAGCTGAAATGACCCAATGACCAGCCGAGCAGACTTTTGTCTCCAACAAATGTGTACTAGAAACTGTCTTGCCAGCACGCGCATGGACTGCTCGGAAGGTGTTGCATTAGAGCCTCTTCCTAATGAGCTGTGGGATCTGGGAGTTGTGCATTAGGCTAATCTTTCCAGGAATTTGACTTGAAAGCTTACTACATTTCCAAGTACAGGACATGCCCATGCAAACGGAGAGTTGTGTGTCTGAACTCCTATTTGACTATATTTATTCTAGATATTTATTGGCCCTTATTCTTGCAGGGCTTTTTAAAGTCCAGTATAATGTCAGATGTGCTGAATGCTGTAAAAAAAACCCCAACTCATCAATCTCGATGGATTGTTGTTTGGCACTTATAGGTTAGGCCTGGAGACACAGCCCTTTTATAAGTGTGCTGTGTGCTTTTAAACTCTTTTGTAAGGACACTAAGGCATGAGGTTGTCATTTGCTTTGCACTGACCCATGCCTGCAAGTGAACCAGCTGCATAAAACACACAGCAGTGCTGTACTTTCCTGCTCTCCGTGATGGTAGGACTCCCACAACCTGCTGAGGCTGGTCACCACCAGCCCTGTGCCCCAAATCCCTGGAGATGGGGCTGACACGCTGAGAGGGGGAGCAGTGTCCTGCTGCAGAAGGACAGCCCATCTCCCGCCGAGTCTTGCTGTGGCAACTGCATCACCTGGACCCCATCCTGTCCTCGCTGTCAGACTGTTTTTGCCATTCCAGCCCGTCAGTGTACCGCAGCCATCAACATAGACATTCCAGGGGAAGTTGTGCAACTGTCCCTGCTCAATCATTAACTGGGACGTTCTAGCTGTTAATTTTTTTTTATTTATGGCTAGATTTTTGCGAGGGAAGACACTTGTTGGACAGGGCAGGCTGAAACACAGGGATCTGGCGCTCAGACGTGCTCTGCCCTGTGTGCATGAAGCTGAGCAGTGCAAGGCTGGCCAGAATTAAAAGCAGGGCTTCCAGTGACGAAGTGAAGCAAAACCGGCTGTTACTCATAAGGAGCTCTGGCTTTGCTGAAGGTCCTGGCTGGGAGCTGCTCCGTGCTGGGTGTTGCAAGTGTCAGCACGAGGAGCCTGCCCTGCAAGGGGCAAAGCCAAGGCACGGGGGGTGGCCCACGGCCAGAGCCAGGACTTGGGCACCTGCATGTGCAGAGTCGGGTTATCACAGCAAGAACCAAACCCTGTCACAGTGGGAGGATCCCTGGAGAATCCCCGGGGCTGGGGTGGTGAGGGGAGGGCTGGAAGGAGGTGCAGATGGGGTTTTCTTTCCCCAGCACATGGGGTTTGTGGCCCTTGCACTGGGGCTCAGAGCTCTCTTTTAGGCTACTCCGAGCCAGTTCCAGTTCACTTCTGGCTAGAGGTGGTTGGTGGGGAGATTATCCCTTCTTCTGCCTTCATTCCCCACCTGATGCTTCATTTTACTATTCAGCTGGGGTATATCTTGGTCTGAGTCAGTGTTTTGGCCACACTGATTGATTTCAGAGATTTGTGTATTTGAAGCACTGAAACATCATGACTTGATCAGCAGAGAAGCAGTCTGAGTCCCTGCTCCTCTTGCATGGGGTCTATTATGTCCCCCCTAAGTGCCCCTCTCTGATTCACTATCACACTGGGTATTTTGGAAGGTGTGAGTGATAGCAGCTACAGCAGGCTGCTCTTCAGACTGTTCTTCCATTTCTAGCTTGCAAGGTCCTGCAAAGCCACAAGAACAGAAGAGCAGAGGTGAGAGCTGTCCCTGGGGCAGAGCCAGGAGGAGGGAATCTGTGTTCCCATCTCTTCTTCCCTGTGCCATTACCCCTGGGACCAGGAGCAGTGCAGCAAGGTGAAAGCAACATATTTTACACCCAAAATATACTGAGCAAGGAATCAATCTAGCAAACAATCTCACGCTCCACAGGAAAGTACTTGAGCTGTGTTTGTTGTTTGCAGCCGTGCTGCACCATGGCTTCCCAGTGAAGTCACTGAGCCCAGCTGGGTGTAACTGAGGGTGGTGCTCACATTGTCTGGGCTAAATGTCAGCAAGGAACAGCAACAGTTGAACAAGATGGACTTCCAAGCATTTCCCTTCTTCTGGTCGCACAGAGCCCTCATTGCTGGACAGCTGAGGCAAAAAGACAAGAGCAAAGTTATTTTAGGTGGAAAAGTACCTAAACATTTCGTTCTTTGTGCATAGAAATAAAAGAAATGAGCTCTGGGTCTTGTAAACATCAACACTCAGTTTTGTGTAGATAGCCCAGCTGCTAGGAAAGCTTGACGTGTTCTAACTCCACTTTGAGTTTAGGGGATAAACAGTATCAATTGCTCAGCCCATCGAGTTCCTGACCATGCTTCTGAAGATGCCCAGTCAAGATCTGAGTGTTACCTGTGCTGATGTGATTCTGCTTTCCTTCACATCAGGCAAAATCAGCTGGGCTAGCTGAGAGCTGCCACTGAAACTGATCCAGGTGAGTGCTCACAGTGCTCTCTGGCAGATGGACCATAACATGTTCCTGGATGCTTGTGTTGGGTGTCTAAAGTTTCTTGGCTACTACATCCACTGGTGTGACTAACACAGGTGACAGGGGAATGTTGAGAAAAGCCCATGGTTCTAAGCCTTCCCAAAGAATGTGACCCTGAATTTGGACCAGACATGAAATACAAGACCTTCCTTTACTCTGATACAAGTCTGAAAATGTCCCAGATAAAGCACTGACTCCTCTGTGATAGTGTAGAGGGACCTGGGCCATGCTCGAAGGGGAGCTGCTGTCAGATCAAAGTCTGCTGTAAGAGCAGGTCTCCGAGCAGTTAAAGACTGGCATATTTACATTGAATGTTTTGCTAATGTTGATCTTCCAAGAAACCAGTTGTAAAACTTGCTGTAGGACTGCTTCTGCAACTGCGTGCCAGACAGCAACTGGAGCCTTGTGTCCAGGACAGGGCCTTGTGAACTGCTGTCTAGGAAACCCTTCTGCACGAGGCAAAACCTTGGTTTTCTGTGTTTACTGTTCTGTCTTATTGTGAAACCTGTTCTGAAATATTGTTCCTAACTAGAAATTATTTGAAACAGATTCCTTCTTGCCATCCTTCTCATGGTGCTCAGTTAAGACTCAATTTTTCAATTCTTGACTGAAATTTTATTACAGGAACCAATATATCCAAGTCAGTAGGGAAGGGAAGATTTGGTCTTAACCTGATCTTCCAATAAGTATAGATACAGTTCCACTTTTAGAAGAGTATGTGAAACTGGACTTGGTTTGTGTTCTTTTCATATAGGCTTGAATTCTTCTGGTGTACATGTATTTATAAACTGCAAGTGTATCAGCAGTGGGATAGGAAATGGATAACTTTTACTGTCTTCAGGGACTGGCGTGGTGGCTGTAGGCATACAACTTTGACATGTAGAGAACTGCAAAGCCACGCTTTCCTAGGCTGTGAGGTGATGTTGGTGAGTTTGCTTAATCTTGCAGCTGTCATATCTGTTGGGAGCCTGGCTGCCACACGCTGAGAGCAGAGCCAGGCTCCGTGCAGGACACTGTGCCCAGTGTGTGCATTCTGCAGGACTCTTCTGCTCCCTTCTGGCCAAGTCTTGAAATCCAAACCAGAGAAGATTTTCTCCACATTTCAGCTGGATATCAGGATTGATCATAGAAGCTCTGTGGTCAACACAATCCTTGATGCTGATGGTACAGCAAGTGAGGGGGATGAGTGTACCCCATCATCACGTAAGTGGAACCATTTATGGGTTCCATTTCTCTTTCCTTTTCACCCACAAAACTTCATGGTAACCAGTTTCTTCTTGAGACTTTTGAGGTCCTCAGAGGATATGTGCTCAAGAGAGACAGTCACTGCAGTGCTGCAGCAAGTTAGTGATTTCTTTTCTCCTGCTTGGGGCTTGCTTTCATGCTGATCCCTTTTCCTGGTTGCTGTGTTCCTAATGTTTAAACTCAGGGACTTCCTCACCTGCCTACAGCCCAGACCCTGCAGTAATGGCACAGAACTGTCCTGTGTTTCTTCAGGGTAGCTGATTTTGGTGTAGAGACAGGTTCTGTCTCATAAGGCTTGAGAATTTTGGAAGTGGCAAAGTACTGCTCATCACATCTTAGTGCCTTGGTGCTTGTCTGCAAGTCAGTGTGCTTACTCTGGACCAAAACTAGGTATGCTGTTGAATTAAATGAAAGAGAATTTATAACCATGACTGAATTGTGTTTGCAGGTGAAACTCTCACCTGTTTTGCATACTATTCAGCTGCTCTGGGTAGTTGAGGCAAGTGGGGTCCCACGTGGGATGAGTGTCCCCTTTGAGGGACAGGAAACTTGGGCACAAAGACACATGACTAAGTTCATATAGGGTCCTGTAAGGAGCCAAGGCCACACAAGGAGCTCCATGTCCTCACTAGAGTCATTGCCCCAGGCACAGGAATCCTCCAATTGATTGGGAAAGAGGACTGTGCCACACTCAGACTCAGGGTCACTACCTGGGGTGGCTGGTTGAGCAGACTGTAGGTACTGCCGCGGGTTCACACTGCAGTGCTGCTCTGCTCTGGGGATACAGTGAACTGATCCTACACACCTGGCTCCGGCTGCAGTTCCAGGATAAGAAAAACCCCCTTTATCTGTAATCAAAGTTCCAACCTGCACAACTGACAACCCTAAACAAAAGGCAGTTAAAAAAGAAGCCCAATGTTTATTACCTAACATGTTTTCAAAACCCCATCGTGTTTAACCTAAACATACTGCTCTTAGGGGGTGTGAGTCATGTCTTTAATCACTAAAATTTGACAATAGCAGGTAAATTAGCAGGTTGCAATACAGCAAACCTTTCTTAGAATGTCACATTGCCAATCCTGTTGCAGGGTTGGGACCTCAGGTGTATTTTCCAAGATTACAGGCTGTGGACCAGTAATAGTTAGATATGTTCAAATTCAGTGGAGCTGTGCTGGCAAAAGTTCCTGTGTAAAAGGCAAGATGGTAAAAAAGGCCTTTTGTTTGGATGAGTTGTATCACTCAGGCTAGCCTGCCCCAGCATGAGGGCTTTTGTAATCTGTCTGCACGTGTGTCTTCATGCTGGTGTAGTTACATTGGAGAAATTTTTAGAATAGACTTGTCTTATCTTCCTACAGACACTCATCATGTCTCCAGGTGTCCACGGCATGGAATATAAATGGGTTATTCATCATCATGGACCAGCTACTGTTAAACTTTGCTGGGATTTAAAATACCATCCCACTGGTTTTCTACCATCTTCCTGGCTGTTAAATGACTACTTTCATTCCTATGGCTCTTTTCTGCTACATATAACCTATGTCAACATTTTTGTTACTTTTATTACACTGAAAGTACTCTCCCATCTTTTTCTCATTTTTCTCTTCCTTCTGAGCCTTCTTCTTCCTTCTGAACTAGCTTTTCCTTTTTTAATCTAACCTCCCACGGTCTACTGCAGCTAAAGGTAAGGATGCTGGCTCACCACTAAGAAAATCTGCTGATTTATGATGTTGTTGAAGATACCTGCACTTCTTTTTCATTATTACTTCTCTCTGTCTAGCTCTACCAAGTGGAGAGCCTTGCCTTTCAGACCTCGTTTGCTTTTTTTTTGTTTTTTGCCCTTCATTACCTGCCTGGTGCCCCCAGCTCACCTGTGCCCTGTCAAATGCTTATGAGCATCCTCAATGTCCTTCAGCTGTTCTCAGGCACCTATAAGGAGCCTGTGTCCAGCAGAGCCTAGTGGCAGGCTTTCAAAGGAGACTGTAAGAAACAGAGAACAAAACCAGGTATTTTTTTCTCCAGGGTGTATGTCTGTAACAAATACTAATGTAAAGAACCAGTAGACTAGCAACAGCTAAGGGGGCAGCACAGATGGAGTTAATGCACAGGTACTAGTTAGCATACCTACAGATTTGCACACTACAAAATGATGTTGAATTATATATATTTTTGTTTCTATCCTCACCTAGTTCCTCCTGTATTTGCTGCTCATCTTTATAAATTATAAACTCTTTAAGGCAGAGGTTTTTGCGTAACACCTGGCAATCTTGATGAAATACTGAGGACACAGGTACTTAATAACGATGTTATTATTAAATAAAAATGAGTGTGCTGCTCATGACTCCAAGGTCTCATTTATCCACAGCTTCATGATGATTTCTTTATGAGAATTTCCTTGGAAGCTGAGGAAACTGGAACGTCTTGGACTTGGCATATGTCACCAAGAATCTGCAAATCTTAGAGGCTCTGTTGAGAGTAAGTTAAGAGATGAACTATGTTTTTGAATTTCTGGGCTTCATGCTGTGCAGCTGGGTTCTTGTGAGAACCTGGCGCTGTTATTACCAGGACATGCCTTATGAATTCTGCCTAAGGTAGCACCACAGCATAGGTTGTTTATTGGTCTAAATCCATGGGCTTCCATGGTCAGGACAGGAAGCTGATGGTTTTAAGGTTTGTCTTTCCCTCGTATTGGAACTGGTAAGATTGGGGCAACTCTAATTTTGAGCGCTATTCACCACAGACCTTTTTAATTTTCTTCCTGGGCTTCATACTGCCTCCCTTTAGCCAAGAGACAACAGGTGGGATACAGGAGGCTTGGTCTGACCCAGAGAGGCACAGCAGCTGATCTGCCAAGAGCACAGAGCCATTAGTGAACCCTTGGGGTTCATGAGCCCAGATCTCTGGGGGTCCTGACTCTTGCTGAAGGTCTGGGCAGAGATGTCTTTCTGCAGGGACTCATTATGTGCAGGCAAGGCTTGCAGCAGATTGTCTTCTCCGTGCCTTGGAATACACCATCTCTTAGTCTTGAGAAATAACAAGAAGGGAGTTTAACATAGGAGGCTCTTGCCATGTTGTTTAGATTCTGATGTATCCTATCCAAGATTTAAATGGAAAGCTTTCTTCTCCATTCCTATGGGCCAGATACTCAGCTGGTGTAAACGCAAATGCCATCGCTGCTGTGTTCTTTGACGCAAGGTTAGGGCTGAGCTCATGGTGGTGTTGTGTCTGGGAATATTTTTATCCTTTAGAGATATTTGCCCCCTCTCCCCCTCTGTCTCCTCAAGGATTCTTTCTTCTCAGCAAATGTGCTCCTCTGTCTGGAACATATGGGAAAAGTATTTTCTTCCATTCCTTCACCACTCAAAAACGGTCAAATCAATTTGGCTAAAATTAAAACCTTTTGGTTTGAATCTTAGCCTAGAAAACCTCATCTCCCAATGGAATCCTTAAAGAAATTTGTGAGCAATTTCCAAAAAGGATGGAGCTGTCTTGTAAAACAAAGCTGGGGCAGAAACCAACTGGAAAAGCCCTTTGGTAGTAGTTACACCCATGTCTTCAAGTGTACAAATTTCACTTTGACTGTCACGTGAGAAGGAATGGCAGCTGTTGACTTTGGCAGCTCTATACAATCAGCAGGGTAATCAATTCTAGTGACCAAGGCATGCCCTTCTCCACCTTGTTTTTCATCTCTGTGAGTCTTTATGCTTCTGCTGTTGGCTGGAAATGTAAATGACTAAGTATTTGGTACCAGACCTTGCAGACTTCAGAAGGTCAAATAGCTTGGAAAAGCTTTTTAAGTTTTGGATTGTTTAACCCAATCCTTTGAGATTCACTGAAAAGTATATAAAAAGCTGTCATCTTTGTGGATGAAATAGTGAAGGGCACACTGATGAAGCAGCAAAAAGACTAATTTCTTACTGTTGGTTTCGTTGTAAAACTTAGTTGGTTTTGTTCTAATTAAGTGCATATTGTCCTGATAAGTGTCCTTCCAACCTGGGATTTTCTTCTTCGATATTCTTGGATATTGAATTGAATCAGAGTAAGCTCTACCCTTAACTTGTACCAGTTACAGTAGTGGGTGAATTACTAGCAGTTTGATTAATTCAGTGTGGGAAAGAGCTAGCATGCAGTTATAGCCAGGTGAAGGACATTATCTGATTTGGGGTGGGTGATTAGGACTTCTTGTTCAGAGTGATTCATCCAAGTAGAGAACCTATCCAAGGAGTAAAAGGTGTCCACATCAGATGAACTTTCCAGCCCTGTAGCACATCTGACATCAGTGTTACTATGGATGCATTTCTAGCACCTTGTATTGAAGAAACAGGGCCTGCAACTTGTGTGAAATATCTGCTTTGCCATAGCATTAATTTCTTAGTAGCACTGATGCCTTTGTTCTACACACTAGCACAGGTGGTATGGAAGTCTGGTTAAATCTGACTTTTTATATGCCTTCAAAGTCTGCACAGCAAATGCACAGTCATTATGATGAGGGCAATTCTTTGTAGCATATCCAGCAGACACTTATCTAAAGAACATTGCTTGAAGCTGAAACAAGTACTCTGACTGTCTCTGTCACGGCAGAATTCCTATCAGAACACCTAAATGATAACTTCTGGTGTTTAAACATCAGACTTTACCTTTTGCAGAGGTCCTTGCCTTTTTTAGCACTTGGAACATGTTACACTATGGCCCAGTTTTCTGTCACCATGCACTGTAGCACATGCTGCAGTGTTAGGCATGATATCACTATGAAACAAGGAAAAGAAAAAAGCCTTTTGGTAAATTCTAGTTGTTCCTTTAAATCCCATTGTTCCAGAGTACAACCAGAGAGGGTTGGCTTTACAGAGAACTAGAGACCCTCTGCAAGTTATCCTTACCCTCTTAGCACCCATGCCCTGCTTCACACTCAGTATGTCACTAGGGGTATTTATGAAAATGTTACTATCACAGGTGCTGGATACTCTGAACCAGCTCTTTGCTGCTGAAGAACCATTATCCTCAGACTGGACATCAGTACCTTGAAAAGAAAACTTCTCTAAATTAGCTGGGGGATCTTTTAAATGCCTATAGACTGGAAGACTGAAGGATATTGACAGAACAGGACCGGGAATCTGAAGTCCTTCTCCCAGCTCTGAGAAGTGGCCTGTGGGATGTCTGAGCTCTCTGCCTGGCAATGTGTGCCTCGAGGCCATCCTCATTTGCTGTACAAGCAGCCAGTGACCCTGCCTGAGGCATCATCCAGGGCAGGCGTGATCCCATCCACCTGGGCACACAGCTTATCATCGTGCCCCCAGGCAAAGCCAGCTGGGCTTTCTGCAGGTAAGCACGGGAGAGCAGCCTCAAACCTGCTCTTTCAAACCAGGATAGGCCTGGCATCTCCTCCTCAGCTTTCCCCATCTGTCAGCCAGGAACTGTGATACTGACTTCCCTTATTAGATACTTTGACATACACCGAAGGGCTTTTTTTCCTTCCGTCAGGATTCCTAATCATGCAGTAAGATCTGCTGGGCTGACAGCAAAGAAAATACTGCAGGGGAACAAAAGGTTGATCTGTGTCCATCCAAAAGCCTGCAATCTTAGTAGAAAGTGGGCACTACGGATAGGTAAATATTTTGGGGGAAACATGGGATAGCAATTGCAGATTAGGCAATGCACCTCAGAAGTGTATGGCCATACTCTGCCTGCCCTAGTTTCACCCAAAAATGTTGCTGAGTGATGTAGATGAAAACTTACCTATTAATGCAAATTTAAATATTTACGCTAAAATTGAAAAAGAGATTCCTCAGGTCATTCCTTACAGTAGCTTGTAGCCTTAGTGCTTCTTGGGTCATTGTTTTCACTCACACTTGTTTTCATAGTGCCTGTGAATATTGAATTTCTGCTACAAACATTACAAGAAAATGCAATGTTACAAGAAGATTATTTAGCACAGCAGGCTGATAAAGATAAAAGCTCCTAACTTCAGTGTAAATACACTACAGAGCAACACAAAGATGTCCCTGAGGACACAGACCTGAACAGAAGCTGGAAGTCAAAAGGGTTAGTGAAAGTGTGGTGTTTGTTGTAGCTGTCTTATGTCCATGCTGGTGTTAAATAATCCTTGGCTGTGCTTGTTGGTATTAAGTTCAAGTAGTTGTCTTGCATTTAGAAAATTCCCAAAATTCTGTCAAAATATTGTATCAGCTTTTGGTGTAATGAACTAGTTCCTGAATTTTGTACTTACTTCCTTAGTTCAGCTTTTTGTTGACTGACTCTTCTAATTCTGGTGATGGAAGAGCAGAACCTAGGTTAGCTTTTTATTGACAAGAAAGCCAAGAAAATGTTCTTGGTTCATTGTAATTTAGGAAAAATGCAGGACATTTTCAGAAAGCTGGAGCTAAAGGTGAGAAAACTCAGCATCACTAAGGAGAGGTGTAGGCGGCTCAAGAAAAACTTCAGCTAAACAGCAGGAAGTGGCCGTGGTCCAGAATGGGACTGATTCCAGCCACTGTGTGAACTGTTGCTGGGGTGTTTAGCAAGAGAGGGAGCAGAGTTAGGCTCTCACCTTTCTGGAGTGTGTCAGTTTTCTTTCACATTAAAGCCGAGGGATGGCTCCTGCTAAGAATCATGGAAAGTGAATGTTGTCCCAAAATGTCCATCGAGTTGAATCTTGGTTGCTTTAAAGTCAAACTCTGCTCAGATTTAGTCGATGGACTTGAGCATGTGGCGGAGAAGGGAGGAGACTGTGTGCTCGTGGCATCCATGGAGTTTGCTGTACGTGTGCAGAGGTGGGGTAAAAGCAGAATTCTGCCACTGTCCTCACCTTTGCTTAGTGCTACATGCCAGGAGCAAGAGATGGACTTGTCGTATGCTTACGCTGGCAGACGGGCATGGGAGGTGCAGCAGGCTCGTTCTTCAGCTCAGTTTGCGTGGCACTTGGATGGAAACACACTCCAGGAAAAACAAAATTAAGCTTTCTGCAGGTGAGGGCTTTCCTTTGCGCAGGAATCCAGATGTGGGAATGTGACATTTCCTGCCTGGATTTTTCCCTGCATAACCCACTGAAGCTAGATGGATCCACCACAACTGAGGGATGAGCCATCAGCAAGTAGACTCAAAGGGATATTTAGTTCCATGTTTGACTCAGAAGGTCTGAAAATAAATAGTCAATTTGGATTAAATTTCATGACGATACATAAGTTCCTAAATAGAAATTTGGGTGCACTGATAAGAGTTAGGATGTTGAATGCTTTCAAGATCACATTGTGAATCTGTGATGCGACTGTGTCATGAAAATAGGAGGTTTCTTTGCGCCATTGAGCAATTTGATAGGATCAATCATATTAAGAATTTGGATATGTTGAGGGAAGGAGGTAATAAATGGAAGATTCCTCACAGCTCAACCAAAAGCATCCACAAAGTATCTCCCTCTCACTCCTCTACTTGATGCACCCAGATGGCCACATAGTAAGTTCCCTGTAAAAGGCTGAGCCAAGCCTCCCTTTGCTGATCTTGGCAAAGTATGGCTTGTTTGCTGTTTGTTCTGGATTTCCTCAGGCACAGCCAGCGTGCACAGATCTGCTTTTGACCACTGCTGTGAACTGAAGTCATGCGGGATGTTTCACTTGCTGAGCCACCTCCAAATCCCAAACTCCCAACAATGCTCTGGCTGGAAATCTCCCCCATTGAACATAGGTTGTGCTGGTTGAGAGCACATATAGAACAGGGAGGCCACTGCCAAGCACGATGCAGTCCCAAGGAATATACTTGGTTAGATAAATGGATGATATCACTGGATCTCACCAGTTAATACCAGTTGAGGACTTGGTCTCTTGTGCTTCAAGGAAAGCTTTTATAGTGCATGTGGCTGGCTGAGTCAAAGGAATGCCTCTCCTCTTTGAAGGTGTGTAGGAATGAGATCAGACTGTGCCAGGCAGGGGTTTTGGAGGTAGCCACACTAGCCTGAAGCAGATGGGTACATCCATGTCCCTTAGAACAACACCTTGCAGAGATCTTGCTCAGGTGCCTGGAGTGGCATGAGAAGCACAGTTAATTATATGGGGTTTAATTAAGGATGTCCTGTCTGTGTGACATGCCAGTTAGGGATGTATGGTGCTCCCAGACCGGGAAAGACTGACTGCTCTAATGACAACAGTTCTTGCATAAAAATAGGTTTGGCATATACTGAGAGCTACATACATGTGTCTATGACTGCTGAGAGAGATCTCCTGAGGGTTTGGGCTGCAGAGCTGCAATTTGCTCAGGTCTGGAGTCGTTTAGATGAAGCAAAGGGCAGTAAGGGAAATTTGCTCCTTTTGCCCCTAATTATTGCAACGTTTCTTGCAAATTTTGTAGTGAATTTCATTGAAAACCCTCATACTCAGAATGAGCAGATCATCCATACTTAGGTGACATGCTGCTTCCCTAGGCTTTTGGACCAGGCACTTGAGTCAAGGAAGGCTCCTGCTGCCTTTGTGGGCTTTGTTTAAATCTCAGCTCCTCTGAAAGCAGCAAGCTCACATTGCACCTTTGACTGCTGAACATGTTATTTACATCTGCTCACATCCACAGAAAGCTGCACATGCCTGCACTTACTCAGCCAGAGAAAGACCTGAAAATCCCCATTCCATTCAAAGGACAGAGATTTGCCTTCCATTCCTCTGCCAGGAATTCTTAGTCAAATCCTATGGAAAATAGTCCTATCTGAGTAGTAAATCTGAGATGCTTCTGCATGTTTATTCTCTATTTCCATCTCATTGGTCCGAGTTCATTTTTAACCTTTGGTTAGGGCAGCTATGTAGTGGAGGCAGGCTGGGTGGGTTTTGTATTTTTTTTCTGCCTTGCTATGTTTTTTTTTTTAAAAAAAACACCAGTCATCTAGGAAAAGAGCAGGGCAGATGGTGATAGAAAGATTGGCTTTGCTTAGCAGTGCAAATAAGTTTGTCCCTCCTTCTTCCTCTCCCTGTGATAGGTTAGACTGGAACCAACTGACCTGGTTCTGCCTGAGCCAGCTCCAGAGGGATGATAACAGCCGAGGGTAAAAACAAATGAAATACCTGCATGGTGTTTCAATGCTGCAAATGACAATGCTTGCAACAAAGCTCTACAACAGTTTGGGTCAAATCAAGACCAGTCCATTGCCCATCTGACCAAAAGAATTTATTGTATTTTATGCAGTACTTGTTCTTTGACCTCTTTAGTATATAGGCTGAATTTCTGGCACTCATTCAACTTCAGGTGGGCTCCTGAAATTCAACCTGAATTGAATTCAGTGCAATAACTAGACATAGGTAACTGCCATGGCAGGATGCCTTTAAAATTTCTGCAGTTCTTGGGCCATGTGCTGGGGGCCCAGATCTGCCTTTACAACAGTTCCTTGCTTCCTCTGGGTATGAAAAATTAAAATTATTCCCTACCTAGAACATAGTGGTCTTGGCAAAATATGGGATCAGCAGACATACAGATGGGCACTGCCACTTGTCTGCACTGCAGACAGGCAGCCTGTCCAGCTTTTAGGAGCTGATGTGGACTCTATAACCAATAATAAGCATTCTGTAAGACCTACACATCAAGGTACTTTGCTATTCTGTGACCACAGCTGCATGGAGAAATCACTTTGCACTGTAAATCGATCACTTTAATGTGCATTTTCCAAGGAAAGTCTGCACGGGGAATGGCTGTTCCCCTGTGCAAACGCTGCTCTCCAGTCTAATTGAGAGACAGCATTTCAGGGGCAGGATCTGGTCCTTAATCTCAAATTTGCATGTCATCACTTGAATCAAATTTTGTCTCCAGTACCCTAAAAGCTGTTGATAAATAACTTGAACCCCAAAACACATTTCGCCAGAAGACAAATGCCCTAAAATCAACCTAGTGCCTCATTCCAGTGACTCACGGTGCACAAGTCCCTGGGACCTGATTAGACACATCTGCATATTCTGAGGGAATTGGTGGATGAAGTGGCTAAATCACTGTCCATCTTATTTGAGATGTTGTGGCAGTTTGGTGAAGTTCCCACTGACTGGAAAAGGGGTAATATAACCCGTATTTTTAAAAAAGGAAAAAAGGAACACCCAAGGAACTACAGGCCAGTGAGTTTCACCTCTGTTCCTGGCAAGATCATGGAGCAGATCCACCAGGAAACTAGGCTAAGGCATGTGGAAACCAAGGAGGTGACTGGTGACAGCCAATGTGGCTTTATTAAGGACAAATCAGCCCTGACAAATGCAGTAGCCTCCTACAACAGGGTTACAGTGTTGTTATAGGTAAGGGAAGAGCAAAAAGATGACCTAAAAGATGTAATATAGATAAAATCAAGTGAGAACTGTAGTTCATGCTGGTACTGTGATGCATTATGATGATGGTGCTCAACTGGAATGTCTCACATGGTGTGATGCTGAGCTGGGAAAAGAGGCAGCATGAAAATATAGAAATTCTGCCAGTCAGTCTGTAGACCCTATGGAAGAAATGCCACATAACAAACAGCTTTATTTGCAAGGCATGATGCTGTCACCAGTAACTTCAGGGCAACCAGGACCACGAGGGTAGTAAAGTCTGCCAACTGAGTGGACCATTCTTTAACTGAATTGATGAGTTAAAAATAAAGCTTAGGAGTTATTACCTCTCTAAATGTTCCTAACAACATTTCTCTCTATCTCCCTTAACCTGCACAGAAATGTACACACTGATCAGTATGAACTTTCATTTCTCCTTCTCAACACAAATTGAAGTCAGGACCTTTGACGTGCATTACCCTTTTCTTGCGCCTGCATTTCCCTGTTGGGCTCCCTTTTATCTCCCCTCATGATAATGTGGTGTCTGGGAGAGGGTCTGCCAGACATGTTCATTCTGTCCATAACTTGCTGGTCTCCAGCTCTCACTTGCTTGGATGTGTCACTATGACTTCCAGATGTTGTGACAGACCAAGCAAACTGTGTCTCGTAGCCAGCTCATTCTGTAGGCAGGCAGGACAAGATGGAGAGGGGTTTTGCAATAAGATTTTTTTCTAACACTGACAGAGGAATCCTGTGGGCTATAAAAATGCGTAGAAATCTCATTCCTAGTAAGTTTTCTGAAGCAGCTGGAGGTTGGTTGGTAAAGGAAATATGTACAGGTTCTTCTTTAGTTCACTCACTTCTGGTGCTTCGAGTGCAGGTACAGTTTTCCTGGCAGATGATGGAAGCTTTGCATGTGGCACTGCTGAAAGGGAGCCTTTTTTGCTAGCCAGGCATGTACAGGAAATACATAGCTTTCTGGGATTTATTAAAAGCACTGCTTTTAATAACTTATCTAGTGTGACGGATGGGAAGGAAAAGCTCTATGGTCACACAGAAAAAGATTCCAACTGTCTGTGTTTGGGGGAAACAGGAGATTTATGTCGTAGTTAACGTGCAGCTGTTTCAGCAACCATTGTGAAAAAGTGATGAACTGCAGTTAAGATTCAGAAGTCATCAAGCAAGTCTGCCCTGGTATTCAAGGGATGGCCATCAAATAATGTAAAAAGCAGTGAAAGTCAGGAGAAAAGTGTTCTGATGGAGAGGTTTGCAGTTACAGAAAAAAGATTTCCCCAGACTCCTGCATGACTACAGGGCAGGGATGCTGCAGAAGGCTATCAGAGCTTGGATTTTACCCTTTGGGCAGCTGGGGTATTACAGTGACACAGAGCTTTTAGATTCAATTTTATGTGACCTAAGTCTAAAGACAAATTTGTGGGGTAATCTCAGGGAGATGAATACATTTCCATATATAGATAAGTGGCCAGTCCATCCTCTGATGTGAATGAGCATGTACCCATTATCTCAGTGGTTGTGGATATATTCCAATGCAGTGACCTGGCACATAAGATTTAGAAATGCACAAAATCTGCTTCTCAACTCAAGAATGGCACCCGTGTAACTCAGCTGGCCTTATTTGGCTCTGCTGGTATTAACCCCATTAAGTACTCTGCATTTCATCTGTAAACAGCTTTTGGTCTTTCATCAGTTCCTTTCCCATACATGGATTTTTTCATGTACCCTTCACACCATTAAAACAATGATGCAAACAAGAATTAGAAGAAACAGAGAACCCAGGGACTGAATAAAGCTTGAGTGCCCATCTCTTTGGGGGACATAATTCTGCATCAAAAAAAGCAAAACTGTGCAAAGAACATCACATAAATATTTGTGCTTACATAAAAAGAGAATGTGTTTTTAATATTGGAAGAACTATAAGACATGTGCCAGATTCTCAGCTGGAGTAACTGAGCACAGCTACATGGATTTACATCAGCTGAAGATCTGCCCAGATGTTTGGAGATGGGTGGATAGAGAAATCTTCCAGTTAAATGTTATTTAGATTGACAGCTAATTCCCAGCTCAATAGTTCTTCAAAGATGCAGAAATATATTGTAAACAATCCAGATATAATTGTCAAATCCCCATTTTTTCCATGAATCCTAGGAACTACAAAGGATTGTAGGCTCATTTTGCAGTCCTGTGGGCGAAGGCCACATGAACATTGTAAGCCTACTGCAATACCTCCACCCAACTTGGAAAATGGGTTCTGAGAAGGATCCGTGGGCAGGTGTGGGTCAGGCAGAGTTTTTCTGGAGAAATGCACTTCAGTTGTTTCATGGTAAATGCTGGAATATAATGTGCAGGGGGGAAGGGAGGCAGAGCAGGGTCAGACTGGAGACTTGTCTAACTGGGCTGAGGGCTGGGAAGGGCAGGGCAGGGCAGAACCGTCACCACAGGGAAAGGGAGAGAGAGAAAAACATGCTCTGCTTGGCGATATCCTCAGGGGAGCCTCCTCAGCCTCTCTGAATGGGAAATTGCCTGCAACCCTGGGAAATACAAAGGGCAAATGGAAAGAGTTAGCACATACCACTGCTGCTCTGTGGAAATGTTTACCAAGAAAAGCTTGAGATTGTGTTAAGATACTGACTGAAGTGACAGAAGTGTGAGATCAGATAAAAGATGAAACCTTGACTCACAGCTTCAGCATTTTTGATGTCCCCTTGTCAGCTACAGCTGAACAAGGACAGCACATGTCCCTGGCTGGACCGTGTCCTGTGGAGGGACCACCACATCTGATTGCTGCTCTTGTATCCAGCTCTCTTGCAGTATAGTGGATATGGTGCTTTCCACTGCACAGTGCCCTGCTTTAGCAAATGTTGCTCATGGTGCCTTTCCCCTTCAACAAGATCAGATTCCCAACAACAGGTGCCTTTCTGCTTAAGCTCTCTGAGGTCTTGTCTGAGGTCTTCCGTGCTTTTCAGGGTGAATGACATGTTCTGAGACTTGTGAGAAGCAACGAGGCTTTGTAAAGAATAGAGAAAGGGATGTCATAATCTGTAAAGTTGTATTTTGGAGCCCCAAAAGCTCTGGCAGAGTGAAAACAAGTGGTGGATTTGAGCTGAGGGCATACAGACCCTTGCAAGCTTTGATGCACCAGTTCAGCTTCTTTTGGGTCAAAATTTGTGCTGCCCAATACCACATCTGGTAGGACAAAGCACCTAATGAATACAACAAAAGTCGTCACATTCTTACCCAATTTAGCTGGTATTTCCAGGGACAATAGCTGTCTTCAACAGATTGCAAAGACTTGTGCACGTGATGAATCATAAGGTTGTGCTTAGAGATGGCCTAGCTGATTTTATGTGGTGCACCCAATAACTATATGCTTGCTGGAGGACTACTCCTTGGCTTGTAGGCTTCACCTCTTGACCTCATTTTCAAGCAGAAGTTAAACTGTAACTGAATTGCTTTGCAGGTTGGTACAAACAGAGCCTGAGGCGCTCTCTGCGTTTTTCTCAATTAAAACAGAGAGTAGAAGCACTTTGGACAGTGGAGCAAACCTGAGAGAGACGTGGCGTGGCCAGAAAAGCAACTCTGCTGGCTGGACCTATGTGCTCTGCCTGCGGATCTCACGGACTAGAGATAAGGAATACAGGTTGTTTCTGACTCTGCTCCATAGGAACTGGGGTGGTCCTGCAGAGCTTTTCACGTTGAATAGCTTTTACCTCTAATGTGGTCAGGAATTTCCACATTTCCACATTTCCACAGCACTAATTCCAGCGAGGACTGTGCCTGTCACGGAGGACTCCTAGGTTCTAGCACAATATGTAGAATAAATATTTGTATTAATGATACATGAATATTTGTATTAAGATGCTGTGTATGGGGCCTGACAGAGCAGCTGAAGAAGAGGAAAGAAAAGCACAGAAGGAGTGACTTTCAGGTGCAGTGTGTAGCTCTGGGGTCCCCGATGTTACTCTCCCACAAATCTAGCCAATCTCCTCTTTTTGTTTGTTTGCAAGACAGGCTTAATTACAAAAAAAAACCCCAAAAGGCCTTCTTCTGCACTGACTCGCTATGTTGTTTTCTTCTTAGATGGAAAGAAGCTGTGGTGATGTGACAATACAGGTTTGTATTGCTCCAAGTACATTTGGGTTTTTCTATGGGCACAGCATCAGAGCTTTTGAAAATACTGTGCTAATGTGTGGCACTGAGATATAATTTGGCTTTCACTCTTTAATTACACCTCTTCAAGCACAGAGCTAAGCCCATTAGTACCTGCCCCTCCTTCCTCTGCACACCTCTTGAAACAAACTTGTTTAAATGATTTGGCAAAACCCTGTGCATTCCTCAGAATGCTGAAGACCTGTTTGAGAGGGGTCACTTTGGTCCTCTGATACTGTGTGGCTGGAGGGAAGTTTTTTGAGGTCTTGGTTCATTTCAGCAAACACACTGATCTTGGCAAGCCCAATGTCTTTGTGATGGAGAGGCAGGGTGTGAGGAAACAAGATTAGCACTTGCAGAATGGCTTTGCTGCTGCGAGCACCTGCGACTACAATGCAAAGGGTTCCCCTCCCTGGGCTTCCCAGCTGGATTCTGACTCCAGGACCCCACTGCTCTGCGTGGCACAGGGCCCACCATGGACTGTGGATCTCCCACCACACATGGAGACCAAGTGACTGCAGTCAGACAGAAGCCTGGGTGCAAGAGGCACCTAAACCTGCCGTACGTTTTTTCTTTTTCTTATGAGAATATTGGTACAGTAGCAAAAATCACATGGACAAATAACTTCATTTATTATGGGCGAGAC
Source organism: Oriolus oriolus (assembly GCA_013400235.1). Classification (NCBI taxonomy): domain Eukaryota; kingdom Metazoa; phylum Chordata; class Aves; order Passeriformes; family Corvidae; genus Oriolus; species Oriolus oriolus. The sequence continues at coordinate 2,163,908 of VXBT01003828.1, forward strand.
GGTAGAAGTTTCAAGCTGCACGTAAAGAACTGGTGGGGCAGCATTCTGCTCTGCTCAGAAATAGCATCTGCATTTGTGCTCCTTATTGAAATAACATTTCTTGCTGGAATGCTGGCAGCTCAGCTCAGGCCCCAGCCTTTTCTTTACTTCTGCATTACTGTCTGCTGTGATGTTACCATGGGAAAGCCTGCCCAGCTGTTGGTAACAGTCAGAATGTCCTGAAGGATTTTGGAAAACATCTGTGCTTTTTCTTCACTCAAGCTTCTCAAATGGTTGTGCGGCACTGGCACTGGGTGTCACACAGATGTCGTTCTGCAGCCAGCCTGGAGCAGTGGTTAATGCACAGACAGAGACGTGTGCATTAATGTGCAGACATTCACCCTGCTGGTGTGCATCTGGGATCTGGGACTGCAGCTGTTAAATGCTGCACAGCAGTGTTAGGTAATGTGTAGGAGAGGAGAAGAAGTAAACAGAGCCCTGCTGAAGTTTGTATGAGCCCATAGTAAACAACTGCTGTCAGTCATAGACTATCTTGGGTTGGAAGGGACCCACAAAGATCATGGAGTCCAAGTGACCTAGGTCCTGCTCTGTGATCCTTGCTGAATCTCTTTGAATTTACTGGTAGGTCCTTCCTCTTGGAAGCAGCCCCTAATCCCTCTTTCAGCTGGAGCAGGATTGTTTATCTCTGTCTGACTGTTTGTTCTCCTTTAGACTCTGAGGAGAAAAAGACACTCTATTACTCAGCCCCCCCAGGCCATCCCTTTTCTTCTTCTGGGTGTTTTCAGTGCTTGAGTTTTCCTGCATTCGAAGGTCTGTCCTACATTTCCAATAGGCCAGTTTTGTTCTGTGTGTGCTCCCTCCCCTTCTGACATTTGCATCTGGGCAAAGAACCAGTCTGATCCAATGCGCTTGATGCAGCTGATCCCTGCCTGTCCCAGGGAAAGCTGAAACCTCAGCAGGGTGTGTGGGGAGAGGAGACAGGCTCAGAGCCTCGCTGGCATGTGGATCTGTGTCCTTTTACCTTTGCAGTCACTCTGAGGTACAAGGTGAACGTGCATTTGGGAGCAGGGACATATCTGGGCCAGAACTCTCCCGAAGCTTAAAATGCCCTGGACTGTTTAGGCGAGGTAAAAGAACAATGTTACTGGTAGCTTGGCCTTAGGCAGGAGGCACTGTACTGTGGTTGTGCTTGTTTGGAAGTGGAAATGATATTCAACTTTGGAAGTGCTCAGGAAAGTTTGCAATACTTAATGTGACTTTAGTGAGCTGGAAATTTGGTGATTATGCTGATTAATTGGGGGTAGGGGAATTGATTCAGGAGTTAGAGGCACCGACTCGTGTGGGCTCCTTCTGTCACTTGATACTGGCTACATACAGTTTTTCCTCACATAGATTTTTCCCAAAGAAACACTGAAGTCAGTGAACATATCCAACTTAGTATATCAAAAGTGAAGTAAAGATTCTTGGTTTCTTTGCCTTTCAGTTTTTCCACCTATAAAACGGTGCTTGGAAATACTTTGATAATGCAGATTGAAAGTATACTGATAAAACGAATCATGTATAATCCCTACCTGTCTTGCTTTGAAAAGCATATTGAACCACAAAGAGCTGTCAGGATACCCCATGCTGGGCAGGGGCAGGCTGGGTACATGGTCCCTGGACAGGGACCTTCGTGTCCCCTGGGAGGTGTTTTGCTGCCTTCCTCAGGATAGGTTGTCACAGGTACAACACTCTGGAAAGATCTCTCTGTTTTTTGAGGAACTGAGTATGTGTGATGGGCCAGGGGGAATATGGGTACTGCTTTGTGTCTGGGAGCACCCACTCCAAGTGTGTTAGAGCCTGCGTGGATGGCTTGGGAGAGTGCTGTTCCTGCACTCAGAGGGGTGGAGCAGTCATGGCTCATTGCTGGGCGATCGAGCTCATTTTAATGTTTCTTGAGATGAGTGCTTTACACCTACATGGTGTTTGTGGCAAATCATCTCCAGTCCTGACCTCTTCCTGCAGCTGGGAGTTGAGAGCAGCATTGTGTGCTCAGCCTGCAGCCCTCAAAACTTGAGGCTCCTCCTGGGCAGTGACAGAAGGAAATTTTTGTGTTTGCTTATAGCAAGCTTTCTTCTATTTCCTTATGTATTTCCTCTCTTATATGTATAGCTCTCTACCCTGGGCTTGCTTTCCTTCTTATGTCAGGCTTTCTTTCTTTATATTGTATTACTCAACCATCCCCATCAGGCCCTGCTTTTGCCTAAAGCCTTCCTGGATGTAAACCAGCACTAGGCTAGCCATTATTTAAGTTATACATTAATTCAAAGCTATAGTAGGACTCCATTACTAGCCTGTAACAGATTACTTATAAATAGTAAAATATTTAGTGGTTTTGATTTGTTACTCCAAGAAAGCTCAAATGACTTAAAGCCAGACTGTTCTAACAATCTGTGACTGGGGACCAAAAGGAGTTAAAAAATAGTTACAAGGAACTGATTTCTCCTCATACTTGAGGATGTGGACCCATCTTAGATACTATTGTATCTTCAGTGTAGAGTGTAAGGGACAAATTCTGCTTTCTTCAGAGTTGCTTGTGCTGATTTCAAGTCAACTAAGCAAACACTCAGGACAAATCCAAATACGAAACCCTGCCACCTTCTCTGGGATTCACCCTCATGGTTTTGTGAAAAAGAATAAAACTTTTTTGCAGTTTTTCACCAAGAAAAAAAAAAAAGAAAAAAGAAAAGGAAAAGCAAGCAGCATGGTGCCGCCACTGGGAGTTTGTCACACCTTGAGCCCCACTGTGAAACTGCAGTTTACCTTCACAAGTCACAGCTCCCAAGCAGTAAAGCTGTCATATTGTTCCCGTTTCCCAGTTCCTTATTTATAATGTAAACATACATCCTTTTGGGAACCTGACCTTTTCCAGTGTTTGTGCTTGATTATAATTGAACTATTTGCATAGGAGACCAATTTTCATTCTCTGCTCTTGTGGCGGGTACACTGTGTTTTCTATTAAAGGCGTGGGTTTTCTGATTACTAAGGAAACTAAGAAGGTTTACACACAATAATGTCATAAAACATGCAAAGTTCTTAAAAGTACAGCCTATTCTTTCATTTTATGGGCAGACCAGGATGTTAGAGGAGTCTTTCTCCAGTCTCCCAATCCCTGCCTGCTTGTTTACCAAAGTGATCAAAGTTCCCAGGCTCAAAGTTCTGCTTCGCCTCTTGAGGCTGCTGTAGGAAGGGTTTTAATGTCTGTTCCCTCAGACTTCAGCCTCGCAAACTTAAGAGGGGTTCAGGAATTAAGCCCTGGGTTTTCTGCATCATCTTGGTTGATTGCAGCAAAATGTTTCTGGGACATGTAGGTTTGTTCTGGTTTGGCTCAAATGGAAGAAATCCGAGGAAGGCTGGGTTTGAGTCAGCTGTGATGCATGGGCTCTTCTAGATCCTGTGCCAGCTCAGGCAGTGATCTGTACCAGCTGAGTTGGCAGAAGGGATAAGCTAAATATCAGGAGGAATCTGCCTGCAGAGCGTCTGCATCCAGGTTTGGAGCACCAAGCAGTTCAGCCTTTACGGCAGTGCATAAAAAGAGGTAGTGGTGGCCTGGGATGACCTCCTGTGGCACACAAAAGTATCACTGCAGAGTAAATCAGGCTGGAAGGACCTCAGGAGGTCTCTGGTCCAACTCCCTGCTGTAATCAGTGCTGATTTTGGGTCAGGTTACTCGGGGCCTTGCAGGGAAGTGTGCTGGAAGTGCAAGGGCCGCATGCCTACGGCTTGTGGAGATGGGCAAGGCACCACGAGACACCCACTGTGAGAGCCCACAACTTGCCAGGCTGTTTTCCTTCAAGAAACCTTTTTTTAATCTCTCTTTCTTGGTGAGTGGGAGCTGGCCTGGGGTGCGAAGGGACTGCCTGTCCCTGGGCAGATGGTACTGGGGTACAGCAGGGTGTAGAAGTCTCAAAGGATGGGCTTTGTAGAACATTGTGCTGCCCTCAGTCAGGACACAGCTGTCCATTCTGGCACACCCCGTGGAGGGCTCAGGTGCCTCTACCCACCTCGTCCTGCTGCTCACCCCCACGGTGGGGCTGCCAGCACTGAGCCACTTGTGTGTCTTGCCTCGTTAAAGCCTGTTCTGCAGGATACAGTGTCACACGACACCGAGTCATCTGGGGACAGTGTCGCCCAGGCCAGATCTCAGAGGGTGTTGTGCTTTGATCTTCTTTTCCCCCCCAGTGCAAGAAACCACAAAGACTTCAACTCCCTCAGAAACTGCCACGAGATGAAAATCCTGTGGAAGAACAATAGCTGCAACATGGTTAGAACACGCTTTTATTTTTGTTCCTACGTGTTTCGTGCAACGTTAGGCCGTGGTTATGCTCGTGGAGAAAACAGCCAGTTCCCTACTGTTACTGTGTGGCAGAAGCACTCCAGAGATGTGAATGTGAGAAGGAGCCATTGCAATCATATGTTGGCTCACATGTGCCTTGAGCAAAACCCTTCTCCCATTTTGGCTGCCCTGAGCCCATAAATTAGATGATAATTGGGATGGCCTGGACCTGGCCTGAAGAACAGCTTCATCCAAGCTTGCCAGGGTGTGCAGGGCTGCTGTGAGAGTACAGGGTGGGACCCAGCCCTGCGCTGAGGCTCTTAGGATGGTGTGATAGCTCAGCGCAGTGTACGAGTAACTGCACTGCAGTTACTGCAGAGGCAGCGAGTTAAATCTAACAGCATGCCGACAGCTTATCTTTAAATGGGCTTCTTTTAAAAATGTTTGGGGTATGCCCATGTCAGATGCTGGGGTGTCAGCCAGGCCTGCCCCAGAAACTGAGTTGTCCACCCCTGAAAACCCCACAGGAAGACATGGATCTGATCCGTTGAGGATATCAAATCCACCACTCCCCACAGATGTTTTGTTCTGCTGGTTGATTGTCACTCTCACAGTTAAAAATTAAGCTAAGGAGGGCTGTGTGTGAGCTTATTACACTTCAGTTACTGCTTTATTCTTCTATAAAATTTCTCACAACCTGGGGCGCTGGTGTGTTGAGCATGTGGTGGGGGGATGAATGAATCTGTTGCAAGGTCAGCCTGGCCTTGCTGGTCCTGGCACACTTGCATCAGTCCCTTTTTTCATTCTTTCCGGTGACCCAAACACCATCAAAGAGCACTCCACATCTATAAAACCTCAGTTAATTGTAATAACTTACTTTGTAAAGGAGTTTTATAACCTACCAAAGCAACGTGTCTAAAGAAGCACCTCTGGGGACACTGGAACACCCACTGGGGCCAGCACTAGAGCTCTTTGTTTCAGGGGGCTCAGGGCTGGCAAACTCTTACTATGCCCTGGGGGGCAGCCCCCAGGAATCCCCAAATTCCCTAGGTAAGCTGTGGCTCTACCTTTTGGTTACAAGCAGAAGGACATTTTCAGCTACCTCTGAAAGCTTTTGCAGGAGCTGTTAGGATGGTGGGTATCCTGGGGGGCTGCCAGGGGGAGTGGGGGAGTAGGAGCTGGGATGCTCCAGAACCCATTTGCTTGGCAATTACCTGAGTTCCCTGGAAAACGGTGTCTCCCTGGGTGATGCAGGCAAGGCTGCAGATGAAGTCTGTGGTGGCAGTGGGGCCGGGAGCTGAACACCACATCCCAGCCTCAGAGCAACCAGCAGGTTCTCCTCTCTCCCGACCTCGTTTAGAAGCAAAACGTTTCCCTTTCTTTATTTGTGTCAAGGAAGGAGAGCTTCAAGAGGCCGCATTGAGCAGAAACTTCCCAGCTCCCCTCAGACCCCCGAGGTCTCTCTCCGCAGCCCCGCAGCCGCTCCGCTCCCACGCGCGGTCGCGCAGCTCCACCTGCTGTCGCTGCGCGCATCCCGGAGCGGGGCTGCGGGGGATGCCCTCCCTGCGACGAGGGTTTAGGTTCGCTTGCTCGCCACCAGGGGCTTAAGGAATTGTGAATAAAGATTCTTGCTTTCGTTCTGCAGCAGGCAGAAAAGTTTTAGGTCTCATTCAGCTGGAAGGAAAAGCCCAAGTCTTGCTCCCGGCCCGCCAAGGTCCTTCCCGCACCCACGGCAGATTTTGGTGCGATCAACAGTGAGTGGCTCTGAGGAAGGCTGGAGGTAAGGAAGTCCAGGGCATCCTCAGAACTTGCAGATGGCTGGTTATTGCCCTGGGAATTTTCCTGGGACCCAGGGATGCAGCATCTGGTCCATCCTGGTTGGGAAGCCCACCCTGACCCCTTTTTTTTCATGTATGGCCTCAAAAAGGGGACAGCTGTTGGCAGAGACTGGAACCAGACCTTCTTCTCCCCCACTTTGCAATCTTGTGGTTTTTAATCAAATAAACAAATCCCATGATTTTCAGGGTGATAGGAGTGATAATTTGGGAATAACACGAGATTATTGTTTTCCTCGGAGAGAAGGCCAAAAATCTTTGTAGCTGTGAAGTGGAAAATGTTGCCAGATTTATTTTTTCTTAAATTTCACTTTTTACAAGCCCTTCTCCCACTACCTTTTCAGATCACTTCCCTGTTAGATAGTGGGGAAATGTCAGTAGTCTGTTTAATTCCCAGTCTTTATTATTCATAACTTGAAAAGGTAATGTTGAAAAGATTACAAACATACATTTTAAAATTACCTCTGTCCATATTCTGGTCCAGATTTTGGCGTTATCATAACTTCTTAAAACACAGAGGGCTGTCCATGCACCTTTCCCATTGATGCTGAGTAACTTCCTCTATGCCAGTGCTAAAAACCCTTTAGACACCTGACCTCTCTCTGTTTCCTATCACTAAAATGGGGCTAATACCCCCTAATCTCAAGAGAGTTTTGTCAGGATGAAAAAAACTTTAAAAACTATGTGGAGCTGCTGAGTTACCACAGTAAGGGCAGGTAAAAAGCAGTGTGCTGAACAGCTTTTACAAATGTCTTTGGACAGCTAATGGAAATTATTATGCCTTTTTGTTGAGAGCAACCTGGGCAGAAGATACTCATCTGTATGCAGTCTGTAGCCTGCCACTCCCCTAGCTAATGTTTTCTGGTTTTACCTGTACTTCAAAAGCTTGCCTCCCTCTGTAGCTGTATTTTTACCTCAGCTGCTCCAGATGTTGAGGGTAATATCTGCACACTGCTCCTCTCCTCTCTCTGCAGGCTGCTACTAGAGAGCACCCCCAGCAACTCTCTGGCTGGAAGGTGACCTGAATATAAAGGTTTTGGCCTCTGCCGAGAGGCCAAGGACAAAGCCCTAAAATCTTTCCATCTCCTAAAGCCTCTGTCAATTCTGCCAGAGGTTAAGCCAAGCACTAATCCTGTAGGAGCTTTGAAGGTTTTAAGAAAACCCCAAACACAAAGCTGCTCGGAAACTTGAGGAACGTGGGAGTTGTCTTTTGGGCAATTGGACTTTGAGGAGCAGCACTGTACTGGAGTCTGTCAAGTGTTCAGACTTGGCTTCACCTACTCAAATGCTGAACAAATGCCAAAACTGTTTGGCCAGAGAGTCAGCTCTCTCCTGCACACAGATTTGATGACCAGGCTTTCTTCTGTCCCACCCTCGGATTCATCAGGGCAATTAGCTAGCTGGTTACTCATATGGCCAAACAGCAGGGCTTGTCTTCTGAGTAACTCTAGGCTAAGCCCTACCAACATGGAAGAAATCCAGATAGTCTCTCTATAGCTCTGTCACCTTTTGAGGACCTTGAGATGTGATGTTGCTCTCTTTTTCTTGGTGAAAAGTTAATTGTCTTTTGGATAGTAACACCAGCTGATACTGGAAAAGTCGTTTTTGTTGTTGCTCCAAACTTACCTGCTATTTTTTTTTTCAGTCTGCAAATCAAGATGAAAGCTTAATTTCCTCCAAGCTTTGTGTCTGTGGGAATGCCACCGGGCAGCCCCTTGGAGCCACTCAGCATGACCCTGCTCTCTGGCCTTGCACCCCCAGCAAGTCCTCCGTGCTTTGTGTCAAGAAATGATTTGATTAATGAAGTGAAACCTAGGCAGAAATCTGTTCAAAGGCAGCCTTTCCTCCAGCAAATGTCTCCGAAGGCCGTGGAAAGGAGCTGATTTTAGTAGCTGGCAAAACAGGGACATATGCTCTGACATCTGTGGTGGGGATGGTGCTGGGACTGGGTGCAGCTACTGAATGGTGCTGCAGCACAGGTCCCTGTGGCCTTGCTGCTGGTTTACTCGGTGTGGTGGGACAGGAGGGAGCTGAGCTCCACGTTTTGTCAAGAATGGGCAGTTTTTAACAGCAGCTGAAGGCTCCAGCCCAGTACAACCCACATGGCGGTGACCCTCCTTGTTGTGGATCAGGAGGGGGATCAGGTGCCAGATGGGCATTCTGGGAGATGCCCATGAGATCCACAAGGCTGCTGTGCCCATGAAGGTTTCCACCTCTGCCCACCACTGGTGGGCAGGGCACAAAGATCACACACCAGTGAGAAGAGTTAACAGCTTTCTAAAGGGAGTGCCAGCATGAAGTGACAAGCTGTCCACCTCCAGTGCTGGAGATTCATCCTGATGGGTCAGAGCATCAGGCAGACATGCCACAAGCACATCAGGGATGAAGCAAGCCATGGACCTCTGGAGCCATGTCTCTGCAGTTCTGTGATGCAGGTCTAAGGCAGCATTTTAAAATTGTTTTTGCATCCAGACAACTTGCCCTCTCAGCTCATCAGCTGAAGGATTTTCTGGGTCACCACGGACTCTCCGCACGGCCCACACCACGAGGCCCTGGGTCACAGCAGCGCAGGTGTGCTGGTCCCAGGGACAGGAGGACATGGTGGGGGATGCAGGGTAACATCTCTGGGACCCGCTTCCTGAAACTAGGTCACCTCCTGTGACAGTAGAAGTGACTCTCAGCACAGATGGCAGGTGGGACCTGGGAATGACCTTGCCTTGTGGTCATTTTCTCCTGCAGAGGCTTAGTTGGTGCACTGCAGGCAGTTGTTTGGTGACATGTGCAGCAGGTGCTGAGCTCACTGTGGCTTGGCAGTTTCTGCAGCCATATGGGTATCTGGGAAAACCACTTTTGCCTTGTGTCATAGTGTCTCCCCCTCCAGAGCAAAGAGATGTCCTGCCACAGCTCATCCCAGAAAAAGACAGGTTCTTTTCCCTTCTGCTCTTCTCTCTTTTCCTTTTGTGCATCCTGTTCTTGGGAAGGGCATCCCTTGGGAATTTATGGGTAGACACAGTCTGCTCCACCTCTCAGTCATCAAATTCAGATCAGCATTTTGAAGGAAAGAAAAAGCAAACCATCACTTATTGCACGGAGGCAGCTGGAAATGCTGCAAGGGCCTTTTAAAACTCACCAATTTTACTCATGTCTAGTTATTGCTGGGAAAAGCTCAGACAGTAAAAATAATGTAGGTGCTTATCTCATCCAGCCTTAGTGGGTCATTTAAAATGCCTTAACTGAGCTCAAAAGTGGTGCTGTTTTCTCTCCCTTGAAAATGCATTTAATAGACATTACATTTGTTTGAGAACTTTGCTGATTGACTCTAGGTAAAAATAAGCACCGTCTTGTATTACATTGCTATGCCACATAAGCACCTAGCATAATTACCTTAGCCCCAACATAATTTTAATTATGTTAGAATTAGTGCAAAGAATTTTATCTTAGACTCATGTAAATATTTTGTGCTCTCAATACTTTGATGTGCCTAGAAAGAGATTAATGTTTGCTTTGATAATTAGTCTGTTGCATGTGGCCAAAAATTCATTACAAACACAGTTAATTAAGTTGTCAACAAACCTTTGGTCTCTGGCTGGTGAGAATAATTCAATAATTTTGTTCGGCTTGACATTTTCTTTTTATTGCTATCAACCCCAGCTGTCTTTGGGGGCCCATGGCACAGAGGCACTTTCTGGGAGCTCACGCAGAGCTGGACAGGACACGGTGCACGTGGTGCTGCCCCAAGGCTGTAGAACAAGGAAGGGAAATGAAGTTCCACCTGAACATGAGCAAGAACTTCCTTGCTGTGCGGTGACTGAGCACTGGAACAGGTTGTCCAGAGTGTGGAATCTCCCTTACTGGAGGTATTCCAGAACTGTCTGGACACGATTCTGTGCCATGTGCGCTAGGGTGGCCTTGCCTGAGCAGGGAGGTTGGACCAGGTGACCCTCTGTGCTCCCTTCCAGCCTCCCCTGCTGTGATTCTGAAGGGTGCCACTCCAGATGTGGCACCCTGGCTCTGTGCCACAGAGGTGAACGTGGGCTCTTGTTCTGACATTGGGCAAGCAAGGGACACTAATGCTTACCCCCAAAATGTTATCTGGTTCTGCTGAGGGATAAGGAGCCCCAGAGTCAGTCATGCTGCTTGGAGCTCATAAAAAATGGTGTAGAGAGCCTGCCTCGTGTCTGGGGAGATGGTCTGGAGCTTATCTCCTGACTGCTCATATTGTGAGTCCAGAGAGGGGCCAAATGCCTCCAAGTGCTCTCGGAATACAGCTCGTGTCATAAGAAATCAAGGTCTTTTCCCCAAGTAGCCTTTTTCTGTTGCAGGAGCTCTTCAGGGGGACTGTAGCCTGGCAGGATCTCTCTGTACCCCTGCAGCCCCCTGCCCTAGTGCTGTGACCATGCTACAGTGGGATCACAGACCTCTCTGGTGCCAAAGACCTCTTAGCACCATGCTCACCCTTGGAGCTGGTGTGGCAGCCCCCATCCTTTGTGTGTGAGAGCCGCAGCTGCCACTGGACTTGGACTCAGGTAAGTGATAGGGAGCCCCAGGAGGAGCGTGGGTCTGGGGCATCACTCAAGGAGCAAACATTGAGTACCTCCAAGTGACTCATTTCCATTTCAAAGAGCCCATTTGTTTTATCTGGCAATTAGCTTGCATCCTCTGTAGAAAATGACTCCATAAATACCACCGAGCTCCCAGCCAATCTCCCCTTTTAAATATATTTTAAGTGCATGATTAATACACTTTCCCAGCCCCTGTCTGGGACTGTGCAGGGAGGTCAGGGAGCAGGTAAATGAAAGAAAATGGCTTCACTCGGCATTGACTGGGCTATTAATCACTGCCCATTTTCTATAAATCATGGCAGATGGCAGGAGCAGGCAGGTACTCATGGGAGATGACACTCTGTGCATGACGGGAATTGCGGATCGCAGCAGGAGAGGCTGCTCCTCGCCCTGCTGTCCCCAGCCGAGGGAGGCCGTGGCACTCCGCCTGGGACTCACCTCCACGTGGCAGCTCTCCCCTCTAAGAACGGACGTACAAGTTTGCAGGAGCCCTGGAAAATTCCCGGCGTCGCAGCTGGGCTGGATGGGCCTGTCTGGGGACGGCCCCGCTTCTCACCAGGCCCAGGGGCAGCACCGGGGAGGATGTGCCGCGTGTGGGTGGTGAGCACTGGGGAGGGTGAGCCCTGAGCATCAGCAGCTTTTAACCACTGTGGTGTCAGGGATACTTTTAATCAGAGCAACAACTAAAAGTTCTGCTCCTGACACTGAACGCTCACGATTGTTTTGCCTCAGAGCAGATGCAGGCGGGAAGCATGCGGGAAGAACTTGGACTGATCAAGTGAGGAGGGCAGATACATCCTAAAATGAGCATGCATTTGGCAGCAGCGTTCATCTAGGCATTTTCTGTGCTGTAGTCTTGGATGGATCCCCTTTTCATGCCTGGGAAATGCAGGCTCTTCCCTGCTGGAGTGGATGCCCTTCTAATACTGCCCTGCAATGCTGTGGGAGTTGTGCTTCCCTGTATCTGTAGCGCATCTGTGGATGGTGAGAAGCAGCTGTGGTTTTTTAGGAGGACAGACAATACTGTATGTATAGATAAATGAAAAGAGTATTTTATATGGAGGCTGTATGAAAGATAAGGCAAATACAAATTATGGGCTCTCTTCTCCTGCACATTGCCAGTTCCAGAGAAACCAGCTGAAATAATCCCTCGCTGCATTTGGTATTTCTTCCACTGAGAATGGAACTTTTCCTGTCACCTCTCTTTTCTACCAGAGAGGCAGAGGGATGTGTTTTTCCCTCCTTTGATGCAAGGAGAGCTTATGTTGAGCTAATCAGTTTTGCTTTCCCATAGCCTTGTATTCCCCCTGCTTACCCCAGCTAGACCTGCAGCTGGACACCCTTGATGTTGCTTGGCAAGGAGAGTGGCATCGCTGCCCACAGCACCTCCTGCACAGCTCTCACCTCCAGCCCTGGTACACAACAACAACTGCTCCTGTTTTGCTGGCAAAATAGTTGGAAGAGCAAACAAGGCTGGCTGCTGGGGACTCCCAGTTAAGCCACCACCAGCAGGGAGAAAATAGTCCAGAGTGGGGAAAACCAGGATCATCTGCTCCAGGCCAGAGTCTGTCCTGTCAGCAGGGAAAAGGATGGACAAAGGTGGGGGGATGGACATAGTAAGTGGATTTAAGGATTGCAAGGGACAGCTTGTGTCCATCCACAGGAAGGTTAATATGGAGAATGGCTCCCTGAGGGGTGTGGTGGGTAGCTGGGGCTGCTGAGGTGAGTGTGTGCTGCTGGGCGTGGGTATCACAGGGACTTGCAGGGTGACAGATGCAGAAAGTGAGCAGCAAAGTAGTCCTGAAAGCATGTGACCAGCAAAGGAAGAAACAGCCTCAGAGAAGCCAAAAGGACCCATAAAGACAGCGAGTGGGAGATGTGAAGCAGAAGACATGTGAGATCAGGAGAGGAGAGATTAATATGCTACAGCCAAGAGAGCTTCACATTATAAAGCGCAGGCGGGGTGGAGAGGATGGCATGGGGACTTCAAACAGCAGCTGGGTGGCCTTGGTGCTTGCTGAAGTCATCTTCCCCAGCCCGGGAGCTGCTCTGGGAAGTCGTGTGGCTCCCGCTGCTCCCACCAGCACAGCTGGATCAGGCGAGGAGGAGGGCTGGTTGCCTCCACAGGCAGCTGTGTGCAGATGTTTTCCACCAAGGGAAGAGCAGTGAGGGCATAGTTTGAAAGGAAAGGGAAAAATCGTAGCAGGAGCTGGAGAAAAACTGTTGCTGAAGGAAATCTTTCTCCCAGCCTGTCTGAAGCAATGCAGGGTGAAACCCCATTTTTTTGGCAGCGAGGTTCTTCCCTTCCACTCGGTGTTACTTAAACTGGATGTTTCTTACCCCAAACAAAGCTGTGTTTGGCTGCACTGGACTCCTCAGCTGCTCCACATCCCCACTGCCCTGGCTGTGGCTGGGCTGGAAGATCTGTAAGGAGACTTGGGGGGAGGGCTGGGTCCCCCACCCCTTCCTGATCCCCTCCCCAGCTCCCCCGCAGGCCTCACGGGAGCCTAATATTTGTGCATGTGTGTTTTAACACGGCATATGGTCTTCATTACATGCAGACTTCTCGCTTCCATAATTATACCATGATGGGAGTTCCTGTCAAAGCCATAAAGCAAATTCTCTTCCCCCCTCCGTGTCCCTCCACCCCCATGAGCCCTCCCCATAAAACTCGCAGGGGTCTCCAGTTTGCAAGGAGACCCCTCCCTCGCTGCTCTCACCGTTAACCCTTTGCCTCCTCCCGTTTGGCAGCTGCTGGAGGAAAGCCGAGCTCACTTGGCGCTCGCTTACCAGAAAAGGGGAAGGTGTTGTCCAGCTTTTGGCCGCGTGAGAAAGAGCAGAGGGAGCCAGCAGTGCCTAAACCGTGCTGGGGAGGTGGGGAGGCGGGCAGCAGCCTAAGCCAGCGCCCTTGCTGCCTGCTCCCTCACCATCCTTGAAGCGTGCCAAACCCACCCACTGCCAAACACAAGCCCCTCTGGGCAGCGCAGGGCAGCTGTTTAACAACGCGCCGCAACACTACCCCACAGTTTAGGGCAGGAAATGAAGGCGGCTGCATCTGCAGGGGGAATTTAAGTGCACAGACTGCAATTACCTGTGCTGGAGTTTGGCCAGAGCTCCTCCGAGCATGGCCACGGGGCTGGACGCCGACGGCTGGCGCTCAGGTGCTGTGGGGTCAAGCACAGCTCTGGAGGCTGCTCGGGGCCTGGGTGGGTCGTGCCCAAACCTTGTCTGGGGTGGACGGTGGCAGGAAAACATGGGGGGTTTGTGCACAAGAGGAAAACTCAGCTTTATTTGTGTGGGTATGTGGGTGCTGCATTGAGAGGCATTGAGATGATGCAAATTTAGGTGCCCTTTTTCTTGGTGATTGACGGAAATATAGGCTTGGACAGTCTGTAATTGCACTAGAAATAGCGAGTAACGGAGGGGACAACTTCTCCCAGCAAGTCTTTCTGGCCCCTAAGCCAGGGTGCTGCTGAGAGTCGGGAAAGAAGCCTTTGCTGGGGCTGCTCTGGCCTTTGGGATGTCCCCAGCGGGTATGGGCTGCAAAGGGCTTGCTCAGGATCACGCCAGAGATCCCGCTCTGCTCCGTGCTCATCGTGACAGGAATAATTCTGTTTCCCACTAGGTGGTAGAGAAGAGCTTGGCTGAAAATCCCCTGGCTTCTCACAGCTGAGCAAGAAGGAAGGGGGGCTGTATAAAACCGAAGACCTCTGTTTTAGCCAAGGCTCCAGCAGACCCAAATGTAAGAGGGGTGCCAGTGCAGAGGGCTGGGGGAGAGGTGAGGGGTGGACAGGGTGCTGAGCAGAGTGCAGGTGCCACCCAGCAAACACTGGGTCCTGCTCATCACCAGCCACTGCCACTGCTGTGCCAGGCACCGGTGGCACACTTTTTTTGACATCTGTGGGTGTTTTATGACCCTTTACTGATTGGTCTTGGGGAATACGGTTTGAAATGGGCTGTATCTAATAAAAGAAAGAGGGGAGCAGGGTAAGTGTTCATGCTGATTGCATCTACCACATGCCAGTCCAGCATCACCACAGCCTGTCACAGAGCTGGTGAGCTTTGCCCACAAGCCTGCACTGCCTGCACAGCAGTGACAGTACCTCTAGTGTTTTCTACTCATGTTAACTCCCTGTAGCTCCCTGATTTTTCCCTCCCACAAGTCAAACACATCTTCATTGACAGCAGTTTTAGCCAGGCGCAGGAGTTATTCCAAGGTAGGATTCATGCCTGGCCTGGACAGAGGGACAAGAATGTTGCCAGGAGGAGCCCTGACCCCTCAAAAAGTGGTTTCATATTGACATCTCCAGTCCTCCCAGTGACAGCCCAGGGCTGGGATTCACAGCTGCCCCTGGTGACTGGTGTGCCTGAGCTCCTTTCACACACCCTGGAAGATCAGAGGAGTGGCAGTGGCTTAAAGAAGTCACACCTGAAGGCAGGATCAAAAACACCTGGCTCTTGCTGGACAGGTGTTTATTCATCTGACCAGTGCTTAAATGGCTCTAATGAGGTAAATCTGCAGCTTCCCCCCAGTCTGCATTACCCTTATCCTTACAGGGATTTTCTTGCTGTCTAACTTGAATCTTTTTTTTGGCTGCACTCGATGCCCCTGACTTCTTGTGCAATACCCCCTGGGCAGGAAAAGTGTTGTCCCTTTTGACTATAGTTTATTGCATATCTGAAGCCCACTCCCACACCCACACTCAGACACCAGTATTTCCTGATCTTACCTCTACCGCTAGCACACATCTTCTGTGTGCTCTTCCCCTTTATCCAAATCTTCCTTGAGGTTCGGGCTCAGCAGACCCAGGCAAAGTGATGAATCAGTCACAGATCAGCACCCAGGACACTTGACTCCTGCTAGACCAAAGACTGGCTTGAAATTTCAGTACCTGCTTGCTTTAGGTTGTGCTTTCCAGGCTTCTTTGTGGAAGCTGGGCCCCCAGTGAGAGGTTGAGGCAGGGAGCGAGGCACCAGCCTCAGCATTCCGTGCTCTTCCCTGGCTCTGGTGTGTCACATTTCACCTTAGGAAATTTTTGCGCTGTGTAAAATAATAGTTCAAAGGATGAAGGGTGACAGGTGCTGCAGACTGGGGGTGTGTCAGGATCCCATCACTCAAACGTCCTGCCTGGATTTATATTTGCACACCTCTGTAATTCAGAGGAGGCTGGAAGTGCTGGCTACGTTTCTTTGAATTACCTGAAGTCTAGATGGATGAGCTGCATGTGATGGCATGAAAGAAGGGACTCTCTGTAGCTCTTCTGGGCAAACTGGATGAATGAAAGCTGTGCAGCTCAGCAGTCAGGGCTGGTCTCATCCTGGAGTGCTCGTGATCCCAGCACTGCACTGGGATGCACAACTCTGGCTCGTAACATTTTCCTAAGCACACCAGTCTTGACTGGGAGGGGCTAAGACAAAAGGTCTGACCCAGCTGGAAGTACCAGTGATGCCTTTCAATCTGAAGCTCCCTGCAATAACTGTGGAAGGTTCCTGCAGCTGTGAGATGGTTGTTTTCACAGCAGGAGGATTCAGAGGCAGTGTGTCCTGTGCTAAGTTGTCTAGGATAAGTGCTTAAATAGAAATAGATCACTTTTCTTCAGATAGGCTTATGATAATGGTAAACATTTCCTAACAGAGCCTGAGAAATGGTGGACCTGAATTTTAGGTGCCTTTTTTCGTCAGTCGAAGGAGGCCCGAACGCAGAGTAGTAACTTCTCTGGAGAAAAGGGTCCCCTTTCAGGAATATGCATCTCATGGGTCCAGAAGGGAAATAAACATGCAGCATGATGCTGCAGATTGAACTGGAGGGCGTTCAGCTCCCAGCTGGCTCCACACTTCTGGAATAGCGCTGCCTCATGTGAAAAGGGGAGGTTTCCTCTCCTCCCCTCTTTCTTTTATTCGATACAACCCCGTTGTTCTGTGCTAAAATGCGATGCCACAGTCCCCATGTGACGTGGCCAGTGCATACTGTGCCAAACCACACTGTTGGAGTGAGATTTCCTCCAGGACAGACCAAGACACAAGCCTTCAGGTCTGAAGGATGATTGAGTGGGAGGGAGGAGGGTTGTGTGCTTCAGGAGTGGGATTATAGAACAGAGGGATGTCTTACTCTAACCCTGCAAGAGGTTTGTGTCAGGAGGTGCCTGCAGGGTTTGGGGGGGCTCGGAGTGAGGTACCCTGAAGCCACAAGAGAGCAAGGCAGAGGAGGGACATATTTTACACCTGGTGGCTGAGCCCCTTCAGACTATGTGGCTCCAGTCTTTGCATTTGGGTCAAAGAGCAGAGAAGTCTGCAATAACCAGACTCTGTCCACGAGGAGAACTCTGAGGGGCTGGCAGTAAAGGCCCCCTGGGGAATTTCACTTCTTCTTGACCACAATTTTCACAATAGTTTCCAAACCTCCTGTTCCTGGGAGCATTCCTAGATGCCCACATGCTGAGCAGTCCCCTCTGGAGCACACAGAGATGCATTTATTCTGCTTTAATTTGAACCTTCAAATCTCCCTTGGACAGGAGCAATATGGAATAAACAAGCCTTGTGTTGAAATACACTCCCCTCAGTGCTATGCTGACCTAACTTGCTTTTCCTATGGAGAATCGTGACGCACTCTGTTCTTTAGTGCATTAATCTTCACAAGGTCCCAGGGAAGCCAGGAAATGCTGCTGCTTCTCTCTCCCTCTTGTTTTTATGGATAGGGAACTGAGATCCTAAGTGTCCCACAATCAACTAAGTGCTGTCCAAACAGCTTGTTTTGTACCTTTTTGGAAAACCCAGAGACCAACAGAGAGGGGTATGTGTGCGATGGAGGTGGATTGGACCAAAACTGACTGGAGTGAAGAGCTCGTGTTGACCTGAGGGCTTTTTTCCTGCAAGGGAAAGTCTGAGGCTCCCACTAGGCTTTGCTCACCTCCCAGCACAGAGCAAAGCCAGTGTCCCCCAGAAATGGAAGTCAGCAGGTGGGTGATTTGGTGGTGTCCCTCTGCTCTTGGTGTGCTACCAGCAGTTTTGGGGTTCCTGCTGCGCGGCCTTGAGGCAGCCAGGCAGCCCTCCAAGCCCTGCCTGCCCTCACCCAGCAGGGCTTCTTGTCTCCCTTGTAATGTTTTGAAGTAAGGAGCTTTCCAGACAGTTGTAATGTCAAGTGTCCATGCTGGTGGGAGGGGGGTGAGAGGGGACCTTCTGTCTCTGTGAGTGCCACCAGACCCCCCAAAAGGCCGAGAGCTTGGAAAGTCGATCACTTCCCTGAACTGTCTGTGTTCGTGAGCCTCCAGCTCATGAATCTTGGAAGGGAAGACCTTCTCAGGAGATTTGTGGTGCGTCCAGTCCCAGCTAGAAATACCACAAGAAAAGCCTCTCTTGGGGAGATCCCAGTTCTAAGCAGTAAATGCAGAGTGATGTGAGAGTGAGAAGAAATCCAGATGTGGCCACTATCCGCTTTATTTTACTCTGGGAAACCAAGTTCTCTTTTGTGGGGTGTAGTTTTGTCAAGCACCATTCTCAAGCATATCTAGCCCTCGTGTTTTCCAGCTACAACTGAGTCAGAGCCACATATCAAAGCTCTGTGTGTGTGCGTGTCCGTGTCCGCGTGCCTGTGAGTGGAGACAGCTTCCAGCAGATCACTTTCCGTTGTTTTTCTGCTAACAGACTGAACAGAGCTACTCACTCCCACATGCAGACAGAGCTCTGGCTCACACAGCTGCCTTTTGCACTGGCTTTTCTCCTCTTGGGCCAGCGTTGCATTTTTGAATTACTTTACCGAGGAGTGCTTAAATATTTGAGTTTTACAAAGTGAAGCAGTTTCTCCGCCACCAAGCCTTTGTTTCCTTGCACTGCTCAGGAGTTTTCTTTGCAGTGTTGCCTTGTTTGCAGTCCCAGCCCAGCCTGGAAAACACGCAGCATAGCTCAATGCTGAGGAAAGTAACTCTTTCCTTTTAAAAGGGGCTACTTGGTGTGAGTGACAGCCACCCAGGGGTGGGAGATATTTGCTGGATTTTGGAGGGTTTGGTGGTGAGCTCAGGCTCTGGAGGAGTATTTGCAGAGAAGGAAAACATCCTGGACTCGCCAGGTAAATGCGAGCCTGAAGACAAGTTTGGGAAGCATGACCTTGTGTGACGCTGGTGCTTGCAGTGCTCCCGTGTGAGCTTTGCTCTCCTTGGTCTGTGGGGTCACTGTGGCATCCAGGCTCTTGCAGTGCCAGGGAGCAGGGGGACATTATACACATGCCCATGAGCAGCCAAATCCTTATTAAACCTCGAAAAGATCATTAATCTCACCCAAATATTTGCTATTTCTAAAGCTTAGGGGTTAGACAGCCTCAGGTGTTTGGCAGCTCGCACTTACAATTAAAATTAATAATAACAACAAAGTGGAACTGCTGGTCTTAACTCCCCCACCCCTCACACACTTTTTTTGAGTGCATCCAGTTGGCCCCAAACCAGTACTATCCCCAACAGAAACTTACCAGCATTTATTCATCACACACAGAGCTGACAAGTGCCTCCAATTCTCTAGTTACCAGTGCACTAATGAACATCTGCTAGTCTTTCTTGCAAGTTCAAGGACTTGGGCAGGGAGTAGACTAGGGACTGAATTTCTCTGTGTGTCTGAATAAGGTAAAAAGCAGATTTTACATCAGGGCAGAGCTGTACTCTCTGGCTCCTCATGCTTCTCAGATAACAGTTTCCAAAGTCCAAACCTTTTGGTTAACAGCTGCTTCTGAGAAGTGAGGCTTTGAGTGAAGGAGTGAACGTGTCTTGAACTAGAGGTTTAGGAAGAAATAGAGATAATTTGTAAGTAAGTTAAACTATTCCAAGTAGTCTTTGCTGTTGCTGGTCCTGGAGAGCTTGGAAACCTCTGGCAACCATGCAAGATCTTGCTTTGCTACCTCTTGCTAGTGGGAAAGTAAAAATTGCCCAGCAATATCTGCAGTCAAACCAACCATCAGGTCCCACAATGAGTATCTCTGAGAGGCAGCTAATTATGTCTCCAAAACCTGGGAAAATTTGCTCTGGAGAACCATCAAATAGCAAGATCTGTCCTGTACAACAAAAATTGCTTTAGAGCTTCTGCACTGTCACTTTAGTCCTGTCACTTTTTTATTGCTGGATGTTATGTACAGGAAGAAAATTCAGCTTTGACTTAACCCCTTGGATTTACAGCAGGTACAAATTGCAGTGGCATTTAACTCAGTCTTCTAGAAAGTCATTTATTTGTGTTTAATAATTTCTGTCTTCCTTTACACCAGCCTTTCAACTCTCTCATTCTGTGCCTTGTCACCCATTACCACCCAGCCTGTTGTTTCCCAGTGTGAAGCTGGGATGTGGAAATGGCTGGGAATGGGGAATCCAGCTCAAAGGAGTGGGTGCTACCTCATGGGTATTGCTCAGCCATGCAAGGAAACCTAAGAGCTCTGAAAAATAAGAAAGGTACATGTGGAAGTTGAAGCATTTAGCCACTGGGGCATCTCCTTTAGGAGGTCACTGTCAGCCCTTTTCTTGGAGGCTGGAGCTGTCTGTAGGTGACTGGCTGCAGGTGCCTGTGCAGGGCAGTGGTGTCAGTGTGAACCACTGTGCAGCACACAAATCATTTCTGATGAAAATTAAATACCCAAAAAAGAAATTCCACTACCAATGGAGTGAGCAAATCATGCACAAATGACTAATAAATAGCACCGCAATCTCTCCTTAAGCTGTGATTTATCTGTCTGGAGACTTATTAAAGAAATGTTCCTGCTGTTTGCACAATTTTTATGATGGCGCCGCTTTTTGACCCTCTCGAGTGTCAAAGCCTCTTTCCCTGCTCTGGCAGTCCCAGGAAAGCCCCACACCTCCCCTCCACAATGCAGTGCCTGTGAGCAAGTGCACCCACACCCTCACAGCCTGGCTCTGCTCTCTCCCAGCCTCACGTGGTTGCTCTGTGCTGCAGTGAGATGCCCTTCTCGTGGTCTGTGTCAGTGAAGGAGCTTTCTGTGTTTTGTCTCCTCCTGACCAAGCACAGAACTCAAGGGAATGGCAGGAAGCCACGTCAGAGGAGGTTTAGGTTGGATATTAGATAAAGGTTCTTCACCCAGAGGGTGTTTGGGCACTGGAACAGGCTCTCCAGGGAAGTTGCCACAGCACTGAGGCTGTCTGAGTTCAGTAAGTGTTTGGACAATGCTCTCATGCACATGGTGGAATTCTTGGGATGTCCTCTGCAGGGCCAGGAGTTGGACTTGATGATCCTGATGTATCCCTTCCAACTCAGCATATCCTATGATTTTCTTTTCCAGGGTTGTTGCATCCCTGCTGGGGGAGCAGCTTATGCAAGTGCTCTCTCCTTCTCCCAGGCAGAACCCACCCAAGTCTGTTTGGACCAGTAACATTTGGAATGTGAGTGGGTCAGGTTGTTTTGGGCAAAGCTGTGGGAGCAGTAGCCTGCTGCTCCTGACCCCTTTTCTGTCAAGGGCTTTCTGCACTCTGCAGTGCACTCAGAAATACTGAGCTAAGGCCAGACAGAGGAAAATCTCAAACACACGACTTCAAAAATAAATACTTTTTTTCTTTCTTTTAGCTAAAATGTGCACTTTGCATAGCTGGCTCATGAGTTCCAGCACATTTGGGGTCAGCAATACTTTGACGTACCAGTGTCTTGCTGACACTATTGGATGATGGGGCAAAAAACCCCTACATGTCTTTTTGATGTGTGGGACATGACAGAAGCAGCTAAAGCTGTTCTGACTCAGCCCTCAAGCATTTCTGACATCAAAGTGTAGACACAGGCAGTGCTGAATGGTCAGGACTTTGTGTTGAATCTTTTCTCACTGCTGTCTGGGGGAAAAAAATCTTTAGCTGCCAATGAGGTTGATTTTCACTCTGACAATAGTTCACCCTGCAGAATATATGGTGTTATGTGAGATGTAAAATTGAGGTATGATGTAATTTAGAGGTTCCTGCCCTCTTTATGAGATGCACATCCAATGCACATAATCCCTTTTTAATAATTAAAACAGTGGAGTATTTAGAAAATCTCAGTGTTCAGAGTGGGAAATGGGAGGGAAAAAGGCACTTGAGGTTTCAGCTTTCACTGCCCTTTGCAGTGCAGGACAGGGAATATTTGTACTCGTGTGTGTGTTGCCCCTGATCCATTGGTCAGAACTGCCTCCAGCCTCGAGCCCCGTGCGTGGCACCAGCTGCATAAGCAAGTGCAGCTGCCCACCTTCCTCCTCTCTCCCCGTGGCTGAGGGACCATCCCAGGAACCTGCCATATCAGCTGGCTTCCCAGACATTCCCAGGTCTGCACACAGGAGCCACGCTGCATGTTGGACAGTCACATTCCTGACTGCAGGTACGTCTGCAGAGCCTGAAATCTTGTGACAGCAATGCTAGGGACAGACAGATCCAACAGAAATTAAGTTTATTTCATGAAAAAATTAATGCAGGAAATGCTCTTCAGTAGTCAGCAAACTCTCTAGATCAATTCTATTTACTTTTTAAAAATATTGTTTCAAAATCACAACTCTGTTAGGACATTCAGGAGTATCACCACCCTTCCAGCATCAGCTGGGCGGGAGCCAGGGCTGTTGGAAACCCTCATGTGGGCTGTGATCTGTGCTCTGGCTGCCCAGCTGTGGTCATCAGCTCCCAGTCCCAGGGGGGTCCTGCCCTGGGGCACAGCACACCCGCTCATACCCTGACAAATACATGCAGCTGAGAAAGGCTGGAAGTTGCCTGCTTAGTGTCTGCTGTCAGAAAACGCTGCTCTGCTAAAATTGAGCCATCCCCATGGGAGTGTGTCAATTTGGACAAACTTAAGTTTAGGGGAAGAAAAATCAGAATAACTCATTTCAATAAATTCACAGCAGTCAGCTGTCAGCTGTCAGAATGGCACATTTCAAGTTTTCAGTCTCAAATGCCTTCTCTTTGGCACCACTGTGCATTAATGTACACCAGAGTACAAATTCTTACATGAAATAATGCAAAATGAATTATGAAACTAAATAATACTATACAAACTTGGACTGGGATAGAAACATGGAATACTCAAAATATGAAATGTAAACATAATGGAATGGAAAAGAAAAGAAATAATCGAAAATGCAAACAAATGCTTCAGCTGACCTAAAAGGAAGTGTTTCCAGGATATTGTTTTGTAAGGGATTGTTGATGAACCCAAATTTCACCTTTCCTGTTCAGTTTTTGGTCTTATGTCAGAAATCCTAGTTGGAGAGAAATACAGGGCAATAGATGCATGAATGTTTTTATAAACATACACAGATAGAACTACGCTTCTATTCTACTTGTCTCTTTCCTTCTTTTTCCTACAGCATCTGTCCCATTCTGGAAACTGAAGCTGTTTTTACTTTCTATGACAGAGTTAATTACAAAGCAATTAAGTGACCCAGTTATTCATGAGAGGTTTTGGTCATCCCATGGATGAAGGGACTTCAAGTTCCTTTTATTTTTCCATCATGCCACTGCCAGGGCAATCACAGGGAATCTAGTGGTGGCATCCCTTTGCCCAGGAAGGTGGGGAAGGTTGACCTCTTTCCATTTCTTTGCTTCGAGGGGACTTTGGTGATCCACAGTCGTTGTGTTGTTTGCTGTGGACGTTGGTGAATCTGACCTGCACTGCAGGCACTAAATTCAGTGCTGGCATCGGCGTGTGCAGCTGCTGAGGTTTTGAAACTTTTTTGCAAGGCTTAAGAGACACAGGCTGCTGCTTTTTTGGCCTAAGAGGAGGAAACAATACTTTACTGTAAACAAATGTTAAGTAAGGATGGCCAAACCCTGCATTCAGCAGTGACTCTCCTGCATTCCCACAGGTCAAGGACAGGGTGTCTATTTGAAGGTGGATGTTTCCTAATGTGCACTCGTTGGTAACCTAAAGCAGGTTTATGACAGAGCCAAGATCAGGCATTAATGCAATAGACTGGTAATTCAATCACTTTATAGAAGTTGATCTGTCCTTTTTATTACAATTATTGTCAGCCCGGGTGTTTCGTTCCATCACTGAAAATAAACATCATTTATCATACTTGTAAAGATTAGCCCCTGACAGCTCCAGCTCTGCTTTGCATAAATGTGTATTAATGTCGGCTCTGTCTGAAGTGGAGAGAGAAGTCTATATTTCACAAGAATGATTAGACAGTGTCACCACTGCTTTAAGTAATGTCTTATCATGACGGATAATCAAACTGTGAAAAAAAACAACAAAAAAAGGCAATTTATTGCATATGCATTTTTTGCTTTATTGGGCTGAGAAATAGCAATAGTTTTGCTAATGCATTTTTGAGGTTTGTAATGTCCAGGCTCTGGGCTGGTGATGCTTCTCTGGGCTTCAGGGGGCACATGGTGCTTCAGCTCATCGGCAGAGCTGCGACCTCCACCTCTCTGCAAGGCTGCCTTGACTCTTCCCATTCAAAGACCCAGGAGTCAACAACTTTGCCAGACTTTTAACAGTCTGTGCCTTGGGCTGAGTTAAATTTGGAAAGTTTCAAGCTAAAATGATGATGACATTGGTTAGAGGGAGATTAAGGGAAAATATGATGCTCAGGCTAAAATATTCCTGCAGACATTTTCCAGAGAAGCTCTAGGGCTCCAGGGCCTTGGAGCAAGACCTCAGCAGCTGGCATGTGCCCACCCTTAGGTCAGGGCTGCACTTTTGCTGCTCCCATCAAAATGCGCCCACATTAACTGCAGGAAAAAAAAGATCTGTTTGTCAGTGTGTACTTTAGAGATGTTAGAGCTCAACAGCCAAACTCCGTGTGTCTGAGGTCTCAGCTGACAGGAGGGAAGGATCCCTGTTCCAGTGACTGTGTCTCCTGGCAGTCGCCATGGAGGATGTCTCTCCGGCATCCAGAATGAAGAACAGCTGAAGACATGAGCTGAAGTCTCTCTCTTTGCCAGTTAAGCCAGGGCAGTGCCAAGAATGCTCCCTTGTCACCTGAACCATTCGTTCTCTGAGGGAGAAATGCACATGGGCACCGATGTCCAGCACACGCTGACTGTTAAGTCAGCTCCACTGCAGTGCACAAAAACAGCTCTGTGACTTTTGTGAAGAACTTCAGAGCTGAAGCAAAGTCCTTATTATCAGTATCAGAGCTGATACTGGGCCTATTTAATCAGTTTTAGGAACTGAAGAAGGGAAACCAAACCCAACCCCCTATGTGTTTTCGGGTGCCGTTTTTGTTTTGCTGAAGTTTGAGTAGTGCACGGAAAAGCCTGTGATTTCTGGGCATTACATCTGGGTTTTGTGCAAGCCCCAGGCTGTGGAGTAAGGTTGCCTTTGTGAGAGTATCTGCTTTCATTTGTGCTGGTTTTAAAAAGTAATTTCTAAAGTTTATGCCTTCGTGGGGGAAAAAAAAGGCACACAACAGCTTGGAGGCATGGATCCTCAAAAGAAAATGTCAAATAAAAGCTTTTATTTATAATCTTATAATTTCTAAGCCAGCCACCTTATTTTGGAAGGTTTGTGTTTGAGATCAGTGTTAATTGAAGATGACACCTTAAAATTAGCTCACTGCAGAAGTATCTCATTGAATTAGATCCTAAAGGAGCAGTAATACATTAAGTACCATATATGAAAATAAATAAACCTCTTCCCTGCATAACTAATAGCTACATCTGCTATTAAAGCTGAAGCATTTAAAGCACTGGAACTATACTGAGTGCTTATACTGCTATTTTTTCCTTTTTTTTTTTTTTTTTCTTTTTAATGACAGCCCCAGTTTATTCCCTTTCAGACTACAGTTAACTCCAGTTTTACCTCCTCTGCTCTGATTTGGTGCTGGTGGTGATACAAAAACCACTGTGGCACAGCTTTCCATTTGCTAAAGAACCTGAAACTGAAACTTCACTCTGGAATAAAACTAGGAAAAAAAAAAAAAAGCTAAAGTAGTGCGGGTGAAGGAGCCAGTTGGTGGTGGCGGAGGGAAGGAGTGGGTGAGGATGGCACTGGGACCATTAGCGATTGAAGAAATGCTGATTTTAGCCAGTGGTATTAGCAACTGGCACTTTTTAAAGTGCTAAAAGCTTTGGACACAGATTACCATGCGCATATTTCAATTTCCTTTAAATCCAGGGAGATTTCCTGTTAAAGCACACTCTCTCTCCTTTTTTTTTTTTTTTTATCCAGCTAGATTGTGCTTGATGGGGACTGTTAACTGAATGCAGCACATTATATATTACTTCAATAAATCACCGGCAGCCGAAGCATTCAATATCATGCAGAGCAGTAATCAGGGGAAGTCTTAATCACACTTTAAATGGTTTGGATTTATGCTCTGCTTTCCACAGGCTACCACCACTGCTGGAAAGGCACAGAGGCACGGCTCCGTGGTGGCCCGCCAGGACCTGGTCCAGCCGGTGCCAGGGGCTGGGAGCACAGCCAGGATGCAGGGTGTCTGCCAGGGGTGCAGTGCTCGGGCCAGCCAGGATGAACAGCCTCCAGGGCTATTCCTGGAGCTGTTTGTACCCATGCAATGGTCTCTTTAGATTGCCTGGGCATTTTGGTGTAAAAAGATGCCACTCTGACAATGTAAACTGCTGGTCCTATTGCATCAAGGTTGTACAGATGTGTGGAAAGTCCTCGCTTTGTTTTGACTCAAAAAATGTATTTTAACATAGAATTTATTTTTAAAGAAATTGTCAGATAAGAGCAAAACCAGCTGCTATACTCCTTTGCCTTTTGCATTACGTCCAGGAGATTAGAAATGCCTCCTGGATTTTTGTCAAGGAGTGGGAGAGGTAAAGAGGAAGGGCTGGCTTGAAAAAAACTAAACAAGCCACAAAGCCCCTTAAATATAATTTTTAATTTATGACTGGTGACCCACCGAGGCTTTCCATGAAAGCAAAACCCTCCGTGGGCGCGAGGTCCGTGCAGGTCTCGTGGAGGTGGGTGCCAAGTGTCAGCCCGCCGGCAGAGGATGAGAACCTTCCTTCCCAGCAGCGTCACACGCCCGACCTTCACCTTCACCCTTGCAACGATACACAGATGTACAGTGACGTCATCTGTCTTGGCCACAGGGAGAAATCACAGCAGAAAACAATAGCCCCTTCTGGGGGGAAGTTAATCATTTTGGTTAACCCCATGGCCTGGAGCACGGCACAGACGTGAGCGCAGTCAGCGGCCGTCGGCGCTCGCTGGGGATGGGGACATCGCGCTGCCGGGTGGGAGGTTAACAGGCTTGTTAAGCACATCTGGCTGGGAGAGCCCTGGGCACACTGTGAGCTGCTCTCCCAGCTCAGAAATACTTTTCTGGCCCCCTCAGCTGGAGAGAGTGGGTCTCCCTTCCACCCCAGTGTTAAAAGTCGCACTGCCTCCACCACAAACTACTGCTCTAGCAGTGGAAATTTGAACAAGACCCAAGCGGAGCGGAGATGCAGCACCTGAGATGGTTAAACAATAGTCCTGCACACAGGAAACTCTCCCGTAATGGTGGATTTAAGTTCCAAGGAGCTTTGGTATCTGACTGTTGGGTTCATCCCCTCCACCCCCCGTTTTGTTTTTCATTCAATTCCATGTTGTTCATGTCTCTTAATAGGGCATCCTTCATTATCATTATCCCTAATAGTGGTTTATTGTATTAGTTACAGTTAATTTAAATGTTACCGAAGCATTGAAAACAGATTGCAGATGTTTTGAAACAGATGTTATTTTAATGTTAAAACAAAATCATGAATATTTATGGGTCATTATTGCCTGGGTTGAATTAAGCTCTTTAAATAGTAATGTATGGGTTTAATGTCTTTTGAAGGAAATGCTCCAAAAAAGGTGAATGGAAAAACACTGTCATATAAAGATGTGTAAATCACTTCTTCTGGCAACACTGAGTTTTTCCTCTATGAACAGTCAGAATTAATTACTGTTATATTACTAAACCAGGTACTGTTCTTGTTCTCTAGCTGAAGTTAACTTAAGACAATTTTTTGAGCTCAGAAATGCCTATTGAGCTCTCTGTTTCATAGTGAAGGGGCCCACCTGCTCCCTGCAAGCAGACCTACACTTGCAGGAATATTTTGAGGTGGAGTCATCAGTTTTAAAGGAAAATAAGGTGAAGATGACACAAGCACACAACTCACTTGGTGTCAGTCTTTCCTACAGAAACACAAACAGGGTTTGTTAATGCCGCATGCAGGCTGTCTCTGCTTGAGTCATATTTCTTTCTTTATGGAGATGGAGTTAGTCTTTAAGGCAGCAGCTCAAAATGGCCTTTCATTCATTACAAAGTTATTTAGTTACGGGTAGGTAACTCTGAATGACATTTCTGCATCTTGCACTTTATTAGTTGATCCTAGCTGCTAAATGACACGGAGAGATCAGCATACTATGGCAGGGGAGTTCGGTTGTTTTGGCCAGTTTTAGATGGGGTCCAACCTGCTGGAGTTGAAAATTTGCCTTTGAGATGATGAACTCAAGGGGCGTTGATGATGATTAACTCAAGAGGAAGGGGGGTGAGATAATACATTAAAAATAATAAGTCTCTAAACACAGGGATGATTTCCTCCTCCACAGACAAGCAACACTTCCACTGCCTTAGGATGAGTCATGTCCTATTTAGAAGAGGAACAGCCCAAGCACTAGTTTGTCAGCACTGAGTCTGGATGATGCTGGGATAGGAATGGTGTAGGCAGCCACAACCCATCTTACTGTACTTTGCTTGTGTCCTCTGGGACTATGTGCTCTAACCTGAAGGACTGAGTCTTTGTCCTTTGTTTTTTTCCTTTTCCCTCTCCAAATTTACACTTTGGAGGAAAGCCCGAGTTCTCCTGAAGCTGGCAGAACTCCTTGTCTCCAGTCACAAACGCCCCGAGCAGATGGGCACAGGTTCTGGCTAACCACAGTGGCAGTTGTTGAGCATTAAGGTCTGTAATCTCATCCAGGAACATCTGAGCATTCCCCTTCTCCCTCGGCCGAGGGCAGCGAGCATCTCCCGCGCTGCTCAGGCGCACATCCAGCACAAACATCTCACTGCTGCCACAGTGCAGGGGATTGCCCCAGGGCCTCAGGACCTGCATGGTCAGGGAAGGAAGTAGGAATGTACCAGCCCTTCAGCTTCCAGTGTGATGTAGGTATAGGGGTCACAGGAGAAGTGCTGAAGAGCTGCACATTGCATCACACTACTGCTCTGAGCGGAGGCGAAGAACGGATGTGACTGGAAACATCAGACTTTGTTTTGCTTTCCAGAAGTTGGTCAGGCAAGTTTTCTATTGTGGTCTAATCTTTTGATTTAAAAGCCATACTGAGAAATCCCATACATCCAGCTGAAGAGGTGCTCCTTCAACAGCTTGGGCTTGCAGTTTCACTGCTTTCATGTCCTGAGGATCACGGAAAGTCTGGTACAGTACATTATATTCAGTAGACTGCCAGAAAGGGAGTTCATTTAGTTTGATGACAGATTAATACTGATTCACAAATTAATTTTGTCTCTTTGTATATCAAGGGTGTCCGCAACTTATTTAATTTGTAATAAATATAATTATAGAAATGAATGAGCTATCAAGATTTTTAAAGTATGATCCATCAGTGTTGGCATGACTTGTAATCCTGGTCATTATAAATAAAATGGGTCTTTTGCAATATGGAATGCAATTTTCCCTGTAGTTTGTCTCATTATTTTCTGACATGTGGGTTAATATTAAATTACAATGCCTTAATTTTCAAATCAGGGCTCAATTTGTAAATAAGAGGTTAATAAATAACCTTTCCAGCTGGAGGCCTTATTGCGACTTCATTAAAATAAACTTTTAAATGAGATGAAGCCTTGATGGTACCCACATTGTCTCATCCAGTACGCTGCAAAACAAAAAAATAATCTCCTATGGCTTCCAAAAACACCTGCCCAAAGTCATTGTGCCTCCAATACATTCCAGTGGTCTTTTAAATGTCCCACATCACTGGGCTATGCTCTGACTCGCTCCATCTCCTGCTTCCTGACACATGGAGCACATACCGAGCTGTCCTTCTTTGAGTGTGGCCTTGAGCATACTCTGAAGGCTCCAGGTGGCTGGTGTCACACCTTGTGCTGTACATCTTAGGGGTCCTTCACTGGATGCAGCTTGCCATTTCTGTCACAAAGCTCAGACCTACTCCTGCTTCTTTGCCAGCTTCCTGCGGCATTTCACGTGAGGTTTAGATAGGATATTAGGAAAAATTTCTTCACTGAAAGGGCTGTCAAGCGTTAGAATAGGCTTCTTGGGGAAGTGGTGGAATCACTACTCCTGGAAGTGATCAAAAAATGTGTAGATGTGCTTCGGGACATGGTTTAGTGGTGGATTTGGCCGTGTTAGTTTTATGGTTGGGCTTTACTGTCTTTGAGGTCTTTTCCAACCTAAATGATTCTGTGATTCTCTAATGCTCACGGTCGTGTCTCTCATTACAACTTCCAGTGAAAAAGAAAAGACTTTTCTCAACAGGTGCCACATTCTCCACAGGAATTTTGTGTTCTGAGCTGGATTTCTGCACCTGCAGAGGAGGAAGGAAAGCTCTGACTTCTCCACTGAAGGCACACACCTGTGACTGGCACTGTTTGGGCCCTGGACCTAAACTAAGCTGGCTTGTTCTTTTCCCGTTGCTGGTTGCCAGCTTGGACAAAGACCATTTTCCTTGTAAGGGGGAGTTTCTCCTGAGAGAAAAGTAACATATGCAAGTTTATAAATAAAAAGCCCCAAACACCCAACCCCAAAACAAGAACTCCAAGATATGGAAGGAAAACTCAAAAAACCCCAGCACACTCTTAAAGGAAGCAGCAGGTTGCTCTCCGAGACAGAGGCTGAACTTGTTTTGCCCATGAGAGCTGCTGCTCTGTGCTTTAACTGTGAGAAATGGTAGGCTCAAAAATTGTTGTCTTAAGAAAAAACAAATGAATAAAAAAACAGCTCATTTGAGGATTTTTTTCTTAATTTGAATAGTTTTCATTTACTCTAATAGAGAACACTGATGCATGCACACAAGACCTAGTTTACTTTTGCAATCCGCTTTTTAAAAATGTAGATTTTTTTTCAGTAGTACTAAAAGTGTTTGAAATATCTTAACGTAATAAACCTCTTCCTCTCTATCATTGGGGTTTATTCTGAGGGGAGAAAATCCCCTTTTTTTTCACCAGTTGTGCTCACAAAAAAGCCATTTCCAATCCCTGCTGAATCTGTTGTAACATCTGTGGGCCAGTGCTTTGCCTGAAGGACTTTGTCAGCACTTAAATAAGGGCTGGGAAAGAGGTTTTACCTCAGCTAATCTAATTGCAATACAGTACACAGTATTTTGTGTGTTACCTGGAATAATTTTAAACACCACTAAAAATGTGGGTTTTCCTGTTAAAAAGAGGGATGATGATAATCTAAAAGGTCCTCAGCCCCTTTATTTATTTTACACCTTTTTCTTTTGTGAGATCTGCCCCATCCCAACTTCCTGCAAGTGGAACAACTCTGCAGAAAGAGCAGGAGTGGAAAACAACTCCATGTGAGCTCCTTAGAGACTTAACTTTTTCTGGTACTGATTCACCCATGATGAAACCAGCCCAGCTCTCTGCATAATAAATCTTTTTTCTTAAAATGTAAATGACAGTTAAAACATTATTGAAGAAATGTGCAGATAATAGTTTAGTTGAAAATCTTTTCGATGTCATTTTTTTACAGGACTACTTGAGAAGTCATGTCTCAGCCCCATGCTCTTGTAAATTCAAGGTTTAGATTTGGAGGGTTTTTAGGATAAAGCTGTTGATGTACTATTAGTATGTGTTAAATTTTGGGAAAGCTTTTGAATGGGTTCAGATTTTAAATTTCCCTTATAATTTGGGCAAATACAGACCATTTTTTGGGAGTGTTCAGTGACCACAAAGCTGGCTCTCATCTCTAAGAAAAGCTTCTCAAACACATTGGCATCATTGGTGCTTTCAACACATAGACCACTGCTGATTTGTTCAAAATGCTCCCACTTATTTCCAGTTAATGATGGAAATGCTGGGATCTATTTTTTTTTTTTCCAATTAAGTAGAAACCTTCACCTGGCTCAGCCCCAGTTTCTATTCCCTGAAAACATTTTTCACATTCTCTGACAAATCTCCTGACACTGCTAAGACAAGCGATCATTTCTTGAGAGCTCCTCAAGCGAGGTGAGACCCGTTTGGTTCTTGGATGGCTGCTACCCAGGGAAATTCACTGGCCTGCAGGATGTGATTAGGATCACCACGTGCAGCACCCTCCTCAGCCGGTGCTGGTGCTACAGGGTGTTCAGCCCTTTGGGCTGCAGAGCAAAACCCATTTTCTCACCCCTCCTTAAGATCTCCCAGATACAGTTACGCCGCCCTCTCTCAGTGTGCCTGGGGTGATGTTTAATCCTCTGTGCATTTCATCGAATTTCACTTATCGTCATTATTGATGAGTGACACAGAGGTTAAACGATTCGCATCAAGACATTTTGCTCCAAAAAAAAAAAGAAAAGAATACATCAGTTTTGAGTCAGTGGAGACACTTTGCTCAGATGCCAATCAGATGGGTAAGTGCAGCAGGCAGGTACCTTCTCTGAGGGCTGCTTTGCCAGTCGGGAAAGGGGCCCAGTGAAGCCACCTGGAGATTACCGAGTTCTTGCTCTACAGTAACAGTGGCAGAAAGGGAGAAGCACGTTTGCTTCTTGCAGCTTGGCTGAGCCGCAGAGCCTGGGAGTGCCTTTGCTCTGAGCTCTACAGCCAAGGGCAGGATGCCGGTGCTGCCAAAGGGTGGGGCAGCCCACCTACAGACTCCAGGCCCGGGGCTGGAGCGCCTTTCCAAGCTTGCTGTGAATCCATCCCAGCTGTGCTGCTCGGCTGCCGTCACTGCCGCGGTCACTGCCCTCGGAGCAGGTGGCTGAAGCTCTCCGAGCACCGCACGACTGCGGTGCCATTGGCCACACCACATTTCAGGGGATGGCTGCTGGCACGACTGGTCAACCGAGCAGTGGGCAAAAGAGGTGACAGAGCTAAAAATGGTGCTCTTGTTCCAGAAGTCCTTTGTGTGAAGCTCTACAGATGTAAATTCTTTAAAAATAGATCTCTCTTACACCTGCATAAGCATCACTTCTTTGTTTTGTTTTTGTCATGGCCAGTTACACCTCATGGCCCGTGGAATTTTCCAAGTGGAAGACACACTGGGAGACACAAAGCCATGAAGAAAATTAGCCCTGCTTTGTCCAGAGTTTTGCTTCCTTCCCTCCTGCTCTTCTCATTTCATTTGATCTATTTTAACCACTACCACCACACCGTAGCACAAACCTTGGTGCTTTGGCCAACATCCAGCTGGGAAATGTGTGCTCTTCTTCTGCATGATTCACTCTGCAGGTGTCAGGAAAGCTGTTCCTCGTGCTCCTGAGTCAAAAAATGCAACTGTCTGTCTGTCAAAGCCTGGCAGAGAAGATGTTTGTATGGGCAGAGCACTCTGGGGTCCTTCCCAAAGAGGAACAGAAAAGGCATAGTGACAGGGGAGAGAGGGGACATTTGTGAAGGTTGTTTTCATCTGTACTCTTTCTGTTCAGCAAATGGAGAAAGGGAAAGGGAAAGGGAAAGAGAGAATCCTTTCAAGACATTCAGAGCATCAGACCAAGCTTCTGCTTCAAAGTCCTTCCTTAAACATCCTTTTTCTATGAAGACTATCCTGGGCTGTACTTAGTAAGAGTTAAGGCTAGACAGGGGAATGTAGATCAGAGATTTATGTAGCCCCATTCCCTGTTTCCTGGTGCAGGGGCTGCCTTTTGTGGTGTGTTGCTATGCCTGCTGCTGCCTGCTGATAACATCCTACACACGATGGTAAAGGTGGGATGGTAAAACAGCCTCTGACAGACAAAGGTATCAGCCAGAGTTTGCTTTTTGGTAAGCCATCGACACTTGGAGAGATGTTTCCAGCAAGTGCACTGTAGTTGTGTGCAGCAGCTCTTCCAGAGGTGACAGCAGGCATGCCACTATGCCCCCTACATATCTGCCTGACAGGTCAGTGTGGGGAAAATGGAAATAGGGAGGCAAAGGGACCCATGTAATGAATCAGAAGTGCTGGTGCAATTGGAGGAAGCTACAGTAGTCACAAACCCTCAGCACACGTGAAAACATCACTTTGTTCTTTTTTTTTTTTTTTTACACCAAACATATTTAATATGGCCATTTTAAGTTTTACATGAATCATAAATCAAGGAGAAATAAGTGTACTGGTCACAACACGGGTTGTTTTGTAGCTTCTAAATTTCTTAAGTGTTAGGTCATTTTACTTACAAGTTAAATGGCTGTCTGCAAGAGGCCTTGGTTGGTCATAAATTGTCCTTCCAATAATATAAAACACACCATTTGTTTACAACACGTATGCGCTTCCAAGTAGATCCAACAGCTCGTAAAGAACAAGAGCCCCTATGTCATCCCTACAGAGACCACTGCAATAAAGAGCTGTTGGAATGACTCTGTACTCACTAAGTGCAATCAGATCCAGCAACAGTAGCTTTTATGGGCTTTTTTCTCCCCTCCAGGAAAACCTGAGATATTAGTGCAATATTAAAGAGCTGTGATGGTTTTACCCAGAGTGGGATCTTACTCTTCCTATGCTCCCACTGGTTTTGGGAGTGGAGTGAGGTTAACACTCACCAAAGAAGGTCAGAATCAGACCTGTTAGGATGGTTTGTTTTCATAAGGGATATGATTGATTAAAAAGAAGGTTAATTGAATATTATGCAGCTGCCACAGTAGTATAAACTCCAAGCCCTGGCTTATAAACAACATTTGTTGCAGAAGGGTTATTACCTGCTTACAATTGGAGCAATGAGCCTTTCATTCCTTGTTTATTCCAGGATGGTGAAGCAGTAAAAATGCACATGCTGGTACATGACCTCAGGTGGGCTCCTAGGAAATCTTAGCCCAGTTTAAGTAATAAATATGTTCTCACACAGGCAGAGGTGTGCCTTGATTGAACTCTGAAGTGAACCACCGACTAAAAGCAGCATTTGATCTAGATTAGAAACCTACTTTAAGTGTTTGAAGTAGAAAAGCAGTAGGAGCTGATCTGAGTCTCCAAAGCCTTTTATCAATAGAAAAGATCTGAACAATTTCCTTTTAATAATACTACTGCATTTTTATTGTGATTTCTGTAGTTCTTGGACAGTACAGAGGGGTGTGGTATTTATCCAATGGATTTACAGACTAACAGGATCATTAACACATTCACTGACTCAACCTCAGATCATGCTGAGCGTGACCAGATCGGTGTAAGAGATCCACAGGAGCATGGGATTCACCTCATCCCGCTGGAGAAGGCATCTAAGCTGGCCACTTGGGGTCTCTCTGTAATCAATGAGGAGATTGAACACATGTCTTTCAGAGGAAAGTCCACCCCATTCTAGGTGTCTAAAACAGGAAAGATTAATTTCCCAAGAAGAATGTGCAAATTTCTTGCCATGGACTTTGAAGGAACCCGGAGGGCTCATCCCATATGTAGGAATCCTGAAGATAGGGTGAGGGTTTGTCCCATATGTACCTGATTCTATGTACCTGATTCTGCCAATCAGCTCAGGAGGGATCCTGCAGAGAGCAAAAGGAGTGTACCCCCTTCAGTTGTTTCTGCATGAAACTGCTGGTTCATCTGCACCAAGAGTAATTCACTGATTCACTGCCCAGCTGCTTTGCTCAACAGCTTTCATTCCAAACTCATTGCTGTGCCCATGAGGATCACCTGTGAACAGCCTCCTCACCCTCCCTTCAGGCTCTAGCCCTGTCCACACTAACCCACCTCTACAAAAACAAGCTGAAAATCAGTCTCTTGAGCAGCTGAGCTAACTCTTGCTGCAGCCAAATTAAATCTTTCTCATCCACAGGCTGGACGAGACTCTAACGAGATCACAACTGATGTATCTATCAGTTGCTCACCCAATAATTGCTTCCCATCACATACATAATGCACAGATTAATTTCTCCTTTCTCCAAACCCAGTATTCAATTTGCCACTGTCGTGGCCCATCACAGCTCTGCTAATCGGTCCTATTTCTGTCTCCTTTTGGACAACGACCAAGTCAGTCAACAAGCCATTTTTATCATAAATCTTCTGGCTGAAAAATTTGTCCAGCCCTTGCTCTGAGCCCCTCTCCTGTGCTGTCCCTGCTGCTGTTCCTAAGCACCACGAGAGTCCAACTGACTGTGTTGGTGTGGTAACAACAGACCAAGACCAAACACCATCTGCCAATAAAAAGAAATAACAACAGACACAATGAATTATGAAAAAAAATTACTTTTTAATGTACAAAAGGTTTATATACAGGTTCAGCATGTCACCTCCATTCTTATGGTGTAGAAAACAGCTAAAAATGTTCTTAAGATATAAATTTGACAGAACAATTCACCTACAGTACTTTTAGTAATGATGTCTTCTATACATAATATATACAGTGCTGGAAAGATTATTATAATACTTTTTCAGTAAATGAAGGAAGACCACCACTGGAAAGTCCAAAAAATCTCAAGTCATTGGAGATTTGGTTTTGCTTTTGTATTTGAACTTTTGCTAATGAGATATCTGTGAGGAGGGACTCAGTAGCCATCGTTGCCCTATGCAGCTGTTAAAAAAATCAGATCAGCAGTTGAAGGACACACGAAAGCCTGATCCATCTCAGCACAAGGGATGCCCAGTTGTACTCCAAGCGTCCAGGACAACATACAATGTCCTAAAACATGTACTGCCCTCTTTTCATAAATGCAAAGGCAAGGGCAAGGTCAGTAACTGCAGGAGAATATATACAGCAGACTATAAAGCAATCCCTTTAAACACAACTTTCACAGGAGACACAAATAAACAGCCAGGCACCTTGCTTTCCTTCCCCATCCTCATGCACCCTGGACATCAGCAGGAGTCACTGAGGGGTGAAGGGCAGGGCGGAGAGCACCCCACGTGCACCCTCTGCATTTGGGATGAGGATGGATGAGACTGCAGGATGCTGAGCAGCACCCCCTGCACCAGCCATACCCAGGGCTACCCAGCAGCAAGGCTGTCCCAGTCCACCACTGCCAAGCACAGCTCCTGCCTATCTGATATCACAGAGTTTGCCTGGAGGCAACACGTGGCATTTTCATGTCAGCCCCTGGTCATGCTGGGAAGGGTGATCCTGACACCAGTTTGTGCAAAAGGAAAGCAAAGACACCAGAAAGCACCAGTATAAAGCTGTCCTGGTCCTGCGCAGGGGACGCAGTCAGGTGCAAATGAGAACATCACACTGATACGATGGGGAGATGGGAAGAAAAGAGTGAAGCTCTACAGATGCTTACTCAGTCCAGCTGTAAGAACCTGGGGGGATGTCACACTTGTTCCCTGCCCTTCAGTATATGGGGTACAAAGTATTTGAGGCTATGAGAGCAGGATGAGAAGAGCTGTCCTTGTCCAATGCAGTCTGAAGTTAAGCAAGGCTTCCTCCCAAGTACATGCACCCCACTGCTTCTACCCTTTTGTCTAATGACAGCAAAAATAAATAATGCAACAGAGATTAACTTCAGTGCCAGGTGGGACTGTCCTGGAAACAGCTGATCACTATTATGAGCAGTTATATTCTGGTGGAGAATTTGGCTTTGGGAGGCCCTGCTCCTCCTACCTCTTCCCCAGTGATGCTTCCAAGAGATTCTCACTGACCAAGCTACAATTCTGACTCAAATACCTGTTTTGAGAGTATCCACGTTTTGTGCTGCAGGTGCAGTCTGCTAGTGCAGGTGCTGCAGGTGCAGTCTGCTAGTCAAATGAACAACTTGGGCTGACCATGGTATATTTTTTTGGATACAGCAGGTTTTTCATGCTGTGAGACATGTTAAGCTAGCACTGGGTGCATGCCAACAAGCCTGCTTGCAGGGCAGGGTGTTTTGGCCCCACATCAGTGCAGCCAGGCTCCTGTTGTGTGCATGGAGCCCAGGCAGAACCCTGCACTGAGCACACCACACAGACAAACCCCGGCAGATGAACCTGCTCCCCCAGTGCTGCCACGGTGCACATTCGGCTGGAACGATCATAAAACTCTCTCCATCACCATCACTTGTTTATGTGAGCACCTCAGCATGGAAAACCCACCAGAGAGCGAAGCTGCTGCAGAGCTCCAAGGGATAGGGTAATGTGTGCTCCAGCACTCTGACATTAAAGATGCATGTGGGGCACTCGCAGAAAGTCTCTGTGTTCAGAAGGTGCAAAGTTATGCATGTGTGTCAGTCTGCATGCCAGAGCCACCCTGCCACGGGGGCTTATTTCCCAGCGATTGCTGTTCCCAGGCCTCTGCGCCACTCTGCACATGATATAAACCACGTTGTAAACACATCTGATCAAAGTGTGCATTCACCTTTTATGTGTCTCATCAATGTGTCTTTCCAATGTTTTCTCAGAAACACCACTATGTTTTTATAAATGTACATTTTATATACTTTTCTGACAATACACTATATTTGATTTTTAAAGGAAGAGAGGCCTTGGCTACTTAACAAGAAAGCATGGTAAGGCACTTTGCTGAGAAGCCATTTGGAATCATCGCTCTTTGCAAGGTACAAAGGTATTTACGGTATAAAACAATACTGCTGGCAGAGGGCTTGTCTGGAGACGTAACTAAACCCTACTCTCATCAGAGCAGAATACATAGTATGGCTTTTATTCTAACCAAAACCGCATCCTCCCATTTCTTTCTGGGGCGGGTTGAAAACGGAATTCCTTTGCAAATGTAACTAACGGAAAATGATGGGGAGTGCTATTTACAGGGCTTCCCGGAAGGAGGGTTTCATCTCTGACCACCCTCATGCTGTCTCCTAGCTTGGTGGCGATACCATTCAGTGCTCTGGGAAACCAAGCCAAAAAAATAATACTAGAGGTGCACCCTTGTGGTACTGAACTGCCTGCATATAGTTTACATAATTCTGTACACAGACTTTTTAAAATTTTCATTTTGAAATCCTTTAATGTATTTAACATTGATAAAAAAAACCCTACTCTATTGAAACAGATTATTTTTGAAAAGCACATTCATACAACTGCTTCACGCAGAGCCCCTTGGATAGCACCAAGGCCTTGTGCTTTACCGTTACGACATCATGTTTAGAAATTTACTCTCTTCTGCCAGCGTGGTTAGCATGGAGCTCATATCACCTATTGCCATATTGCTTATCCCCGCAGGTATGGTGGGCAGTGTCAGAGAGTTTCGTGGAGTCGTCAGGCGAGAGGAGTTCTGGGAGAGATTCTGCAGGATGCTGGGGCTCAGGGTTCCTGACATCAGGCTCGAATGGTCCCCATCGTCCATGATGGCATCAAAATCTATCTGGGGCGGCTCAAGACCTTGAGAGTCCACTGTGCTGGACACCTGGTTTGTTCCTGGGGAAGGCAGAGTGGCTGGCTTGCTGTTTTGTGTGCACTGCTGCTGCCTGACCCGACAGTCTGCGTGGTTGTCGAAGCCGTTGTTCTGTTCATACATGTGGATTTGGCCATAATAGTACATCAGGTTGTTGTCCCTCGTGCCGTCCGCGCACTGCTGGGCTGGTGCCAGCAACATGTCGCTGGTTCTTTTATGCATGGCCTCCGTCGTCTCCTGGCCTGGGCTGATGGTGTTTGTAGGATGAGGAGTTCTCATGTAGCCCAGCTGCTGGGCGGTGCGGACCCCTCGGGGTCTGCTGCCTGGGTTTGGCTCAGGTGGAGGACGAGGCTGGATCATGCCAGGCGGATAGGCCTGCGCAGCTGAACCCATCACACTCTGCTGAGGCTCAAAACTGGGCTGATTGGAGGTCATGATGGGCTGAGGAAAGGTCTCCTGAGCCACAGGGAAGTTCAGGTGGCTTGGCTGAGATGAGTAGTTCTGCTGACTTGGTTCGTGCATGACCTGTCCCAGCACTGTGCGCTCACTGTTGCTCCTGACCATCAAAGAAGGGTCAGTTGCCATGTCCATTTGCTGAGGGTGAAGGTGGGGTCCGGACTTTGCTGCCATGTTGCTACAATTAGGAGAGATCTGATTTGGGTTGCCACTGATTGCACTGGGGCTCAGCATCTGATGAGGTTGGTTATACCCCGTGTGCAAGCCCATGTCAGGGTTCATGCTGGGACCTAGGCTCATGGGCTGCTGCCGCAGCTGCATGCAGTTTAGCCTCTGCCCATCCATGCCCATGTTTCTCTGCATAAAGCTCTGCTGTGTTACATTCATACTGTTGTCTGGAAGCTGCATCTGCTGCTGGTTGTAGTTCTGGTACTGACCGAAGTTCTGCTTCTGCTGGACCACTGCTAAGTTCCCTTGTGAAAACTGCTGCTTCGACTGATTGGACATCATATCAACTGTGCCCGAGCTGACTTCATTCCACTGGACAGGCATGTTATTTTTATTCATGTCTGAAGAAGTATCAAAACTCATGGAACACTCTGCCATCATAGGTCCCAAGTGGCTCATGCTCGCCTCAGCCACTGCCATCCTGCGCTGGCTGGGCAAGGCTGCAGGCTGCAGCTTCCCACTTCCTTGGAAGTTCTGCATGTCATTGCTGTACCCCATGGAAGTGCTCTCGGCCGCTGTCCCGTTGCTCTGGGATTTGATGTACTGTACCACGTCATCTGGCAGCATAATGTCATCGTCTCCAATGGGCGCGTCTGTCTCCCCAGACATGGCTTCCATGGCGATGTTTTCACTGATGCTCAGTGGTCGGGGCGAGTAGGTGTGCCGGGGCAGGCTCCCATCTGAGCGCCCGTAGCTCTGGAGACCAAAATTCCTTCTGTCTGTGGGGTGTGGAGGATGGAAGGGGTTCACACTGTTGGTGCTGTTGAAGCGGTGAACTCGTGGGAGAGCCTGGGGGTCTCCTGGAGGTCTCCTCACTGGGTCGCTTGCCCGTCTGGTGCCGTTGCCCTGCACCTCATGGGGAAATGCTGGAGCTGATGGGTAGCCATAAGTGTTACCATCGCTGCAACGCCTGGGGCCTTGCGGGAGGCGGAGGGAGGGCAAGGTGGGGTCTGGCCCATCCATAAGTGAGATCCTGTTCTTCAGGGTCATCCTCTCCATGTTTGGCAGGGGGGTCGGAGGAGGGCCCCCTGTGGCAGCAGCGTACTTGGCTTTCAGCCTGTAGTGCTGAGCTGGTGTGAGGTTCAGCAGACCTGGCATCCCGCTGCACTGGCTCGCCTCGCTTGACCGGCGGGAGGCATCCGTGGAAATCGGGTCGTAGGAGTCGGCAGAGCTTGTGTTATTGGGGCGGTGCCCGAGATGCGAAGCCTCACTGGAACGGCGGCTGGAGAAGTACGGGGAGATCCCTGAGGATCTGCGGCTGACGGTGTAGGCAGAGCTGACGGTGCTTGTTGTACTATCACGGCGCTCGTTGAGTTGGTTCAGCATTGTAACCTCATTGACAGACAGCTCCATTATTCTGGGGTTAGGCAGCATAGCAGAAGAACCTCCACTATTTTCTAGAACAGAGCCTGAGAGAAAGGTTGCAGGGAAGGAAAAGGTTTAGTTAGCTGAGAAATTTCACTTGGTAGTGTTCTCGGTGCCAGAATACAGACCCACAAAGCCACCCCCCAATATTTCATGGGAGTGATAGTGATTTTCATGTGCTGCTAGTGAATTCAAAGCTTCATTTCTAGCTCCATGTTCATGCAAAGGGAGCAAGAAGTCCAGGGAGAGAAGTTAAGAAGTCCCTGCTGCAAAGACTTGGTAACATGTACACCCCTTAAATTCAGCTTCTGAGGAAATGTCTCCACATGGGCTTCCCTCAGTAGGACAAAGGTTGGACTGGTGTGAACAGTGCCAAAGGGACAGCACATAGCTACAACCACAGCTGCTCTCGGGGACAGATGCACAGCAGTCAGGGATAGCAGGCCGAGAGCCCAAAGGCTGACATTCAAAGGCTCTTCCAAGAGTAACCCAAGAAGCTCTGAGTCTAGGATAACCCAGGCACTATGCCTTGGAACTTCTTGGCAAATTTAGAGGATCTCTAGAGGGTTCATAAAGATGCTTTTATCAGGAATCACCAGCAGTGGGAAACTAGCATATGAAGGTGGAGGCAATAGCCAGGAGCTTCTGCAGTGACAAAAGGCCTGTCAGAGCAAGATTATGGAGGGAGGTCTTGTCTGGGTTGCTGCTGTGCTCCAGTGGTT
Organism: Oriolus oriolus; assembly: GCA_013400235.1. NCBI lineage: Eukaryota > Metazoa > Chordata > Aves > Passeriformes > Corvidae > Oriolus > Oriolus oriolus. The sequence goes on from VXBT01003828.1 coordinate 2,205,663, forward strand.
TCCCAGGAAGCACATTAACCCTTAGGGAACTGCAACTGCTGGAGGAAATGCAAGCAAGCCTTGCGGCTGTAATGGGGACAGTGAGGACAGCTGTGTCTAGGTTCTGCGAAAGCTCAGAAACAAGGCCACCAACACCCCTGTCTCCCCTCATAGGTCTGTAGAACTAAGCACCTGGGCTTCTGGTGCACATCACCAGATGGCTGTGTTTACACCCAAGCTGTCCATTTTACCTAACATCTTTAGCAAAGCATGACTCAGAGGCAATAAGAAATGATCCTCATTCCTCCAGGGCAGACTCTTGGTTATGAAACCAGAGTCAAACACTGGGAGGTTCCTACAGGACATGGTCCAGGCCCAGGGCTTACCATTTCCTGAGATGGGAGGCAGCTTGGTGTTTCTGGCTTGTGGAGCTGGGCTCACCCATGAGCAGGAATCCTTAACTGTCTTGAGTTTCTCTTTCTTGAGCTGTTCAAGTCGTTGCATCGTCGTCATGTGTTTCCTTAGCTGCAGGCTGACTGCCGAGTTACCAGATGAGACCGTTGAGTCCACGACAGGAGCGTTGTCATCCAACGCCGTCAGATCTCCCAGACTTCCCCCGCTGTGCATGTTCATTTCTACTCCACTGTCATTGTTGTTGGTGCTGCCAAGGGGTGATGGCTCACTGCTGCATGACGACTGGCCACCAGGACTGGACTGACACATCTTGGGGAGGGAAAAGAGGAAGAAGAGTTGGGCAGGTAAAAACACTGATGGAAAGAAATCAGGAGCCCAACATCTCCAGTGTTAGTCCTGGAGGCTAGGAGAGCTCCTGTCCTAGGCTCTCCCCTTTCTTGTTACCCCTCCCTGCTGCAGGATCTCAGCTCTCCCAAAAGGCAGGTGTCCCTTCCCTGTGAGAGGAGGATGGGACAGCACCCCACAGCTGGAAAAACTATGGTGATTCAACTGCAAGATGGAGAGAAACCAAATGCTCTTCCTCCAAAAGTAGAAGGACAGATGTTTCTCGAAGAAAAGCAGCACGTCACCTGGTTGTGCAAGGTATATTGCAGCAAACACTGGCTTATCTAACGTGGGATCAAGGCTTAAGTATTTCAGACACAACGTATTTTTGTCTTTAAAATACCCTAACATATAATTAGGTTAGCTGACAAACTTCCCCGCCAGATAAAAACCTGGTTCACTGTTTGCAAACTCCCACTTGCAGATAAGGCAGATAAGCACCATAAATATTTATTTTATTTACATTAGGAATATAAACTACTCACATTGGGTAGTTTATTTGCAGCAGACACTATATGGTTTGAACTTGCTCTGCTGCTGCTACCGAACAGGATGCCTGGCTTTTCTGCTCCAGGCCCATGCTCCAACAAAAAAATGGGAGTGCTGAAAAGGCAGCATATTCTGCCCTGGGCCAAGGTGGGAATGCAGGGTGCTGCAGTGCTTTTACTTTACTCCATAGCAGCCCCCCATGGGCAGAATTGACTGTCTCTGATTGCACTTCAGTCCAGATGATAGAGATTGCAATCCCAAGATTTAATGGCAAGTTGTGATGCTGGGAGAAAGGTGGCAAAGGGAATCTTTGAGCACTGCATCGTCCCTTTCTCTGCACTCAAGCAGATCTCCCCTATCCCTCCCCACTGCCCCACATACTTCCACTTCCACCCTGTGAGGGTTAAATGGAGACAGAGATCTGCAGGAGATCATGCTTTACACAGCTATTTTAATACAAAGGATTTCTTTGCTCACCTTAGTACCGACTGTCCTTAGGAAGGTAGAGTAAGGAAGGGTAGGTGGGAATAAAGAACAGGTTGTTAGGACAAAGACAGCATTAACAAAAAGGACCAGGTTAGTAAAAAGGAGGAAGAGGGAAATGCAGAATATAGCACAAATTACCAACATATCCCCCACTCCCATACCCCGTCTTCCCTGTCCTCCCTCTTCAGGGGTACAAATAAAAGCTCCTAGAAGAGACCTTCTACCTGTTTCCATGGGTTTGGGGTGACACACAAAGATGGGTAAAAATAAGGAGCCTGGGAATGATGGGACGAGCGATGGGAACCTCCCACCACCCCGACCTTAACGAGGAAACAGGAGTTGGATGTGGACACAGCAGATGAGGTGCCACCTGTTAGATGTGCATAAGTGAAGTATGCAGTGCTAGAGAGGGACAGTGAAGAGAAACACATGACCCAGGGCCCTGCTGCCTGTGAGATGGCTTGGCTGGAACCCTGCGAGCACAGAGTGCTAGGAAAACAACCTTGTACCTTCAGGAGAAACAGGGTGGGGAGGTGTAATTGTGTCAGTGTTTACATAGGAAGAAAATAATAAAACACATGGAGGAAGAGTATTGGAGAAAGGTCATTCTGTCCAGTGGTTCTCACACTCAGCTTTTGTAACACAGTACAGAGCCTCATCACAGTAAACCGTTTCTTTAGCTGATTGGAGACATTCTGGATGTGTAAATACTCAGTTTTCCCCTAACTGAAACATGCTGCTCATTAGTAATTTCTCCAACAACACATCCCCTAACCCTTCTGAGAAAATCTTTGTAGCTCCAGGGCATGTTTTTCACAGGAATAACAATCTTTTAGCCTGGATTCAAATCAAGAAAATATGTATTTTGGAGCTCAAAGTCCTTTCAGCTCCAGTGGGAAGTCTGGGGAATATGTGAACACTCCTTTGCAGGTGAAGGTCTTTTCTACTGTATTCAGCCCATACCCTGTCCCACTCTGGACTGATGCAGCAAACTAGAACTTTGGGTAAGAAAGTGAAAAGGAAACATCAAAAGGCAAGAGTGATCCGTGTGTTGCAATGCTCTATCTCCTCCTCCAACCTGGATGGGGTGGAAGAGGCTTGATGTGTTTGAATCCATCACTATACACAGCTCCTTAGTACCACTGACCACACAATTGCCAGTTGTGGAGCTGCTGTAATGGCCAGAAAGCTGATAAGTGGTCTTTGCTTCAGCTGGTGTCCACTCACAGAGCTGTAAAGCTTGATCATGGTTGAGTGACAGTCTGTACTCTGTGGGCCACAGCACTGCTCCCATGTTTATTCCTAGTTTCCCTCCCCTGCCCCATCATCCTGCTACAATTTTCTATGGCAGCTGGGAGTCATGTATTGAATTTGTGTACTCCTGAGTAATCTGCTCTAGCCGACATGGACTGCTCAGGGAGGTGCGACTAGATGATCTCAAGAGGTCCCTGACAACCCCAGGGATTTTGTGCTTGCTTCTGTGTATGATGGACAGGATCAAGGAGCTGAACTTGCTTTAAGATACTCAACAAAAATAAAACAGCTACTTTTATCCCCACTGGCTTCATCAAACAGCAGCAGCCTAGAAAGAAAAGGAGTGAAGGGTGCAAGGAGGAGGCAAAAAGGGACTGCTTAAGCCAGGACCTTTGCTTCAAGAACCATTCATCAGTCTGTGCCCTGTGGTCATTGCTCAATTTAAACTGGTGAGGTAGGTAAAGCTCATTTGACCACAACACTCTTGGGTTTTACCCACTTTCACAGCAGAGGAATGCCAAGCTCAGCACAGGGCACCACATGGCCCCCATGACTACAAGGGCAGGAATTTATGATGCTGGGTAGGAAGGTGCAAAATGTACTGGATTGTGCCCTGACCTGCAGTTTCATTTCTGGACTTGAACTCTAGGGTTGAAGGGCACCTGCCCAGAGAGGTAAATGGAATACAAATGCTTCATGCCCCTTTTGCATCAGAGAGATCAGGAACCACATCATTTCTGCCAAAAGCAACTGCTCTTACCATAGAATTCTCTGTTTTTATAGTTTTGACTTGTAAGCAATCCTCCATGCTCCTCGTGGTGCTGTTGGCCTCGGGGCTCTCCTCTGACACCTTGCTGCTCTGCTTGGCGCTTGCCTCATTGTCCCCATTTTCCTTGAGTGGAGGTGGCCTTGGGTGAACGTCATTGCGCTGCTTCTTTGTGACGTGAGCATCAGGCCCGTGCACTGTCTTGACGTGTTTCCTCAGGGAACTGGGGTCCGTGTACCGCTTCGTGCAGCCAGGGATTTTACAGACGTAGGGTTTCTGTCAGCACAAGCAAACCTTGGGTTATATTTAGAATAAGCCAAAATATTCCAGGTGCAGTGTATGGGCCAAGAAAATACAATGAGCCCAGCAGCAGGCAGCAGCAAAATGTGGAGCATCTGCTCCACAGGATTCTGTAGGACTGAGATATGGAAGATGTGATATATGGGCTGCTGCTGATCCACACAGACTTGGCTGGTCATTTCATGTTGGCTAAACTTCTTGTTTTCAGTTTCTGGATCAAAAGACAGCTAAGAATTCATGAAATAGTTTCCTAGTATTACTTTCCCACGTATGTATTTGCTCGGGTGGCCACAGGAATGTTTCCTGATTAGGGATGGGAGGGAGGTGATGTAGTGGACTGGGCATAACACATCTGCTCTGCTAAGGTGGGGTCTACACCAAGAAAATGTCTGAAACCTTTTGGCTGATGGAAATCCAGTGAATTCAAGCCAGACTGGATTCACCCTACTCAATCTATCATATCACTCCAGCACCTGTCACCTTGAAATCTGTTATTGTGCAAAACAAACCACAGGCATGCAATGTTTTTTTCAGACGACAGCACTCTATCCTGAATTCATGAATCATTGATTGCCATAGGAAAACAAGGCTGAAGCCATGCTTCTGAAAACAGAAGTCAGCAAACAGATACTTTTATTCTTTTAACTTTTTTTATTTTACTGAGTCTCCAATTGCAAAGTGTATTAGCACTGCAGTTGTTTGAGCTGGTGCTGCTGCGCTGGAAGCTCTGAATTCATCACAAGTTCCACTTTTGGCCTCACAACTACTCTACGTATTTTTCTGCCAATGCACTAGGATAGATCCATGAGAAAAAACACAGATGTTATTTGACAGCTACCCAAAATGACCATTCCTATTATTTTTTTAAAATCTGTTTTATAATTTTGTCTAGAAACTTAAGTGAAAAAATACAAAGGAGTATATATTCTTTGCAGAAAGCCAGCATAATCACGTGAAAAACACTGAAAGTCTGTTTTTTATTCAAAAGCATGCTTCCTGACTGATCTTGGCACATCCACGTAGCTAAATCCACGTAACACCCCACTGAGGTAAATATTTAATATATTTTAAAGCTGGGTAAACCAAAGAACAAAAATTAAAATAGTTGTTTAAAAATATCATACAACCCTTTGGACAAGCATTATAGAAATATTATCGCTGCTACTAAATCTTATTACAAAGAACAGAACCCCCACCACATGTGCTGAAAAAATCCTGTAAATGAACAGCTCAAAGCTTTTTTATAAATATCCTTTAGGCTCAACAGTTCTGATTTTTCAGACCCCAGCAATTAGGGTAACATGATCACTGTTGCTTGGACAACAGACACTCCACCTAAGAGGATTCAATCATCCTCTTCATCAGGCCATGCCCCCTGCAACTGAGCTGAGCACAACTGCTGTTTCATTGACATGCCTTCATCTACCCCCTGGGTTATCCAGATTCAGACATCTCGTGACACCTTCACACTAATGAAGTAATGAGTTTAGATATCTCAGATGCCTCCCTCCTACTCTCATGCACACACAGGGCAATAGTCATTAGGGTGGGAGAACTGGAGAACTCCCCATGCACTAAGCAGCACTGGATTTATGTGTTTTAGCCTTGTTCAGCTTGAGTTGCTGAAAATGTCACTTTGAGTCTTTGGCTGGCTGTGAACTCATGCCACTCTTCTATGTATGCACTGGAGAGTGGTCATGGGAGGAAAACCTTTTTTCCAGGTGTAACTTTGAAGGTATCCCCTGAAGGGATTCAAATAGTCACTGAAAGTTTAAAATGAAATAGTGCATATGACATTTCAACAGTCAAACAAAAGCCAGTGTGGTAATATATCCCCAGCCTTGAACCTCAGCGTGTTTGGACCATACACCTACGTCCTGTCACACACTGATCGTGACAAATACAGGGAACCTGGAACTTCCCCCTTAGAGGAGACTTGGATGACTAACTCTGGAACTGGTGTATTCCAAGTAAACACTGCAAGCAGAGGAAAATATTTAGAAGGTAGCTAGGAACCACACTAGAGTTACCAGTGGGTAATGGGAAATATTCACAGCCACCAACTTCTGCTTTGCATTTGTGTGGTTTTGTGAGCCAAGGTCTCAGTACAGTTTGCTAAGCCAGTGGTCATGGCCACAGCTGGACGCAGGACCCTCGCCTGGGCCTGCTGCCCAGTGTGGGGAGCTTTGCTGTGAGGGATGCCATCTGTTGTAAAGGATCGTGTTACATGCTCCTCAAAAAGAGAGTGTCAAAAATATGGCCCAGAGAGCCATTGTATGCAGCTACAGCTCTCCCACAAGTCTTGGGGTGTGTCTGTACTGCATCAAGGAGGGTTGAACAGCAGTTCAGGAGTGAGCATGACTGCAAAATGTAAGATCGTTTGGACAGCGGCAGTGCCTTGTAGTTCCTGTGGCAAGGCCAACTGGTCTGGTAGAAATCCTCCACTGGTGGCTGTGCTGTTCCTACACCTAAGGCGGCCTTGGTGTCCTTCAGGGAAGCAACTGCAGAGGATAAAAATCCCTATCTGTTATGTGAGTCTTTAATTTGCCTTGTTTGAAAGCAGCTTGTGCCAAGTATCAGCGTATTTAGATCAGGGTCCACCAGAGACACAGAGGTGGATGCTCCTGGCCTACAGCCTCACCTTCTTGCACAAGGAGAGCCCAAATGATCAGACTTTGAGGTGTGTTCAAGCTTTGCTCAGATGAAGTGAGCAGTCATCCCAGATCCAGTGCAGCTCCTGATCTGGATCACTTGGGAATCTGAACCCATTGGAGAAATTACATTTACTAACACATTCAAAATGAAAATTCCACATGTAGGGACATGGGACATTAGCTGGCTCAGATGGGAAACTGCCCTGCCTAGCAAAGTTCCTGGTAAAGCTGCAGAGATCTGAGCTCAAGTGATCTACGGGCAAAAAAGTTGCTCACATACAGTCAGTGTGCACAGACTGGGGTGAGTCAGTCCGTATCCAGCACTGAGAGCCAGACCGGCAGTCTTGATCCATTCACATGAGAACCCTTAGGAATTTAAGAGAGATGCAAATTTCCTTTAAGACAGGAAAAAATGTTGCAAAAATGTAAATCTTCAGTGGCTTGATTGATTTATTCAGCTTATAAGCGAGAATATGGAGAGTGGCTTAACACTGCAAAATTAAGAGGTGGAAATATCAACAATGAAAGGGACACTGGATCCAGCACTGGAGGAAGGCAGAGAAAGCATCCAGGGCTGGAGAACAAGCAATTTCCAACACCTAAAATGTGAGATTAAACCACAACTGCCTACCTTTCAGGGAAAGAAGCTTTAACATAGAAAAATGATGCAGTCAAACACCACTTACTGGGAATGCAGGATGCTGAGCAGACGAGAGGTTGCAACCTATCTTTTTCGTCCCTCCTGGCCTCAAGGTTGGCGTAGCCTTAAAACAACCCCAAACTATCCAGTTAAAGTGAGGATATGGGCTAATTTTAACCTGTATCTCACTGAGGGAGAACAATCCTGACATTTGGGTTCATACCCAAACCAGTTCAGAAAAACTGGGATCCTGGTCATTCATCGGGTCCATCTCAGTATCATGGAAGAGGATTCTAGACTTTGAGTCCTTATTCTGACTCAAACAGAATCTCTGAAATCTACAGAGCTTTGGTTATCACTGACTGATACTATGCCAGAGATAAAAATACTCCCAACAAGCCCTTTGTAGACACAGCATTGCTTCAAAAGGCTGTCAACCGTGGCAACTGCGTTCCATTCTCCAATAGTCTATATTTAACTGTTGCAAATTAGGCTACAGACTGAATTCTTCATGGCTGAAAACGCTATTAGAACTTTAGAGTGTTGTTTTTTCTTCCCCTGTCAGCTAATTAGTGGTAATATAAATTTCAATCGTCGGCCGTGGTTGATTGCAACAGACCATCACATGCGTTACAATAAAGGCAATTTCCTCTGCTCCCCAACTACTAATAGTGGGTCTTAATTATCCAAGGTTAACAAAGCATTGCATTGTGCTCTATCATTGTACATCAAACGACGGAGGGAGTATTATTTCCAGAGCATCAGGATCCAGGGTAACTGTTATATTACTGCAAGTCTGCTCCACAGTAATATTAAACACCACTTGCACAACTGTACAATACTATCTGTGCTATTAAAAATTATAAATTTGGAAAATGCTTGTTTTAATTTTCAAAGTTGATTAAAAAGTTTGCATACTTTAACATCTGTTTATGATTTCAAACACAGCTTTCATAAATATAAAGCTAATGTGGTCTGGCTCCCCAGCAAAATAAATCCCATTAAAAAATAAGATAAACCTCTCATTACAGTAGGTTTCTTTTTACATGAGTCCAGTGTGTAAAGTGTATGTTTATTGTCAGCAAAATTTAAAAAAAAGCCCTCCGTTGAGCTGTGGTGAGCCCAGGCTTACCTCATTGGAATGTGTCCTGTTCTGGTGCTTGGCTCTGTCCGAGGCATTGGAAAAGGCTTTATTGCAGCCCTCGTGTTCACAGACATAAGGTTTTTCTCCAGTGTGGGACCTCAGGTGTGTCTTTAAGTTCTCCAGGCGGGAATAGGCTTTGGAGCAACCCTCAAACTAAAATTAAAAAAACACAGGAGGAGTGATTAATTAACCAGAAAAATTTGATTTTTCCCCTGCCTAAACCCTTCTCATCTGTTTCTCATTCTTTCTTTTTTTTCTTCCTTTTAAAGGGCTTGTGTTTTAGGGAACAACATCCACTTTGTTGGGAGAATTTGCTTCCCTAGGCAGGCTGAGAGTTTCAGCAGTGAGTCATATTTGAGGTGCTACTCCTTGTTGGGTACCCACCTGATATTTCAACAAGTGACTCTTTTTTTCCAGCAGGGCTAAACACTCCTTCACTCCTCCCAGAGCTCTCTTAGCCCCTCCTGCCACCCCTCTGCATCTAAAACACTCAGAAACAGGGGCCCCCTCCTTCCCACCTAGGGAACTGACAGCTTGTCCACGGTCTGACCAGCCTTACAACTTCACTAGCACCAGCACTGGAAAGGGCAGACCGTTCCATAACACACAAACAGAAATTTTGCAAGCTTTAAAGTTTCCCAAATTACAGCTTGGGCCTACTCTTGGAGGATGCTGTGGTCAGGCTGTCTGACATTACCAGTTTAAAAAACAAGACTCTCAATCTTGAAGACAGATGGATTTTTGGATGACAAAACAGGCCAGGAACCTTCCTCCTGGAAGGGAACCAGCTGCCCACACAACGAGAAGGAGCAGCTTGGGAGATGTGGTGAGGCTCCGGGTGATGTAAGTCCTGCCACCCTCCACTCTGGCTGAGCTGGAGGCTTCTCCTTGCACCTGCCCTGTCTCAGCATGGGAGGATTTCACCTCAAACTGAGGAGGCTCTTAAGTGCTCTTTGACAAAACAAGTGGGAGGTTTTAAGAAATGCAAGGCTCCCTTACAAATTCTAGCTAAATTCTGCACTGCCTGTTCAGCTGGGAGCATTGAAAAGCCCAGGCTGTACTTCCTATACAAAAACCACCCCTTACATTTCAACAAGCAGCTCCTCCTGCTGTAATCTATGCGTTGTATTTTAGTCACATCACTTAAATGTGTCTGCAAGTTCAGTCCAGTTGTGACAAGACTTCACACTATTTGAGTCTTGGCTAGTGAAGAAACTGAAGCCACAGCAGGACAGGTCATGCTCAGTGTCTGATTTTCTCATGGGCAGCTGAGTGGTTCTACACATCCAAAGGTCTGGTCAAAGGCACCTGCATGCAATAGCAACAGCACCATTCTCCTTGTGCTCCACATGCACAGGACCTGCCTGACTGCTGGGGAGGGAGGCAAACGTGCAGCCCATGAGACCCATGAAGCATGTAGGCACAGCCTGATCCCCTGTAAGTTTGTTGTGCTGGAAAAGAAGTAGGATTACTTAAGATTCCCTTTAAGGTCTAGCATAGGGATGGTGGACATAAGGCAGACTTGCTCTGCTCATGCTGATTCCTTCCACAGCTTTGTCAGGGTGGGATGGATCCAGTTCCTCTTCCTCAGACAACTTCCATTAGCGCATTTGTCCCACAGAACATGCCACAGCTCTGAAGTAGCACAGTGTATCTCTCTCTTCTCTTGCCCTGTACAAATAATCCTTTACAACTCAAGTCACTTACAGTTACTGAAATACATCATTCCTCTTGCTGGAAAACAAAGGGAACTCAGCATGAGACAACTCATGTGTCCATTCTAGTTTTGCTGGATGCTGACACAAAAATGCAGTTACTAAGAGCAAAAGTTCTAAGGCCACATTTTCAAATAGGAGCTTCTCAGCAAAGCAGCCTGTGCATGTTCAAAGCAGTTGTACCCACTCTTACGTGTGGATTTGATTATGTCAGTGGGAGTTCTGGCTGTCATCTGTTGAAATAATCCTTGACCAAATCCCAGGCTGCAACTGGGCTCATCTGTAGCTTTATGTACACCACGAACTTCTTGTCTGAAACAAATGTTGCTTTGAAAAATCACTGCCAGACTTGGACAAGGAGTGCTGTGCCACAGAAGGGCACTGTCTGCAGAGCTGCCACCAGCCCAGACAACTGGAAAGTGGTGGTTCTCCAGTTTGGGGACAGTTGCTGCAACACACTGCACATGGAGGGCCTGCAGTTCTCCAGGAGGCAGAGGATGACTTGAGACTGACACACAGCCTTGCCATCGCTCCAGTGTGACGCAACTGAGGCTTGAAAGAGTGTTTTTTCCTGCTCCACCACAGCACTGAGGAGCATGCAGCCACTGCTGTTTTTGTCTCCTGAGTCCCTCTACCTGCAAGGGCAGGCTAGACTTGCCCTCAGTGCTCACTTTGTATGCACCAACAATCAATATTTCTTGATACTTTTAAGGAAGATTGGTAAAGCACTAGAGTGGGCAAAGTGCTTTAGAAGATTAAAACAAAGGACATGGCCCTGTGCCCTGGGGGAGCTTATGCTCTAAATTAAATGAACACAGGGCTGGAAGATTGATAAAGGAGTCATGCAGCAAGCAAATCATACATATCCTAATATTTGTAAGCAGGAGCTGGGGCAGAGCCAGGGAGGGAGCAGGGCTGGAAGTGGCTAATGGAGCAGAAGAGGACAAAGATATGGGAGGAGGGCTCAGACATTTGCTGAGCAGGAAGAGACTCATCCCCGAGACTCTGGGGAGAGAACAGTGCAACACTGACAGCAGAGGAGGTATGAAACGCCATCAAGAGGAGAATGAAGACAGCAGAGGATATAAAAAGACAAGAATGGATCTTTGGGAGGAATAAGGGCTGGAGCATATGAGGAGGGAGATTGTGAACACTTCTCCCATCAGTGGATCACAGTTACTGAACTCCATACCTCGCTTCCCTCTTGTGCACCCCATCAGGCATCCATGGCTGCCCCACATCAGCCAGCAGTGTGGTGGGAGGCTCAAAGTGTGAAGGCACATACGGGATTTAACATCTTGAGGCTAAGCAGGAGAGCCCAGCTCTCCCATGTGGTCAGTGAGCCTGCACCCACAGGGCTGAGATACAAAATACTACCCTATACTCTTCCTCAGGCAGTGCTTAACCCTAGGTACAGTGCTGCTGGCATGCAGAAGGTCTGGGGACTGAGCTCTTCTTGGGGTTTAAGCACCTATGGCTTAGCCTCTCCTCTGGATTAAGAGAGCAGAGGTAGGAGGTGTTGGCCTAGATTCCCATGCTGGAAAGAGGCTTGTGTGCATGCTTGGGTCCGTGGGTGAGGGAATATTGCAGTCCCAGCAGCTGTAGTGGGTAATGCCAAGTTAGACATGACCAGGGTTAGGCAGTTCCCCACAGTGTGGCATTACTGGATTTCTTTCTTGGATGTAGGCAAATAAATCGGCTGGACTTCCACCTTAAGTGACTTGTCCTGAATTGCTTTGGATCTCTGTGGTAGATCTGAAATAATTTTTCCCAAGGAAATGCAGTTTTACCCACTAACACCTCACTCGACCACACTCCTTGGCCTCTTGTCCTGTCTCCAGGGTCTAACCTGCAAGTTGCTGTAACTCAGACACAGAGGGCTGGACTGGCTCTGAGCTGGTGCCAGTGGCTGCCCTGGTAGAGCCCTGCTTGAAGCTGGTGCCTGTGTCTGCAAACACATTTTTGTGACCACCCCAGCGCAGTGTCCCACTCGCCAAGTGAGATGCACCATATGTCCCTGCCAGCTCACCGTGCACTTGTGTGGCTTCTCTCCCGTGTGCCTTCGCATGTGCACCACCAACATATACTGAGCCTTGAAGGGCTTCTGCTCCCGTGTGCAGTCCTGCCAGCGACAGACAAACTCCTTCTTCTCCCCGTGGATGTGATCGTTGTTGATGTGCTGGTTGGAGAGAAAGGAAAAGCAGGTCACTCCTGGAAGAGCTGATGCCAGCGAATCGCGCACAGTGCTCCGGAAGCCAGATGTTCCCTCCCCAATGCTGGTCAGGCCCTGCAGCACCTGGGTGCCAGGTGCACAGGTAACTCCAGGGACACAGGACCAAGCACTGTGCTCTGGTGTGTCCTGCAGAGAAAGGTATGCAGCACCCAGCACATTGTGTCCAAAGCAGCTAAAAATGGGAGGTCTGCAAAAGCAATGGGGACCCATGGTGCCAGGGAGTAGGGAGCCCTCTCCAAATGTCCCCAGCTGCTTGATGCCACTCTTGAGTGGGATGACAGAGTAATTTTTGTCTCTGCTGAACCCTCCTGTGCTTCATTTATGCACCTGAGACCCTTCCTGGGGCGCTGCTGGAGGATGGTGGACAGGAGGAGACAAGCCTCGGCTGGATTCAATAGTCTTAAAGGTCTTTTCCAACCTGAATGAGTCTATGTTTTGAAGCCCATATGCTGGCCCCATGACATCCACCTGCCGTCCAGCGCTGGTGGCTGGCAGGAAATGACAACATCTGAGAGCTATGCACCAGGGAGAGCTCAATTACTACTAATTACTCTGGCCCACGAAATTCTGTGCTGGAGCGTTGAAAAGCCAGACCCAGAATGGTGCCTTCGTCCACCCTGGTAGGAAGAAGTGGGTCGTTTTTTCCCAGTGCAGGGCAGATGAAGCCCTGCCGAAAATAAACAGAGCCAGAGGCCGGCCTGTCGGCAGCGCCGTTCTCGCAGCGGCCTTCTCTCTCTGAATGGGGTCTCATTGCCAAAAATAATGCCTGTCCTCGCTCCTGTGTTTTCAGAAGACATTCACTGACAGGAAATCCTAAAATAAACCACTTTGGTTCTGGGTTTTGGCTTTTTTTGTGCTGAGATTTTTTCCAGCCCCCGCCTTTGTCCCCCCGGCCAAGGCCAGGCACACATGTTGCAGCTAGGGATGAGACTCTCTTGGGGCGGTGAGGCAGCATGAGGACACAAAAGTACACTAAAACAGATTCATCAGCCTTCACAGTCCCAGCTGAATCCAGTCTCAGCATTCTGTGTGCTGAGGTCCAATCGTGGGGTCAGGGTCCTGCTGCCCGGGATCCCAGCACTATCCAGGGACAAGAGGAGGTGCGTGGGGCTCAGCTGGTCTCTCGGGCACCACACATAAACACTGAGAGCCAAAGCTGCGTGCTGGGAGAGTTGGGAGAGGCTGGGTTTGGGAGAGGTTTCATATGGATTTAGAGTTCTGCTGCCTACGGTTCTGGTTTTACAACATGGCATCAGTGTGAGATTTTAGCCTCAGATGGTGGAAGTCTGATGAACCTCGCCAGAGACCCATGGACATGCTAAACCATGTCCAGACCAGACTGGGGAGATATGTCTCCAGGCTCTTGTTTGTGTGGGAGGCTAACTTGCAACCAAGATTACACACAGCAACACTGGAGTGTGGGAGAGCACGGGCTTGTCCATTTGGTCTTGTTTGAGCCAGAGGAAGAACATTTATGGAAGGGAAACTCTAGCCCCCATTCAGGACTATTCAATCCCTGTCTGGGCAACATCTGCTTCCCATCACATGGTGTAGGAGGAGTTGCACAGCTCACCCCCCTTCAGCTACAGCTCCTTAGCCCCCATCTGGCTGAAGGCTTTGCTTGGGCTACTCTCAAACTGAGTGTGACCTTTGAGGCTGGGAGCAGCAGCGGTGCTTGCAAAAATACATCATCACTCCTGCTGCTCCCTGTTGATATGCACTTCTCCCACAAGCCACTGTGTACAGGGAACAGACCCTGCTCGCCCAGGTACTTTGCTCTGCACACAAACTAGAGTTTTGCCATGCATGGTGAGATGGCACCTTCTCAGAAGCTGGCCCATGACATCTGTATTTCATTTGCATGTGTATTTTGGGCATCCCAAATCCACAACCCCATGTTGCTTGTAATCACAGTACAGAAGACTCAAGTTTTGTAATGTTCCAAATTTAGGAAAATCTTGGGATATTTCATCAAATGTTTTTCTTTGTTTTTTTTTTCTTTCTGGAAATGAACTGTGCTGAGCTGCCTGGTGCTCTGCACTTTGCTCTGGGCAGTTAGTTTTTCTTATGTCTGAGAGGGAAACTCACAAAAACTGCTGGACAAATGTGAGCCCAGCCCATTTGACAGGCGTGCTGTGGTTTCATCCCAGAAAAGCAACGTCCCATGGCATACAATGTGCAACCCATTAAGCACCTTATCACTCAACTGGCCTTGAAAACTGTTTCCAAATCTGTCTACTCAAGGACTTGATGCACTGAACCAGTGGCTTCTGGCAGAGGCAGGCAGGCACTAGCCTTAGATGGAAGAAGAGCATGTGCCCAAAATTATAATTTAGAGTGTGGCCCTCTGGACAATGTTTGTGTGCAGAACTTGGGCAAATGGTGCCTGATGCCTATTTGAGGGCATCTGAACATATCTAAGATTAAGATATATAAAAAATGGTGAGAGCAGACACAAGCCCTGGGGAAGGGGGCTACATGGGTGGCCTCTGGCAAGCTGGGAGCCCAGTTGAGACAAGGTTGAAGGAAAAGGAGAAGGTAGCAGCTCCTGCTGCAAAATTTGTTTAATCCAAAACTCTGTTGCAAGCATCAGGGTTGCTGGGCTGGTGAATTCCCAGCAGATATGGGCTGACTTGAAAGAAATGGGGCTCGCACCATAGACCCAAAATAAGGACTGGGAGGGTGTTGGGCTGGGAGCTGGATGGGGCTTAGACCCAGATCATGTCTGATTTCACAGGCACTTCTCAGAGTTATGAGGGATTTGTTGATCCCAGAAGCCGAAGGAAACCAAACAGTGGATACCCAGATGAAGCAAAGCATACAAAAGGTTCTTGGAATTAATTAGAACTGAAAATCTGATTAATGACTTGGTCTGGGGATCCTTCAGAGAGCAGTTTTGACACTGGTTTGGGAACATCACTGTGATTATGGAAGCCCTGTTTCCCAAGTTTTAGAAAATCAACCCACTTTCTGTATTTCAGACACTGGAGCATGCCTCCAAACTCTGAAAGTGCTCTGTTTCTGTGGGAGGGAGGAGCTGAGCAGGTCAACAGCCTCTAAGTGATATGGCTCCACAGCTCATTAACAGCAGCATAAAAGGCTTTCCCAGCCTGGACTAGGACTGAGGACAGCACGGACGACCCCTGACCCATAGCTGGTGTAGCTCCGTGGGAAGGCTCAGTAAATATGGCCAGTGAAGAGGGAAGGGCTCAGCCCCCTTCCCCATTTTGTGATCAGGTCCTCTGCACTGAGCCTTCTGTCACTGGGCCATGCACAAGGGAGACTGAAAGTGCAGCCTCAGCAGCTGAGAAGGGAGCAATATCACATAATCTATGAGAGGCTTCTTTCAGCTGAACTCCTCGGGGAGCAGCGACCTGCTTTGGCAGTGTTTACACACCATATCCCTGATTTGCACCTTTAGTAGCTCCCAGGGTGAGCTCTGGCTGTACAGCAGCTAGCGATAAAAAATGAGGACAAGTGCACAGAAACCCAAATTTATCGCTGGGGTTTCCTCCCAACCATTACTCACATGGACGAGCTGCTCCTGAGTGTCATATTCCTTTGTGCACCCTTCCCAGTGACAGTTAGTCTCATAAATAACCTCAGGCTCCTGTTTACATTCATCCTTATCAAGATCTTCTTTCAGGTCTGTCAGATGCTCCTGCAACACATAACGGTGCATTGTGTAAGTTGAACTTCTTTCATCTGAATTCCTCCATCACTCATAGATTACAGGGCAAGTATCAACTGATCACAAAACCATGCTCGTTGTGGCTACATAACATCCATGATTACTGTGAAATAAAGAGCTACAGAGTTTTGGCAGAAGTGAATCAGAGTTGATGACAAGACATGAAACAACCCAAAGCCACTGCTGCAGCAGTGCCTGGATACAGCTGGGTTGTGGGCAGTCCCAGGAAAGGCTGGAGAAAGGAAAAAGCTTGCTTCTGACCTTTGGTTTTGTTCTTTGCTGGAGCAAAACAACTGAGCAGGGCACAGCGGAGAAACATGAGCGTGAAGAAACCACAGAGCAGTCAGAGCCCAGAGCCCAGACTCACCTGACATGGGCTGGGCAGGGGCTTCCGGTTTTCTGCATCTCTCAGCAGATGAGAAAATGATACCTAACCTTTACGCAAAGATTCATGCCTGCAGGATGCTCCACAGGGACAAAGTGATGAGCTCTCAAAGCACTTCTCTGAGAGGGGAATTTGGAAAGCTTGAGCAAGACCCAGTGGAGAGCAGGTTGCAGAACAAAGCTCCTGGGATTCTGGACTCATAAATGAGTTACTTTAATGCTGGGTACACTGTGAGCTCTCTCCTTAACTTCTCTGTCTAGCCAGCTCCTCAGTGCTAAATGAAGCACAGAAGATTTTTGTCACGGCTGCTATGAGGATTAAAGCATGGGCAACTACACAATAGTGCAACATACAACATAATTAGTACAACTCTGAGTAAGGACAACTGTCAGCCCTGCATGCATCAGACACCTGCACTACGGACCAGGCCATCAGCAGACAGTACTGGCTTGGGAATTCAGCAAGACAAAACCCTGCAGGTTTTGACCCCCTTCATTCCCTTTCCTCCCAGTTGCTACTGCTGCCTAGCACAAAGCATCCTGCCTCCAGGACACCTTCAGACAGGAGCATCTGGGGTGCACTGACCACAGCAGATACTGTTCCTCACGATCTGATGCTCCAGTTGGACCCATACATGTGTAGACACAAACTCAAGCTGTCCCTGGCCTGTCCAAAGAGACCTATTTGACTGCCATCTCCCTCCCCACCAACACCTTCCCAATGCCTATTGGGGAGCTGCAATGATTAACAACTTAACAGCATTATATGGCTTGGAAAGCAGGACATGCTGTACTGAAGTTCAACAATTTTCATTAACTAGCTCATGACATACATGCCAGCAGTGACTTTTCAATTCAAAAGTTTAGATATGGACAGAAAGAGATTTGTTTTAATTAGCTCTTAATTTAAAAAAAAAATGCAAGGTGGCTCTTGGGACTGGAAACTGTAGTAATTTACAGAAAGACTTCTGGAGATTCAAACTATACCAGAGCCCAGAGCAATAGTCTGGGAAAGTTCAAACAGCAGATTCTTTTTCCTGCAATTCCTATTTGGTTGAGCTGTAAACATTTTTTTTTTTGGAATGTTTGTCTCCATGCAAAGTGCGGTCCCCAGACAACTGTAATTTTCTACTAAAAATCTTATTTTGCCAGGATTTTTATACTTTCTGTTGGAAAAATGGAATTGTAACAATTTAATTTGTTGGAAAGGATTGACTTGTTTCATTTCTAGCTAGTTCAATGCTAGTCTGGATCTGTACTGGAACTCTTGTGGCACTGCAGAAGTTCAGTAACTCAGGTCCCTCAGGCCTGGTACTTCACTGTGTCCCACAAATCTTGTCTGATTGCATTTTTTACAGCACAAACCATCACGGGAGATACTGTCTGGCCAAGGATTGTGAACACCCAAACCACAACTCACATGACGTGTTCCAAATGCAGCATTTCCAAAACAAAACATACACAATTTTTGGGGATGGATGAACTTCATAGTCAGCAAAAAATGGTCAGTCAATTACTAACTGACTGTAACACAACTTTTCAGCACAGTTTCCTGCAGAAAAAGCATTTCTAAATTTAATTAATTCCTCTTGCTTAGACCAAAGGAGACCCCCACTACATTCAGTTTTTTAACCTGTTCTCCTTGCCAAGAATGGGCTGTCCCTTACATGGTACCTTCTAGTAATTTCCCAGTCAGTACTGAAATGCTGCAAGATGTGAAACCTACACTTCCCTTGGGGAATTACTGCACATACCGCCTCATTAGGAACTATTAGATGATCAGCGTGCATTTTCCTACTCCTAATTTCACCTTGCTATTCTAATCAAATCTCATTGCACCACTTTAAATGACTCCCCTGCTCCATTCAGTGCTAATTTCAGTGTTTTTAAGGCCCAGTGGATGAAACCCTGGAGCAGGGCTGCAGGGGTGAGCCAGGCTGGTGCTATCCCAAGCGCTCCCAAGCTGGGCGCACACGGCTTCACATGGAGCAGCGCACGGAGGATGACAGCCACTGAGCGAGCAGCTGTCTGTCCCACAGCTCCTCTGCTACACATGCTTTGAGAATATTTGGCTTTCAAATATTTTTTCATTTGCTGCAAGAAATAAACACACTGCCCTATTAGCCCAGGCAGTGGCCAGATTGGTTTTTCGGGGCATGTGATTTTGCAGCAGTGTGTAGATGCACTCCTAAACTCAAAGCTCCAGAGAGGTGCCTCTTTGCCCTAATCGTGCTGACTACAGCATGTTTATCTTTCCCTGATATGCTATCTTCATCAATTTTACCAGCCCCCTGATGACTGCACACGTTGCTGTCCCCATGCATCATGCTGAGACCTGCTCCTGAACCAGGGCAGAAGGAGAAATTTGTCATCAACTCTTCCATTCGCTTGACAATAACACGGCCTAATATTTCATGAAAATGAAGTGCCCAGAGCACTCCTGATAGTTTACAGTTGTGATAAAGGACGGTCAGATGGATACTGTCAGCCATTAAACAGTTTGCAATCACAGAGCTCCAGAAAGAAAGCAAAGGCCTCTGGGCCCTTCTTGGTGTCAAATGTTGTGTCACCAGTGAAAAGGATGTTTCTAGGAGCAATTCCTTGTTGAATCAAGAAGTTGTCCTTTTTTTGCAAGCTTTCTACCTACATGCAAGCTTCCCTCATAATCTATGTTTGCTCTGAGACACTAATGCTGCTTGCTTTGCAGCACAGAAAACTCAGACATCATTTTTACGTTATTACACTTGATACATTTGCTCTCTCCTTTTTTTTCCCTATCCAAGCACATCAACAGCAAGCAGAGTCCCAAGTACCCATGGAATGCTTCACTCAGTCACTGCAGCTCTGCCCCATACCTTCCTGGGCTTTGTGCTCCAAGAGACACCCTCCTGCCTGGCAGATTTTGCTGCCTTGCTCCCACCTGCAGCAAAAGATGCCAAGAGGATCATTCCCAAAGATGAGACGCAGCAGCTCACTGCCTCAACCCCACAACACGGCTCGCAGCAGGGAGGTTACCTGTGTGTTTGGGGACACTGGGGGCAAGCCCTCAACTTCAGTCTTGACTTTGCTGCGTTTGTTAATTACTGGATTGACGGTGCTGCTCACGGCCGACTCACTGCTCGGCTTGCTCTAGGAAAGAAAAGCAGGCAACAAATGGCACCAGGGTTTGGGGATGACAGACAGAGAACGGCCTACTTCCTCATTAAAAATTAACTTAAAAATCAGTCAAGATTGAGCTTCAGGAGTGGCAGGGGACAGCAGGGTTAGCCTGGGGTTCATATGAAAACCAGCCCATGTAGGTTTGTGCAAGGCAGAGGGATGGGAGAGACGGAAGAAGAATCAAGGGCAGCCCCAGCTTCTGCAGGCCCACCAGCGAGCTTGGCCTTGCCACTGCTGCTCTGTTTCAGAGCAATCCAGTCCATGGCATAGCCATCGAAGCCTTACACAGCCCCCACCCAAGCCACAGTTTTATTTCGCAATGTGATGAAATGATCTGTTGAGAAAATGAATTCCTGGGGGAGCAGGGGGCTCTGGTTATATGTGAGGGCTCTGGCATGCTGTGCCCATGAAAGACTATGTGTGTAATTTGCTAAGCGCTTAAAAAATAAGAACAACTTCAGGAGAAAAAGATATCCCATTGTATGTGCATAAAATTGGAACATTAACATTTTAAATACTCTTGCTAATTGCTCAAGATTGGTCCTGCAAATTATTAAACAGAGGCAGAACTCCTGCCAGCCACATTATTTTGGTAGCCAGTTTGTAAGGAGAAAACAAAACCAATCAATCAAACAACCTGCAATAACAAACAGAGTTTGCAGTGCAGTAGCCATGAGAAACCCTAAAACAATAAACCAGTCTTAAAAGTTCAGTATGATACAACTAAAACAACAATTTGAAATGGGTGCAACATACGGTGAAATAAGTCTTTGGGGAGAAAAGCAGTTGCAATTTAGACTTGGAAGGAATGTAAGTGGAAAAGAAAAATGATTAAGAATGTGCTAGGCATATTCACTAACCCAGTGCATATGGAGGGCTAGTGCACACATATATGTGCTCGCGTACTGACAGGTATTTGTTCTCATTCCTAGTTTTCAAAATCTGGCCCCTGGTTTTGCAAAATTTAGCAGTAAAAATCAACAGCAGGGACGCACTGAGAGATAACCTACTGAAAAAGAAGGACCAGTAAGTAAAACGTGAAGAGGTCCTACAGAGGATGCACTTAAACGTAAAGACTAAGACCATCGTCATGGTTCACATGAGTACAAAAAAGGAAGGAGGGATTGGTGAAGGTACTGAAAAAGCTTGGTTCACAGGTGCTTATTTTGCAAAACACTACAGCAACCGATTTCCCTCGATTTAAATAGGACATAACATGTTCAAGGAGATTTCCTGCCTGGGATGAGCTTGCATATCATGTTCAATACTTTGATGGACCAAGGCCTTTGGTTTCTGCATGAGTAGATGCAAGGCAGGGAGATGGGTGCAAAATTTGTCTGTGACTAATTCAGAAACACTTGTCAGGAAAAAGCAATGTAAAGGGAAAGCATGAGTAAAAAGAGAATTGTTAAAACTCCCACAGCCACTATGAAGGGAAGCCCACATCCCATGGAGAACGTGCCCCCACTTCCCCATGTGCCATGCAGGACGGCTGTCCCTACCTGGCTGGAGTCGGAGATGCAGTTGCTGTTGCTGCTGCTCTGTGCAGGTGATGGGTTCATGGAGATGACTGCCATGTGCTGCCGTGGGGGGAAGGTTGGGGATGGCTGGATCAGGGGAGGAGTGTGTCCGAAGGCTGAGCTCAGGCCTCTTTGCTGGGTCAGGATCTGCTGGTACGTCATGGGGTTAAGTGGGTGGGGGAAGCTGAATGCCGGACTGCAGCAACAGGAGAAAGAGAAATGATGAGGAGTTATTTTAAATAATATTTATCACATTAGCTAGTGACTGATTCAAATTTGGCTCCTTGAAGACTCCAGGAGCCAGGCTGCAATGCCCAGCTAGATGCCTTCAATGCCAGGATAAGCCCGACCGCCTGCTTTACTGCAGTCACGATTTGTCTCGCACGTGCTTCAGCAAACTTGTGAAAAGTAATGACCCAAGCATTAGACTATGATTTCTTTGCTTCCTGTGTAAAAAAAAACCCAACAAAAGCCCTTGGCAGGGAGTGCAGAAGAGGATGGGACTTGTGCACATCTGGCTTTGCAGCCCCTGAGGCTCCTGGGTTTTCCCAGGCAGACCTCTTTTGCGGACTTGCAGCTTTGGGGTTATGCTAACCTGGATATGAAAAACAAGCATCACCTGGCTCACCTGGCACAGATTACAGCAGGGATGAATAAGTATCTATTTAACATAGTCCAAAACCATGCAATTTACTCTGCATTCAGGTGAGGGGAGTGCTGGCTCAGGGGACTGCTGAAGCATGTCACCCTTCCTATGTAGGTCACTGGTTCATCTCCAATCTAGGTCAGCAGTGACCAGGAACACCACTCGCCCCCAGCTGCTTGGGTGATAACTGGGGCAACAGGTCTGAGACAAGACGCAGCAGTGGAGAGCAGTAAAAACAAAGCTCTGCTTTTGGAAAAAAGGGGTTCACTCCCAGGGGCAAGTCCAGTGGGCAGAGATCGAGAAGCACAGGAGATGCTCTGTGGTAACTCTAGATGTGTGATGCACAAACCATAGACAGCCCAAAAACTGATGATCTGCCACCTTCAAGAAGTGGCTGCCCTGAACCTTTACTCTCATGGTATTTTCCCTCACACCACTAAAACTGCCCAAGGTGTGAGTTCTCAGAGAATGGGGCCATAATTAGAAACATGCTTAATTACCAATTTTGCTTTTGGAGAGAGTATTTAATTCCTGCCCCTAAGATGCTGTTAAAATAATAACAAAAAAGTCTTTTCATGCCAAATTTCTGGCAGTTATGCTGTTATATATGTAACCCATTTTACAAATCCTGACATTTAGGATATATTTTTAGAACACCAAGAAGGGTTTCAAATACTTTATTATTAGTTGATTATTCCCTTGGAGGCTGAAAGTTGACCATTAAGTCAGTCCCTGGACTCTACTGATTTGTTAAAAATACCAGACATTACTCCTAATATCTGAGTATAAGTTAAGATGCTACAGGTATGTGTAGCTAATGACAACAGGTAAAAAGACTAGAAAAAACATGATTACCAGATAAAAAGTTGCAATGTGTTTAAGTCAGCCTTACGTTTGATTTTACAGTCAATTTCTAAATTATGCTGCTGGATAAAGTAACTTACATAATTAATGTTACACTTACTAATAACAACATCTCTGTTTTCCCCCACAAGTTTTAAGCATGCATAATCTTTATAACCCCTTACTTTGCAACATCAGTGCTAATTAGATCTAGCATTTTTAACAGTTAAGTAATAAAAAGAATAATAACATTGTGAAACTTGAGTGAAGCAATCACAGTAGGAATTGACAACAGTCAGCTGCCTAACGTAAGTGCTTTTTAATTAAGATTTGAACAAAACTTGACTCAAGGGTTTAGATTTGGTTTAAATATGCTTTTAGAATTAGGCTCATCTATTCACCCAGGCAACATTTTTTCTAAGAATGTGGGCCAATAATTTGGAGAATACTTTGGGGCAATCTCTTAAATCAGAGTGTTTCTTAACCAGTCCAACTGCTCACAATGAACATTTTTTTAGATAAATTTATTATCTGTTTCTGCTTGCAGGGAGGCATGATCATACTCTAAGTACTGGAAATGTGGTAGCCAATAACCCCAATCCAGCCAAAAAGACCCCACCCCATATGCCACAAAATACCCTTCCACATGCAAAACCCGACGGGGGCTTTGATTCACTACACTACACAGCTCTGATGCACAAAAGCAGAGGTTGTGAGGAAGGGAAGGTCTCCCTTGCTGGAGGATCATCCCTTCTTTCATAGGGATGGTTCCTCAGCTGAACGGAGCTGATCCCAGAGCTTTACCTGATTGTCCCGGCAGATAAATGGCCGTAGGAGCCACTCGCTGCTGAACTGCTTCTGGAGTTGTTGATATACGCCACGAGAGAGTTTGGGGAGGTCCTGATCATTGTCTGGAGATCAATGCTGGCATCAGAGAGCGGGGAGATAGACAGGGCTCGTTTCCGGCTTAATCTTGGCGTCACTCGTGGGCTTGAAAACCGGGACACTGCAGGAAAGAGAGACTTTGTCAGACAAGACCAGTGGGCTGCTCCCTTCCTGCAGGCGGGCTGGAAGTCCTGAGAGCTGCTGCACTCATGACTGCTGCGGGATGTTCAGGACCCAGGAGCAGCGCAGGGACCAACTGCCCTTTGATGGGAGGTTTCCTCTCTTCTGGGCGCTGAATGACAGGGGTCAGGCAGCGCCATGAGCGCCTGCCTGCTTTGCTGTCCTCAGGGGATACAGAATCCTGTCCATCACCCCCTTTCACAGGCACTAAATTAACTTAAAATTAAAAGGGAGAAGGCCCTGCAAGGTTTCCAGGAGCGCAGGCGTGCCCGCTGACTCGGTGGCAGGAGCAGCAGGCCAGGGGAGCTGCACATCCGAGCCGGGGCGACCACTGCAAATGGTGAATGTGTGCCTGCGTGCGGGGGGAACGGAAACCAAACGAGCACGAGCACAATGCTGACCATCCAATTAATGAAGGAGGCGAGGCTCCAGAAACCCTGAAAGTAAATTAAGAGTTTTAAGAAAACCAATTTGGCAGCTCAGGCACAAAGTTCAAGCTCTCCCCCTCCGAGGGGACCTGCCAGTGCCTGGACCCTATTAGCAATTGTCAATCATTCAGGCATGGAGTAATTTCCAACCCTGTCAGGCCCATTTATGGATCTGCAACACATGATGGGTTACTACTGTACAAGTTTGGCATCCCTCAGTGTTTCAGCACTGCTAACTGGAATGACTGACTTCACCCAAAGGAAACTCTGCCCAGGCCTGACCCACCTGCAGATCTCTGGGTTGGCACGGACAGGAGTTGCAGATGAGCCATATCACAACTTTCCCCACTACCATGGTACCTGATCCAAACCCTGTCTGGAATGACTCATCCCCCCAAAGCAAGCAGTTGTTTGGATTGTGCATTAAAAAAGAAAAAAAGAAAAAAAGTAAGGGTAAAATACAGCACTTGGCAATGGGTCCTGGCTGGTAATCCCTGCCACCCACCCAGGCGTGCAGGAGGGCTCGGCTGCTCCAGCTCCTTCCCTTGATGAGCAGAGCAGTGTATCACCACCTGACTTTTCCTGACCTTCTGGTGGTCTCCCCAGAAAGCGTACTATGGGTATATCCTATTAAACACCGTGAATACAACACCAGACTGCCCAGAGAGGCAACACGAGCTATCTTCCTCTAGCTGGTTGAAGGCACTGATTTCGGTTGCACATCACCAGATACAAGCCTGGCACTTTGTAAGAGCATGAACTTTCCATCCTGATGACAGTGCTGGTATGTCAAAGGGTGAATGGGATGTAGAAGAAGGTAAAATATATCCTGCTGGTGTGATCAAACAATTCCTTGATTTGTGTTGGCTCACAGAAGTCTGTGCCAACATCTCCCTGAGACCAGTGGCTGAGTTGCAGTGTCCCAGTCTCCCAGTGATTCACCTGTGCACCAAAGTGGCTCTGTCATTACCATGCCTGGGTGCTGTGTAATCAGTGGGGTTTAGTATCACCATCCTCTTAGTCCCCATAATGACCCTCATTGCACAAGATAAATTACTTGCCCAGTGTCCCACTGGAAATCCAAGGCTAAGTTGGTACTGGAACCAAGCACTCTTGTGACTTTTGCCCCACACCTAAGAAGCTTCAAGAGTTGCTAGATGCAATGCCTTTATTGCAAGACTGACAATATTGAGAATTTCTCCTAAAAATCAGATTGTTGCACGTATGTTGAACACATTCTTATAATATTTTGTATAACTACATTGTGCAGCCTCACGGGGCAGAGAGACACTAGAAAACATGACTCAAAGATCAGGCAGCAAACAGAAAGGGCAGCCGTCTACAAAAACCACCTCGTGAGTGTTAAAGCTGTACCATGATTCAGAGGGACTAGGCTCAAACTTCCCTAATGCTTGCAGCTGGAAGATTCTAGCCCTGAGTGGCACTTCCCTAGAAGCCAGAAAAGATGCAGCCACTTTGTAGAGCTGGACAAAACCAAACTGAGCAAATGAACTTCCCTCAGCAAAGGCTGGCCCGAAAGGCTGAAATGGGGAATTGCCAAACTTCACATCTGGTTCCTGAAATCTGAGCCCTGCCAGAGCCCGGCACCAAACATGAAGGTTGCTTGGGTCTAGATCATCATGGTCCTCTGGCCATAAGGAACCTTGGTTCAATACATGCACCACAACCTGGAAAGGTCTGGGTGCTGTTCCCAGTCCTCTCCAGCCACACCTCCTTGAGCAAGTTGCTGCTTCTTTCTGTGTCCCTATTTCCCAGTGTCATCTATTTAGATGAGCTCCTTTAGACAGGGCTTGTATTTTATTCTGTACGTACTGCACCAAGTGCGATGGGGCCCCATCTCAGATGAGTTGTCAGTGTTTCTGTCCTACAAATAATATGTATCTTTCCAGATTTAGATATTGTTTCCTGCATTTGCATTCCCACAGTCTCCTCCTTCTCTAACAGAAGGAAGCAGGCCAGATTTGACAGTCATATTTATCTCTGTTACTCCCACATCTCAAGGGAGATCTGTTTATTAATGTGCCACTTCCCTTGATAAATTACTAAATAGAAAGAAAAGCCTTGTACTCATTTCTCGCTGTTCCTTCACATGATTTATGCCCACAATGCTGGATCAGCCATTGGTTCCCATTAATTTGCAGAGGGAAGAAGACCTGATGTCCAACAGAAAGCCAGGTTTTAGCAGTGCAGACGACGTGGGCACCCCTCCCTGCTGCACACAGGTATGTTTTTTTTCCCCATGTAAAACTCTGCGGGAAGCTGTCAGATTTTCCAGCTCGCCTGGGAATTCTCCAGCCCAAAACCAGTAATATGCATTGCGTTAGTGTCCACTCTAATTTAGATCCTGCAGGTACTGTGGGCTATCTGAAATGTTTGATAGCACATCCAATAGGCTGGGCTCATGCTTTACACAAAAGCCTCTAAGGTCTTGCAGGCTTCTACAGAAAGCTGTGACCTAAAATCGTGCTATGGATGAACAACTCCTCTCTTCTTAATGACAGCCTGCCCAAGGTGCCTGAGAAGAGAATCATCTGGGAAACGGAAAAGGAGTTTAAGCACATGAAGAAACGCTCACTAGTGCATTTAGGAAGAGAGAATCTTTTCAAAATTATTATTCAAAAGCAGATTAACAACACTGGGATTGTTCTAAATAATAAAGTTTGCCTGACCTGACTCTCCTGATCTGAGGACATGGAGCACGAATGTTAAATGGTACCAGGCAGCAGCACTGGTCAGCATTTGTGTAGCTGTACATAGCAAGGTGCTCAACACAGGCTGACTGACAGCCACTGAGGCACATAAGCAAAGTCTTCTGCTGCTTGAGGTCCAGTGCTGTTCCAAAAGAAAAACCTCACACAACTGCTTCAGAAGGGCCTGTGCCCAGAGAAATAACTAAAAGCAGGATCCATTTTTCAGACACATAGATGGAAAGCTTTGGGAACATTTATCACTAACACTCCTCTCTACTCTCCCCCTTTCAAAACTGCTGAGTTCTCAAAATGAACAGGGCTAATTAAAAGAATTTTCTGATGTTTGGAAAATATGTTGGGGGAGTTCCCAAACTGTCAGAGTACCCCGCTTCAACACTCTTATAAAGAAAAAAAAAAAATTGGTGTTTTTTCTGTTGTTCTGAAAGTTGTTGTGTTCAGAAACCTAAAATCATCATAGGTTAACACGAATTTGAAACAGTCACACATTGAAATAAATGTAGGAAATTATTTCAAAATTCATTCCGCTCCTCCATCAGTACTTCAGTTTTTAAAATTAATTTCTCTGTGCCTCTCCACCTCAGATAGAAATCTTTCTTACCTTCACTTTTTTTCGCTTGAATCCTACTGAGATATGGAAAATCCTCTTTTTTGTCAGCCAGGCCCACAAAGAGTGATGGGCCAAAGCCCATGCAGCAAAACAAGAAAAAAGACAACTTCATGAGACCTCGGTATTGCTGCCTCGTCTGGTGTTTGATAGTATTTCCAGCCAAGTACTTTTACAGCATCCCCAGGGTGGGTGGTGGCTGTTCTGCATCTGTTACTTCTACGTCTCGTCTTGAAAGAACACCTATTAAAGCCAGCAGTTGCTTTCCATGGACTTTGGAACATGGAATAACTATGAGTTTAAAAGCTGACATAGAGACATGCTTATTTAAGGTATCTCATCTTTACTCTCAAACTAATTCTTTCCCACTTTGAAAACACCAAATGTTGACGCACCCGTTTTTATGGACATACTAACATCTTGGGTTTTATTTCTTAGGTGTATATTAAAACACTTAGCTCTGAATGTAAAAATCTGACTTCCTTTTAATTTTTTTCAAAAGCTAAAGATACCTTCCTAGAAATAAAACTGTTTCAGATTTCAAGCAACAAAAATATCCTTTGGCCTAGAGTAAGACACAGGAACTTTTAAGCCAAAAGACTGTCCCCCCTTCTCTCTCCAAGTCAGGAGGAGAAGTGAACAGTTGAATGGAAGGGCACAGCACAGGCTGAGCCCAAAGCTTTGGGCATTGGTGGCAGCATTGTGGATGGCAGCTCACGAGGGACAATAAAAAATTTACGATAGGCTTTTGACCCTGGTGCCTCTCCTTGCAAAAAGTCAATTCCAGATACATTTTAGAGTGTTTTAACTGTTGTGCACTGGCTTTTCCTTACCACTTCACACACAGACCCAGATATAGCGATTGTCACAGGCTCTGGTCTACGCGCTAAGGAATAAATACAACTCTCATATTTTAGGAAATCTTTCAAAACTGCTCGGAGTAACTTTTCAGTAGAAAAGTTCCTGACTTTACAGCAGCACTATCTTTTCAGGGTAAATGTAAATGCCAGAGTTCACAACCAAAAGCCGTTTCTCTCCTGGGGCATGTGTGTTTAAACATCTAATTTCTAAACTAGCAAGAACCCAAGGCTGAATTTTCCAGTGACATTGGCAGTGTCTGCCAAATGTTCCAGCCCAGTCCCCCAGACAGCTTAGAGCTGGGAGGAAAGTCCGGATTTCTTTGCTAGAAGGCAAGAGTATCCTTGGCACTTTCCTGTGGTGCCTGTGAATTATCATATCTGCAAGTTGCTCAGAAACTGGGATACTCCTCCCAGATTTAGATTAATCCACAACAGGTCAGTGATGACCAAATGGTCAGCTCTTACACGTGGCAGCTGGTGGACTGACTCCAGTGCCTGACCCCAGCGCCCAAGGGCAGGATCAGACGCCGACTCATCCGGGAGGTGGGAGCAGAGGTTCCTGCTCTGACCACTTCTGTGGCCATGGGCCATCAGAGGGATTTTACAAGGGATGTTTTTTTCTAGAGGGAGAATTCAGACCTTATGTCACACTAGAAACAGTGGCAGCAAAGGCCCCTGAAAGGAAATGCCAGGCACTCAGTGGAGCTCCTTCGAGGCTCCTTCAGGGTAAGGAAATCTCAGGCAAGTCTTTACAGACAAGCATGTTGCTGTGATCTCAACTGCACAGGGTTATCAGGGGAATCTGCTCCCTAATAGACGAGCCTGTAAGGCACATGGGCTGCAGATGGCTCACACCCTGCCTGCCCCCCTCCCGCCTCACCGAAACCCGGCCAGAGCCACTGCTTCCCCTGCATCCCCTGGCCAAGCCCCAGGATAAATACAGTGTTATCAAAATGGTCCCTCTTCCTCACCATTCACCAAAAAAACTCCATCCAAAGTGTACAGAAATATCCCCCCCACTCCCATCATCAAATTAAATCCAAGGGCCCCATAAAACACAGGACGGTAACAAACTAAAAGAGCAGCAATGAACTACAAACATTCTTTTTGTAACCAGTTCCTTATTCCCCTCTCTCCTTCTGCAGAGGCAACACACCTCTTTTTCAGACTGCAGCAGATGCTGGACATTTGTTCTGGCACCAGACACCGTCCTGGGACCCTTCTTTCTTCCCTCCCCAGGCCGATCAACTTTGCAGTTCAAGGAATACTAATGCTTCCCTCAAATCCTCGCTGAAAGACAAGACTGCATTCTTCTACTCCCAATCCACAAGGTAACTGTTTAGTCGACCCAACTTGCATATGTAAATTGAATTCTTCAGAAACCAGAGTGCAGCAGGATTCCAGACACAGCACTTATGGGGTGCTCTGGGACCTTTTCTCTCTTCTGCACATATTTTTCTGGGGAAGAAAACAGCACTGCTGGCTAGAAATGGGTGGGAAATTGTTTCCCATTCTCTGAACCTTTTCTGAGATTTCAGCAAGTTTCCATTCTATGCTGGGACAAAGAAAACAACAAAAAAATAGGTCTTTGAGAGTTTTTAAGGAAGCGACTACAGGGCGCGCCGTCTGCCTAGAGTAGCCAACAGCTGGCTTGTTTGGGAAGTCATCTGTGATCCAGCACATCCAGCCTGCAAACCCAGGGCTGCTGGTCCCTCCAGCCCCAGGGGAAGCACTTCCTTCCTAGGTCACCACGAGGCTCGGCTCTCTGCTTTTGTCCTGATGGAGCCGTTGCTCCACATGAACCTGCTGGAGAGAGTCCTGAGCTCACCTCTCCCGGCCACGTGCCTGCCGACTGCAGTCACCACTGGGCTGCACTGCCAGCCTTGCTCCTTAGCCTGTTGGCTATTAAATAATTTCCTTCAAGCAGGAAGGCTCCAGCAACACTGACTGAAAGAGGATGGTGAAGCTGAATCACTGTTTGATTTGGGGAAATAAAGTCCTGCTTAATGACTTGTCCACATCCCAGGCAACTGTGCCAGCTGTTGGCCTGCTGGCTATGCTGGGCTGAACAAAGCCTTTTCCCAGTTGAACTGCTGATTGTGAATCAAGACATTTGTGACTACCTGGCATCAGGCAGCAAAAACCAGGGCAGGGATCCCTCCTCTAGCTCCAGAACTGAACAAAATGCAATGACGCACTGCAGGGTCATCCCTGCTATTGGTAAGTGCTGCACAAACACACCTATACAGCCTTCCTGACCTGAGGGACTACCTTGGACCTAACTTGCACTCAAGATGCTTTTCCCCCATTTCCTGACTCAGCATGGACAACCCAATCACACTCTCAATGCTGTGCAAAGCGATGGATTTAAAGATGATCGTTAATTTCCACCCTGGCCATAAGAATCTTATTCCAAAGATCTGGATCTTGCTCCTAAAGCTGCTACTATTCCACTCACTGATCTCTTTTCTCTTTGTGATGAAATGGCTTTGTTTTGTACAGCACTTTGAGATGTGCTGATGTACAGGGCTACAATAGCAGCAGCATCGAGTCAGTCTGGTTACACTCCTCTTGAGAGAAAATGGCTCCTCCTGAAGGGCTGAGAGCAATCACAGGAACCCCTGTGCCTAGGGGGAAAAAACCAGCTGCAAGTACTAAACATGCTTAGAAAGTTGTAGCCATCTCCAGGGTGGGTCATCGTGTTCCCCACCAGTCTTTCCTGTCCCAGGGATGCTCTTGTGCAACCACTCCATCACCTGGAATAACCCACCATGTAGCACTGCTTCTAAAATAGAAATGCAAAAGATTGTTTTGATCTGGTGAATAGAACCTGTAAATACTATCAAATGTACCCCATCAGTAATGCTGTGACATTGGAAAGTGATTAACTTTTGATTTGAAAGTGTAGGCTTTCCAGAAAATGGGATTAAGCCTGGATCCAAACTCCACTCTTGAATTTCAAGTCCCTGTTTGGATGAGGAAATGGAACAGGAGAACTAACTGAAGGGTTGTTTAGTCTCCACTGGAACTGGCCTGAACACCCCAGCAGTCTGGTACGTAGAACTTAAATCTGGTCTGCTTTAGTGATTAATTACTTCTAGCTGCACACTGAAAACCCAGTAGAGATGCAGCGCTGGGCAGCCCAGCTCAGTCACCATGTGAACACTCACTAGACCTGGCACAGGGCTGGCACCAGCAAGCTCCAGTTGACATTTATATCCTATTTCTTCTTCCTGACCTTAGACACATGATGGAGTAAAAAACACTGACAAAAAACATGAAGGCACTGAGAAATTCTCCAAGAAATGCAATTACAGGAATCAGAAAGGCCCAGGTATGTGTCTGTGGAAGAACTACCTTAGCCAGTGTTCACAGCTCCCATGGACCAACCTGCAGATGTTTGGAAGTGACGTGACACTGAAGAGGCCAGATTTAATATATGCTTATCTCCTGCTTTTTCTTTTGCAAGTGCCAGTGTTATCACAGATGAATGATGGTGCTGCATGTGGTTTAACAAGAGCTACCTGCGTTTTCAGCAAACTAATTCTTGCAAAGTTTCTACGTTCCCAGGCTCCCTGGGAAGAAAAGGGCTCTCTGAATGACAGCTGCAGCGAGGTGGTGACTCACTGGGGGTTTGTGCATGCTACTGATATTCTTGTCTCAGAAAAACACCATAAGAGGATGCTTTATTAAATTATCTGTTCAACTATTTACTTAGGCCCTGCTGATTTAAATTTTTGAAATAACTTTCTAAAAAGAGAAGGAGACACTGGCTCCTCATCCAGCTTTTCAGAGCCATCCATTTTACTCTCTGCCTTAATAATGTACAATTCTGTCTTTTCTCCGGGTGCTGGATAAATGCAGGCATGTGGACTAGAGACTGGTACTGGACTGGTGCTCCTTTACACATTCTTAAAAAGCAGTGTCTCATGTCACATTCTCACAATGTTTGAAAGTTTCCATCTCATGCAAAACACGTGAAGGAACAGAAAAGGCTTTCCAGTTAATCAGCAACAAAGCTTTTCCAGAAGATCATAATAAATGCTTGGTGAGCCCTGGCTCTGCAGTGAATCATGGTTATGAGCTTGGCTGCATGAAACTGAGACCTTTGATACAGGATTCACTGTAGAGTTGTTTTCAAGAGAAGGCAAACAGCATGAGAGTCTTCTGCCAAGGGGAGTATCTCAGTACCTCAGATAAAGATTGATCTTCAGCAAAGCAGAGGATGAGCAACTTGGTGTGCTGGGAGCCAGCCTGTACCACCATGAAAACAGTTGTGTTTGCTTCCATCACTGGCTGTTTATCTGGCACTTCAGTGAGAAACTGCTGGTCAGAGATGGACTAATAAGGAGGCAAGGAGGCAAGGAGGAAGGAGTCTTGTTCATGAGCCTGAGGAGAACTTGGCAGGGCTTGTTTGCACCCATCTGCTATAACCACAGGCATTAACCCTTGGGAGGGAAGACAGAGCAGTCTTACTGACCAGCTGCTTTGTAATAGAGAAGCCTGGGATATATTTTGAGTGTTAGAGGGCAGGATGGTACCAAGGAGCATGTGCTCTCTCTTTCAAACTGGGATCCACGTTCCAAATTAATCTAGGAATTGGCAGCACAAAATGACTGTTCAGGTAAAACTTCCACAGCAGCTGCAGATGAGAAACTGTTTTTCCATTAGAAATATCTGTAAAATCCCATCACTGAACAGCCAGAACAGCTTTTATCATTCTAAACCAGTCACTTTATGAAGCAGCAAGACCTTTGTGGTGTCTTTCATCTTAAAAGCTCAGCAACAGAAACTTTGAAGCGGTAATGAAACGACGCAGATCTCCACTCCAAAAATTATAACAGTCCACAGGCAAATCGAAAGACGTCCCAGGAAACACACGTTGAATCTGAAAGTTGAGCTGAGACCTCTCCTTCCTGCAGAAGAAATAACCCCCAAACTGCCTTCTGTAATATCTGACAACCCCAGTTCTTGCAAGATGTAGCATGAAGTGAAAGGAAAGACATTTCTAACTGCTCTAAAAATCATTCGGACCTCATATATGCTTCCAGATACACTCATATGCTTCCAGATACTCTTCCCAGGGCACCAGTCAGGCCACAGGGGTGACTCAGCACAGCACTGCCTAACATGATTCTATTTCTTATTCATTTAGCCAGGAGCAAGCGCTTTCTGGGTTTATAACACCCAGTGCTATCACAAATACCACATTCCTGCTTTTTTTATTTCTTTGCACAAAGTACTACTATATTCTTTCCAGCGTGTCTCCCCATTGAGATATTTTCTCTCCTTGTGGACCAGAGAGGTCCCAACCAAGATGAGAAGTCCACTGTGTCTAGCATGGCTATGCATGGACATGGCCCGCCTTCGCCCCAGACACCAAGCAGTCAAACACAGAGTGGGATGGGGAGCTGGAGATGAAGCTTGTCCCAAGGCACGCTCTGGTCCCCCTTGGTCAAGGCAGCAGGACAGCAGCAATGCCCAGCTTGCTGGACCAGCCCATCTCCTACCCATGCTGCAGCCATGCCATCCTCCCTAAGAGACCAGGACATACATATTTTAAATTATGTATATTTTATATATATCTATGGAAAGAGGTGACCTTTTAAGCCAAAAATTATAGTGCAGCACCCAAAGGTTCCAGCAGGGCAGAGTGACCACACACAGCAACCTCCACCTGGAGGGCAGTCCCATCCATCTACCCCAAAATTTCAGCCATGCCAGGAAGAGCCCAAGCTGTTACTCACCGTCAACAGGGCTGAGGTAATCGTGGAGGTGGGCTGTGCTGGCTGCTCCCCCGCCTTGCATGAGGAGGTCCCCATAGGGGTTTGGGTGGCCGGCCATCAGCGTCATTTGGTGGTAGTAGTCAGCAGGGTTGGCTCCCGGTGGTGGCGGGGGCAGCCCGAAGAGGCCTCGTTCCTTCAGGTGCTCATGAGCCACTGTTGGAGCCGCGGGAGGGGAGAGAAACATGGGGAGAAGGTTCCCACCGCAGAGTTAGACCTCGGAGCTGACGGTGGCGGCCCCGTCTCCCCCCGCGCCCCCCGCCAGCCAGCCCCAGCCGCACGGCTCCGCGTAGGGCGCGCGTGACGTGCGCTTGGGCGTGCTTCTGCGGACAAAGGAGACCAGGCTGGGGCCTCTGCATTCCTCCATTTCCGCAAATTTATAAACAATCTCTCGTTCCCCCTTCTAATAATCCTCCCGTTCGGACGCAGCCAGCACCCCTGGGAGGGGGGAGAGGGCCCAGGCTGCCGACAGCAGTAACCCTGTCAGCATTAACATCCCTGCCTATTAGGAAGGAAAGACAAATGCAGCCCAGTTCCCGATAGCAGCGTGAGGAAATTAAAGCCAAGGTCTAATGCATAGAGCTAGGTTTAGTGTCTGGCAGCATAAAACCATTTTGGCTGCCAAAGCCAATTACACTCACTTTCTCCCAGCTGTAATTTTTCAAACCTGCCTCCCCACCCGCTTGCCCCATTAACTTATTTACCACCACCTTAAACAAGGAAAGAAAAAAAAAAAAACAAACTAAAAGAGGAAAAGAAAAGCAACCCAAAACACAATGCCTTTCTTCCCCAGCAAACAATGAAACTGGTTTTGGAAGGAGAGGACACGGCAGAACACACACACACAGAGCAGCCATCAGACCTCTCTGCGGCGGGTGCCTGAGAGTTCGGATGACCTTTTAGGGGAGGGAAGAAGACATATGCACGTCCCCATCACTATAGTGATGTTGTTTTAGCCATACAAGATAGTTTTATGCTGCCAGACACTAATCCAGGGGCCTTGTTCCTCTCTGGTGCACTTTGCTTTGCAGCGTTCAAGGGCCGCCTGCCCCTGCAGCAGCTTGGGAGCCGAGGGATGTTGGGGTTTGCTGGGTACACCGAGGCCAGGTCCCCAAAACCCAGCTTCCCTGGGCACTGAGCCAGCCACCTGCAACTGTGTAATGAAGCTCTTCTGATGAAGTAAGGCATGACTGACACCTTGCCAAGTGAAAGCAGTGTCGTGCATTTTCCCCTTTCCCTAATGGATGTCTTTGTCCCCAGCTCCCCAACATGGGGTCCAATAGGGCTCAGAGAGCACGATCACCTCTGCCTGCACCCAGAGCCAGCTTCCCACACATCCTCGCCTTCCCTGAAGACTGCTGCGGGGCAGCTCAGGAGTAAGGAGGAAGAAAGTATGGCCCCTTGCCTTCGCTCACGAGCCACCCTGACCCAGACACAAAGCCAACAGGGAAAATAACCCAGCTGGCATTGTCTCCTCTGCAACATCAGTCTCAGCCAGGCCAGGCCGCCACAACAACTGTGGCCCTCTCTGGGGAAAGCTGGGCTCCCAGTAGAGACATAAGAACAAGGAAGCTCCTAAGAGAGAAAGAGAGCGCTGCAGAAAGGAACGTACTTCAAGCAAAATATTTATAATATGATCCAGCAGTAATAGCTATTCTCACGCTCTGCTTTCTCAGTGCGATGATGCAAAACAAATGTGTAGTTAAAGGGGCAAAAAAAAACCAGAAAGAAAAAGAGACAGCTCTCCCACTTCAGAGAGCAGCTGCGGAGCCTTTGCAGCTGTAAATCCCTGGGTTTTAGGGAATTTCAGTCCTGGCGAGCTATAAAATCGCTGCAGTACCAGTAGCACAGTGTCTTACCGTCGGCGGGACTGAGGCCCCTGGCAGCAGAGATGACGGAGAGCGTGGGGCTGCTGTGCACAGAGCGGAGGTAATGCTCCATGTGGGGTGCCACGTAGGGGTGTGGTGGGCTGAAGGGCGACTCGCCAGGCCCGGCGGGGTGCGGAGACAGGCGGATGAGGGAGATGTCGGAGATGACGGGGCTGCCGCTCAGAGGAGGAGGCCTGGGAAGGAAACAGAGACATGCTGTCACTCACAGCCACCCAGAGCAGGCACCAACTGCTTGCCACCCTTCTCTGACCTGCCCCACCGCCTTCACCCCCAAGAGGGGAGTTCAAGCACATAGTGGAAAACCCTCCCTTCTTGGCATGCACAGAGTCTGAAGTTCCCAAGCTTCCTGTGGACACGAACCAATATTGCACTAAATACGTATTTGTGCAAGGTGGCTCACCCCAACCGGGCTGCTGTGGAAAGGAGCACGAGCTGCTTTAGGCAGTGCCTGCACATAGAGCAGGCATGGAATGCACGCTGTGCTAGAGATCCCACCCCATCTCCTTGCACTTGGAGGCTGGCCACACAAAGATATTTGAGGCAAACCTGGGGTTTGCAAGCTCCTCACTGCCCCTGGATATCCAGATGTTTAGTGCTGCCACGTGCAGAAAGCCCTGGACAGGGCAGTCTGTGCAAGGATGGAAATGCTGCAAGGAGAACTTATGTGATCTGGAGCTGCGCTTTGCTCAGCCCAGCATGCGTGGCTTGGCCCGTGCCGGCGCAGCAGCCCCACCTCCTGCGTCCATCACGGCCAGCACAAACCTCCTTGACAGGCTGGTGGTACGGTTCAGAGGGCAAAAGTTCATGAGAGGTTTTACTGCATGCTTTCTGGGGGCCGCCTCTCTTAAATCCCTCAGATCTTCCTCAGCCCAAGTGCTACCTGAGAATAAAGCCAGTAAATGCTGAGGGATTCAGCAGGTAACAAAAAGTCACATGCATGTTTCAGTGCTAAGCAGTTTTTTGAAGGGTGAACAAGGATGCAAGAGAAAGTCTGCAGACTTCTCTCGGACACACACCCTACTGTACTCTCCAGCCTCTTAGACAAACCACAGAGGGTGCAAAGGAGAAAAAGTTACTCATCCTGACCTGAGAAGCAGAAAATCTGAGCTAGACACCAAACGAGGCAGAGCTGTCATTAGGCAAAACAAAAGAGCAAAATCTGCTTTGTATTAGCTCTCTCTGCACTCACAGACTGCTGGAAGCTGAGCTGGTGTTGACACACAGGTCACAGCAGGGACAGCATTTGTCCCTGGCTGGGTGCTCTGGCAAAGCTGATGGAGATGGATGTGCACCCCATGGGGCTGCACCCTGGGCACAGAAGACAACAGAGATTTGGAGGTCAGGGATCTGGGACGTGGGCTGATCTAAGGGAAGGTATTACAAAGGCCTTCACTAAGACTATCCAAATATGCCATTAGTGAGTGCACGTAAGATCTGTCTCTCCATGCACAGACAACCACAAACACGATGGTCTGAGTAGTTTCGACATGCCACCAGCTCCTCAGGATCTCAGTCCCACCCTGCCTTATCAACAGTTCAGGCGCATTTTAATTTATTTGTAATACCTGCATATCAACAAAACCACAAAGAAATGTAATATAAGCTTTGCAGACTTATTCAGCAGTTTAACGAGCATGTTTGTCTTTGTTTGATCTTCTGTGTGTTTCTCTGTCTTTCCAATAAATTAGTAAACCTTGTGGCTTTTTGAACACTTTCTGCTGATGGGTAGTAAATTAAATGCTTTCTGAAATATTTATAGTTCAAAGTCCTTTCCTGTAGCAATACACTCTGTGGCTCAGTGGTGTGAAATACCAGGCAGTGAA
Organism: Oriolus oriolus; assembly: GCA_013400235.1. NCBI lineage: Eukaryota > Metazoa > Chordata > Aves > Passeriformes > Corvidae > Oriolus > Oriolus oriolus. Next base: position 2,243,548 of record VXBT01003828.1, read on the forward strand.
AACCCATCACGCATAAAGGCTTTGTGAAGACACACAGCCACCAAAACAGGTGGCTCATCAGACCCAGGCCGGGGTTTTGCCAGAGGAACACCCACCAGCATCAACCCTGTTTTCTTTCATGACACTGAAAGACAAACTGATGATGGCATGGCTATTTCAGACCTCGTAACCTCCCCACCTGTGTTGCCATGGTCTTCCATTACCAAAATTATGGGGTGACCAAAGTCACTCTTCGGTGCCTCTCGCCATGACGTCAGCCACAGCGGCGGCAAGCTCAGGAAGCTGCAGCTGAGGCCGCTGGGGCTGGTTTCTGTCGAGGCTGCTAATAAAGGCATCCGAGCACGGAGCCGACCAATTTATTTCTACCGGGGAGGAGGGAGAAGTGAATCAAAGTCTCTGTTCCAGATTTAGTTTCAATTCATTTCTAATAATCTCCACCGCCTCATCTGGAAAAAATGAAACAGGATTAAAAAAAATGATGTCATTAAGAAAACATCTGACTAATTTTTCTTCTGACGAGGACTTAATATAAGTGAGGGGCGATGTAAATTAAAAGCAGCCCCAATCTTCTCTGGGCCACAGAGCCTGCCTTAATACATAAGCCATGAAAGAAGTTTTCTTACATATACAATAAGTTCCCTCTTTCATCAGTACTCACAGCTTCTCCCAAAAGGGTTGTGAACTTCTTTGATGCAGTCCTGGAACTATGTATTACCAGGTTTACGAGCCTTTGGAGCCTCTGCTGATCAAACTGTGAGGCCGACATCTAAAATGCGTATAACAATATGAAGGGTTTGCTGTTCATTTTCTCTGTGCTAAATTAGACAGAAATGCTGGAGTCCCTCAGAATAGGAAAGCTCCACCCTGTACAAAGAGGTAACACTGGGAAGAAGATCAAGAATTTCCCCAAAATGCATGCAGCTGGAAACCCAGCTGGTGTTTGAACACGAGGTTGGCCCTGTGCACAAAGACTGGGCTAGAGAGCAGGCAGCTCCTTATGGCTCTGCTTAAAGCCTGTCCTTGCTCATTGTTCCATCTGTGGACTAGGACAGCCATACTCTCATCAAGGTCTGGCTCCTGTGAGCCCTCCCAGGCAGGGATCACCTCTCACTGTTGTACACCTACAATTCTAGCAGAACAACATCCCACAGTGCAGCATGTTGCAAAATAACGTGGCTTCCAGGAGCTGCCTACCAGGAACAACTCACTCAGCCAGGAGCATCCTCTGCTCCTAACTCCCCAAAGGTTTGAATTTTTTCCCACTTTTTGCCAAGTTGCATTATTTCTTATCCCATTCCTACGTCCCACATTGAGCCATTGCATTAGCATTGCAACTACACAGTGAGAGGCAGCTGTATCCTCACAGGTCTGCTCCTTGCAGCGGAGAACCATCACATCCTGCTCTTTAGAGGCAGTGGGTGAGAGATGAAGCAGTGCTGAGAGCAGGCAGCTCTGTCCCCACGCTCAGGTCACATCCAGGGCATGCAGGGCTCTCCATGACCATGCCCCACACCCTGCAGTGGGATAATCTTCAGCTTGGTGTGGTGAACCAGCCCATGCAATGAAACCATGGTGCCAGAGCTGAGTTCTTCAGCCTCTCCATAAAGCTCCCTGCCCAGACCTCTGCTATCCATGCTTCTTTCGTGGATCCCACAGATAGCATGAGGAAAACACCCTACCACCTGAGGGAGAGCTCCCGGCTTTGCTGAACACAATGCTGTAAAAATGTCGCCGTCTGCAGTGGGATGAGGGATTTCACCTGACCACATATATATCTGGAGAAAGTGGGATTCTGGTTTTCAAATAGGCTAAGGGAATTGGGTGTCCAAACGCCATTAAATTTAATGTGAGCCAGGGGCCTGTTTTCCCCGTGGCTCCAGCAAGAAGCCAAGGCTCTATAATTAATGCTCAGGACTCGTAGAGCAATTTGCATCTCTGACGAAGCACGTGAGCCTGGATTCATTTCCTCCCCCACCCAGGAGAGGCTTTTCCTTTGCTACTCTTCAACAGAGGGAGACACTGAGGTGTGGGAGACGTTCCCTGATGCCACCTAAGGGCTGCTGGGCCTCATGGTGATGGTGGGGGCATACAAGCTGCTAAAGGCTTTAGAGAGCAGGTCTTTACCAGAGCAGTGGATGACCCCTCTGGGGGAGCAGAAATCCTGGCACAATTTGCCTGGCTTCAGCCACCTGCAGAGCAGAACTGAGGGGCAGCGTTAACATGTGACAGCAGAGGAGCATAATCAGCAAAAGGAGAGATACCAGCATCTGTGGGACACTGGGAGACTTCTGGTGGTTTCCCAGGAGCTGGTCACCCCTTAACAGTCCTTCACTGAGGAAAAGAGATCTGCTTAATTTTCCTGCCTCTTGGGTTTTGCTGAAAGCAGTGACAGCTCGTCTGAAGCTCTGCAGTCTCATCCCAAAGTCTGGGGGAAGGAGCTGGTAGTTTCCTTTGAAAACCAAGGCAAAGAAACCTCAGCCCATGATTTTCAGTGAGGCAGAGCACCGTGTTCCTGTGTGTGCCTCGGAGCCTGGCAGGGGCTCGTCTTTGATGCCACTGCTGGATGCAGTGCCAAGAAAGAATCCTCATGGTCCCACGGCAGAGGAGCAGCATCCTCTCTGAGTAACTGGGCTGGGCTCCTGCGTAGGGAAAACCACAGAGACTGGCAAAATCAGTGCTGGCTGCTTTGAACAGGGCCTTGGGGTGACTTTTTCCCACTCTCCCTCTGTGCACATGCATCAGCAATCCCAAAATTTTGCGTGGCGGAGATGCAGCAACATCTCACCGCTGCTGTGAGTCTGCAGCCTCTGCAAGGGGCACACAGCAATGAATGTAACAGTTAAAAGAAGTTGCACATTTCTGAAATAATCTCCACCAGTTAAATAAACCCCAGAAAAATGCAGACAATTATCAAGCACTAATGTTCAATGACTAGTCTAAATTAATACTTATGTGACAAATAAATTCATTCTGCAGAAAACAAAGGGCTGAATACTTTTCCATATGCTTAATGGAATATGAACACTTGAAGGCAATTGTTTTGCTCTACAATAAAGAAATGCATAGCTGCTAAACAGACATAGAAGCAAGGAACAGAACTACTCATGGGGAGGAGTATCATAGCCTGGTAGAGTCTTGCTATAAGAAAAAAGCTTTTAAAACAAACAATCCTTTCTAAACCCCACATAAAACCCCTCGCTTTTGTTTTGTTTTACATAAAACTTCCTAGCCCATTTTTCCAAGTCCTGTGTTCCCAGAACACCACCTTTGTCTGAAGGAGACGGAGGAGAGCCATATAGATGATTGAAAAATGGACTCTGCTCTCATGGCAGACTCTGTATGGATGGGATGCCAAAGCTGTATTCAACAGGAAACCTAAAGTGCCCCAGGATCCATGCTAAATGATTCAGTCTAAACAGCTCTCACCAGCCCCTCAGCTTCACCTCTGTTTATTTCTGATTTAAAGTCCCTTACAACAGGAAGGGTGAGAGGTCGCAACAGTTGTGCGGTACCCTCAGGATCAAACCCCGCGAGGTCCCTCAAAACAAGGTAACTTCCAGAGGTCAAATCTGGGCCATGACTATCAAATTCACATGGCATTTGATCATTCACAAAGATTTCCCTCCCTGCCGTTTTTTCAGCTCGGAGAGCAGAGGATGTGCCGCAGGAGCAGCACAGAGCCGCCTTGCAGCCGCCTCTCCCCCAGCCGCTGGCAGGGAGCGCGGGGCAGCCTGGTAATGAGGCGATGGGGAATCGCTCGCGCTCCCCAGCTCTCCCAGCACTGCAACAAGTTGATAATTACCCACTGAAGTGACCTGATGATCGAATATAAGACTATCAACTTGGAGAGCCAGTCTATGTGACCCTCTACAAAGAGACAAGGGATGGGGACTCAGGAGACATCACTGCTAACTCCCAGCCCCCGCTCCATCAGGATGCACAGCACAAATAATTTTTTTTCCCCCCTGTATCTCCTCAGCTCTAAAATAAGGTTAATAATTTTTTTCATACTCACAAAGATGCATATATAGAAAACCAGAGCTACCTTTGCTAATTCAGCAGTTAATGCTCTCACTTATAAGATGTTACAGAGATTGCGAATCTGGACAAAAATTCTTACAGCTTTTCTGCAGAAATTTATTGGGCGTGCTTCATGCAGTTCGTATTTTCTCTTTTCCCCTCAAACGTGTCTTTGAGCAAAAAAGGAAGCATAAAAAATAATAACAGAAAAAGATTTATAACAATAAAATATCTGTTTTAGAAGATATTTTTAACAACAAGGCTAAGTTCCCATTAGACGCGTTTACGGATGGAACTGGTAAATTCAGCATTGCAAGAAGACTGTACAGCAAAACTAGATGTTTTTCTAAAAGATGGGCCTTAAGTGCACTGCAAGGTTTGGAGTTTTAATAGTAGGAAATATTAATTTCTCCCACTGTAGAAATTAAAGAAGGGAATCCTATGGCTAGTGTGGCAGGTGTCAGATCAGATAACTGTGGTAATTCCATTGGGCCTTAACAGACACAAATCTGAATATGAAATCCCTTATTTGTGAATTTGTGGTTTGGGCAGCGCTTTGAGAAGGATTTAGGTAGACACTATGAAAATCCCACTCCACATCCATTGGCAGTGGTAGCTGCTATGCCTAAAGTCTAATCTTGTACTACTGAAATCAAAGTAAACTCTGCCACCAATGGCAGGAGCAACAAGAACAGGTCTCCAAGGCAACTCCTCTGTTTTTCATCTATACAGTATCATAATCTAAGGCAGGTACAATTTCTTTGCATGATTTTTCCCATCTCTTAGACTTAATGCTACTTCCAGCATATGAGGTCAATTTAAAATACTTGCTCCAGGTAAGAAAAAGAATTTTTTTGTTTTAAAAGTGGAAAAGAAATGTAAATATCTTTAATTTTTCCTTTTGAAAGACCATTCCAGAACATACCTGACTTCAATCCTATTTTAAAAATATCTAAACCCAAGAACAAGTCAAACAACCTATCTGATTTCACCTGATATATATTATTTTTTAATCATGAAAATAATAACGATTTTTTAATCATAAAATCAGAAGTGCTTTGGTTAAGAGCTTGAAACCTTTTTTCATCTTAGTTTCACTGTAAGTTAACAATGTTTTTAAGCTCACAGGCTGTTGGCAGCCTCAGTGGGGACAGGGGCAACTTTTGGAGGGAGCAAAGTCGGGAGCCTGAGTACAGGAATTAGTTCTCAGATTAAAAACTCTCCTGACCATGTATGGTTTCTTACTGCATTTGTGCTGCATTTACCACAACATGGGTCTAGTTTTGGCTGACATTTGTAGCCACAACTGCAACACAACAACAATAACAATATTTGCTTTTAAAATGGAAGGAAACCGCAAATTTTTATAAGTAAGGTTGCCCTCCATTATACAACACACAAAGAAGCAAGACATCAAAGGTAGAAATTAGGGTTGATACAGGACCTTCAAACCCAAATCAAATTAGTGTCTTAGGGAGAGATCTTTGATTTAAGCTTAATAGTGGTGATTTTTTCGTGGATTGTTTTATACTTAATCAGCCACACAACCCACGGTGCAGACATATGTTCCCAAAGCACATCAAAGCAAGTAAACATTCTGTTTCAGATCCTAATATCCCTTTTTTATCCAATTATCTTACTTACATGATCTTTTAATTTAAGTTCTGAAAGCCCACCTTTTCACACAAGCTTTCCTTTAGGAATGGAGGTAGAAGGATGACCAGCTCAGTTCTTGTGAGATACTTGCCAAAAAAACCACACAACGAATAAATCAAAGCACAGCAGATGAGGCTCTAAGATAGTTTCTTGAGAGATTAATGATGAAAGCCTTCAGAGAAGAAGCATATTTTAAGAAGGGGAACTTCAAGGAAGGTAGCTGAGGGGGAGAGAAGGAAGAAAAGTGAGAGAAAAGGCATGAAGGAAAGCGTGGATAGAAGTGCAGGAGCCAGTGAAAGGAAGCAAAGCTAAGGCGCAGTGCAAACCTGGGGGCATGTGAGCTTCAGGTTGAAAACACAAGGCACGAGAACTTGATTCCAGTAGTCACCAAATTTGAGAGCTGGGGTGTCAAAACGCTGCAGGCTCAGGGTGGGGAGGGGATGAAGGCTGGGCAGTGGCATGGTGGATTGAAGGAGCAAGTCTGGTGGGAATTGGTGGGGAAAAAGATGGGGAGAGGTGTAGACACAGACCAGATCCTGATGGCAAAGCTGAGGGAGATCTGAGAGGAGTCAACACTGGCGTGGGGATGTGGGAAATGGGTGTTAGAGAGATGTGTCGGATGTGACACAGCTGTTTCTCTGCATCTCATTGTTTCCCCTCAGGACACATGTTGAGGATATTAGCACTTTCAAGTGAATACTTTACTCATAGCTGTGAAGGCATTGGGCCTGGGAAAACAAATGGAAGTGCATGTTTGTGGGGAAGAAATCTGAATTTTTGATCCCTGCCCAGTGTCTTCTTCCTATGCTACTTTTGGGTGGAGGCTTCTCTCCCTTAAAAGGTTATAACATTCAAGTGCTACAGACGGGTTTAGCACTTAAAAGACAATTCCTATACTACTTTGGAAAAGTCAGTTTCCATGTTATGCCAGCACTAACCCATGGACGAAAGAGAAAGACAGTGGCAGCAATACCACGGCAATGGAGCTCATGGAAGAGTCAGGCAAACCAGAGAAAATGCTTATTCATTCATTACACTTTAAATCTGCCTTGGCTCCATACCTGTCATATCCCAGAAAAGCAAAAAAAGACCATTCCTCTTCATCATGACTGTAATACAATCAACTGGCTGCAGCATTACTCTAACCAACGTTAACTAACAGAGTCTGTGTCTGACATCTATAATTTCATGTTAACAAATTAGGTAGACTCCTGCATTTCCTGGTACCTTGAATGCCCAAGAAGCTCATAACTTTTCTTTATATGCAAAATGTCAGGGAAAGGGCAAACAATGTTATGCCAGAAGACCATAGCCAAATCACTTGGTTGGAATGTGCTGTAAATCACGGGGTGAATGGAAAATGAATCTTTGTTCCAGGACAATGACTTCCAGCATTAATGTTTCTGCTAATATGCTCCTTTTCTGTTGGGAATGTCCTCTTCCCATAATCCAAGGTCCTATAACTTAAATCCTATAGCTAAACAAGACACCAAGGAAGGAAAACCTACATCCAATTAATTACAAAACCCTGAAATGTCCTGCTTCTCTTCTAAAGTACAGGGGAAAACCACTGGTGTTCAAGCTTTAGAAAGATGACACACTTGCCCTAAGCAGCAGTAAGCTGTTGTAACTAACTGGAAGTAACCAAACCCCATAGTTTACAAAGGGGAATGTAACAAAATGGGAACAGGTACAGCACAGATCTCTACAAAGCCTTTCCCAACACAGCAGTCAGAGGAGCTCTGTCAGTACATAGAGGTGATTGTGATAGCTGCACAGAAATACATCTCACACACACACACAGACACATGCCAGGCACTCTGCTGGTGTGCTGTGTGTGTACCTGCCTCTGGTGCATCACAGCACAAAGGAGTATGAGATGTGCCTTCCCATAATAACAAAGCTTTTGGTTGGAGCTCCCTGGGTTTTCTGCAGGAATTAATTTTACTGGCATTTGACACATTTTAAACAGCAACAGCACTCACAGTAACCTCCAAAGGGAAATATTCCTGAACAATATATAATAAATACATTGATTTCTAATAATAACCACCTGCCCTAAATCTTTTTGCTGACAGATTTAGTTGGACCAAAGGCCCTTTTCACATCTACTTCATGACAGTTCCCATCACTACATAAAGACTTTGAAGTGCCCTAACGTGCAGTAAAATGCGAGATAACCTACCAAACTGTCAATATTTCTTCACTTCTAAAAGGAAATGCTAATGGCACTCAAAGAGCTCAAGATGTAATGTAAGATCTGATCCAGCAGACTCGCTGATCTAACCAGCTTTGCTTTGCAACGAGTATGCTGAAAAGCAAGCAATTATATGGTGAAGAGCAGAACTAGGTAAAAGTTTTTCACTGATATGACTGAAGGGAATAAACCCTTTTTATTCCAAACAAGCTTTTTTTCTTGGAAGTGTCTGGAGTTTTCCGTACAAAATAAGAGAATTAACAATAAATCAGCACTTCAACATTAATTTCTTCTTTTTAACCTATCACATTTCTTTCCTTTCTATTTTTTTTAATCATTAGAAAGAAAATGAACGTGAATGAGACATAAATGTTTTTAAAAATCTGGACAACATTCTGCTAGGGTTTAATTTTCCATAGGGAAAAGTTGAGCAAAATAATTCAGAGAAAGCAGAGTCTCTCTCCAATTGCCTGCAATAAACAACTGGCATTTCTCTGCCAGCTCTAGCCTGCAATGTAAGACTGAGAAAAGCTCTATAGCAGGAGAATGTAAAAGCAATAAACAGAAGCCCAGTCCTACGGTAAAACCCAGCATTGCTCACTGCACTGTACAACTTAAACATGCTTCAAAGGAGCCAGGATGCTTCCCCCACCCCCCAAATCATCATCTCATGGTAAGAAAAGATGAGGTGTTTTATATCTCATCTGCCACGTAACCACCCAAAAAATCTTTCTTGCAAAACTCCTTTGCTCCCAGATCTGTTGGTGTCATTGACTACAGCTGCTCTCCTATTCTTTCAGTTTTTCAATGGCATAGGAAAATATAACACATTTATCAAGGCAGGAATAGGGATCTGATGTTCCCCAGCTGTTTACTGCTGGAAGTTTACACTAGTGCTTTTCAACCTGTGGTTTGCAAAACCCTTGGGAATCACTAAAAACTCCTTTAGGGGCTGTGAAAGACAGCAAAAAAAATCTCTGCAAGCCTCTTGTTATTCGGGCCAAATTCACTATACTACATTTAACAACTCTGCTAGAAAATTTTTAGGGAGGCCACAGACTGTAATAGCTTGAAAACCCCTCACTGACCCTATGCTTCCCAAAATCAGTAAAAATTACACACAAAATATTCTTAGAGTAATCCCTGACCACTGCCCCAGTCCATCCTACACCCACCAACATCAGCTGGCCCAGGAGCAGGCAGGTGTGATTCAGGGAACTTCGCTACGCGGGCACAGAGGTAACCCCATCTCCTGTGTCAGCTGTGTACCTACAGCAATACCTCCTTCCCAACACCATGCAACGGGAGACCTGCGGGCCTCATCTTTCATTCTCTTATCTCATGCAGCTATTCCTTATGCAGACACATTTCTGTATACAAATCCCATTATACTTGACCCTCAGTTCACCCTGTTTCCATTACAACGCTGTAGACTCAACCAGACTTGCTCCAGTGCCAACTCTGTGCTGTCATTCCTTGCGCAGAGTGGTAATAAAGAAATCACTGTTTTAAGCTGACAAAGAACAGATTTCTTACTAAGTAAACACTGATGTTTTGGTAGGGAAATTAAGTTATAAAATTGTGTCTACAAAGGGAGACCATACAGATGGAGTTTGTTAAGAGACAGCAATACAGTCAACAGTGGTTAATTCAATTGCCTGCTACTTATCAGATTTTTTTAAAAAAAGGCTTATCCAGCTTTTGCAAATGCAAATGCAGAAAAGCATTTCAAAGAGCAGTTGTCATTGTAGCTGGAGAGTGATGTACACACGCACACAGCCCTTCCAGGCCAGAGAACCCGGCCCTGCATATCCACCGTGGCTGTGTTGGTGTCCAGTGGGTCTGGTGCTCACCAGCCTGGCAGGAGAGGAGGATGAGCACAGACAGCTCAACCCCACACCACCACCCTCCAGCGGCTTCTGTCCTTAGGGCTGTGCCATGGCCTCACTTCTCCTGGCCACTGCTCTCACCTGCTCTCTGCCTGCATGGGGTCTCCCATCAATATGAGACACCCCAGACCTCCCTTCAGCTCAGGTTAAAACTGGGCACTAAGAGCAGCTTAGTAAAAGTAGAAGTAGGAAATTCAGTATCTCCAGTACTTAGCTGACCCTTAAGTTATGCCAACCCGACCTCAGATGTCACATCTAATTCCCAAAAGCACCAGGTTGATGCCAAGTCGCTGAAGCGGTTTCTCTCCTAAATGCTGCAATGGCAGAGGCACAGCCACTCTTTATGCTCCTCCTTTCAGGGAATTGCAGCTGGGTTTGGGGTGCTGCCTGAAAAACAGGGTTTTTTTACAGCATCAGTGCTGGCAAAGGCCCCCAGACATCCTCCTCACACTAACAGTTCTGGTGCCTCCTCTACTGCTGATCCAGGGGCAGAAGCAGGAGGATCCTCATCACCCCACAACCTCAAAAATCACCCTTCCTACATCTCACCAAACACCAGCTTAGGTGGCATTTAAGTGGTGAGAGGGATGAGACCCCCAGCCCTGCTTCTGCCCACTCAAACTGTGCAGAGCCGAGGAAGAGATGGCTGCATGGGCAACCGCAGGTGCTCAACTCACAGGTTACAGACACTGCTTTCCACAACAGCAGCGGGACTCTGTCTGAGAGGCTACTCCAGGTGGTCTGAACACAACCTCAATGTCCTCAATGGAGACAGTTTAAAATGACCAGAGAGTTGTGGAGGGGTTTTTTGAACATTTTATCAAGAAGGATAGAGAACGTGATTTATCTTTTGCATAGGATAAAGTTCACTATGGGATTCAGCATGCAGCATGATGTAAAGTCTCAGGCAAGCCAAAAGGTGTTAACATTGTGTGCCCTTTAAATGAGGCAATTAGTCAGTAAAACGAGATGTGCTTAGGTTGGAACTATGTAAATACACTCATTTTATTAATATAAGGCAAAAAACCTAAAAAAGAGATATTGCTGGGCAATTAAGTCACCAAGTATTTGTTCTATTTAAAATTCAAGAGAAGGGATATTAAACATACTCAAATTTTAATGAAAACATTTGCAGCAGTTTTAATAATTCAGCACAAAATGTTATTTAAACATTTCTCTCTGGTTTTGGAAACAAAAAGGAGGCAAACACAGGGCCATTGTACTGTGGTCTGGAAATGAGAAACCAGAACTGCTCAGGTGCAGTGGATTTCTTCATTCATTTTAGACAACTCAGTAGCAAACAAACCAAGCCTGGAAATCAAAGCTATGCTGACATCCCAGTAGTGAGGTTTTCCATGTGGTAGAAGCTTTTGAAAGTCCCATCAGTCATGTTCTTGCACCATCAAGTATCACTTGCAGCTCAAGTTTATTTCAGTGGGGTGTAAGCTCCTACACATATTCCTTGTAGGAAAAGGCTGCTGATGGGATTTCAATAAGAAATTCTCCTATCTTGGATTATACTTTGAGAATAGAACTTAAGATCCTGCACTTTGCATGTTTTGGGGCTTTTTTATTTAGCTCTATCAGCTGTCTGATTTGTTTAAATAAGGATGTAACAGGTGAAAATAATGCAGATTTAAAAATATTTTATGGTTTAAATAATCTGTAGTGTTATTAGTAATCAAGGAAATTCAACTAGCCAAATCTGAACTGCCAATATTCACAATTCCTTTTGTGCACGTCACATCACAGTGAAGCTGTTCATAATCTAATGGCAATATAATTACTCTTATCTAGCATGCAGTACTCTTTTGCTACTTGTGAAAACCGTAAGGATTAATACAACCATTCATGCCATTTATAGTTAAAAGAGTTTCTAGCCAATGAAAAAAAGGTACAAGAATGCACAGGCCATTTTCTAAGGTCAGTTGTAGAGTATCTGAGGGACAGAGCAAGTGCAAGAAGTTATAAGGACCTATTGGTAGGAGAGAAGCTTTTAATTACAGAAGTCCCACATGAAAGCTCTCATTCTGCTGTTCAGTGAAGGAGGACAAAAGTTTGACAAGTCAAAAATGAACAACAAATGCAGCTCATGCTATTGTACCCATGGATTTTTACAGGCACATTTGTCAAGGTCTTGTAACACCTCCCAAGACGCCAGATTGCCTGGCTGCACCATGACCATCTTCTACCTTCATCCTTCAAGAACAGCTTCTAAAAGTCTACAGTTTTATCATTTTAATCAAAGATCTCCTCCTGGACACCACTGGCTCTTTCAACTGAAGCTCAGATGTGACTGGGGAGTGCAGACCATGGTGCACAGCAGTCCAGCAGATTATTTGCAGCCCAGCTTTCACCCAGTGAGGATGGTAACAGGAGGAGGAGACTAGACTGAGACCTTGCACTGGTAAGTAAGGAAGACTACACACACACACACACACACACCACATGTACACACAAATCCTTACTGCACTTGAAGTTCATAGATCGCAGCAATTTTGCTGGTGAATGTGTGAACCACAAAATTGCCCTGCCTGGGAGAAGAGCACCAATGAACACAGAGCTGGAACGGTTGGGTTTATGAAATACAAAGTAATGATGTCAATCACAGAAACCGGATGCTGGAAAAAGTCCAGTTTGGCAATGTAGTCAAAAACCAAACGAAAGGATAGGAAACCACTGCAGCTGGTGCAAGACTTGGGGAGGGAGCGCAATCTGCTCTTCAGCACAAAATACCTTAAGGAATTTCCTGTCCCTCAGTTTGTGCCCTTTAGTCACTGAGTCACCCTGGGAAAGGTCACTCACCAAATATGCTGCACCAGAGTGACATACCTGAAGCAATGTGACATCTGCACAGAAAGCAAGCCCAAGTCTCTGCTCACCATCCACCCTTATCAGAAACCGTCACATAATTCACCAGAAATGCAAACCCTGCTCAGCAGAGATCAAGGAAGGAGAAACCAGGCTGACAGAATCCTGAGCTCCAGCAGCATGTCAGGACTTGAAGGGAAAGAAGTTACAGCTCACAGAGCTCCCACCTTCTTCACATTTGGCAGAAGCCATCTCTTAAACAAACAAACAAACAAACAACTCTTTGAAGAGCTTCTTATTCTTGTGGTAACATTCATCCGGGCACTGACAGGATTCAAACCAGACACGGTCGAGGGAAGTTTGGAGTCATACCAGGTTTAGGTCTCGCATGCCAGAGAGGTCAACACCTAGCCAAGCCTTGAGTAGACAACTTGCAAAGAAAATCCCATGACACAGAGGAAGTGATGTTGGTGGGAGAATGCCTTTCCCTTCGACTCACTAGGCAAGGCCACACGATGATGCTCTGGTGAGGAATATGAAGCGGTCGTCCTTCCTACCCACTAAAGCCCAAAAGTCCAGTGTATCTGTCCTCTGTAAAGATCTTCCAGAGCCCTAAAAAAACATGACTTGTAAAATATCTAAGCTGGCTCAATTCCATTTTAGTCTCTTACATTCTGCGCATCTCATGTCCTGAGTGAGGGTTGGAATTTCTCTGACCTAGCCTGAAAAATGGTTGGGTTTTGTGTTTGTGTAATTTCTTTTCCAAAAATGGATAGAATCTATTTGACTTTGGGAGTCTACTATTTTTTCAAGTGAATAAAGTGGTTTGGGGTCTGCTGACACTGGTTTCACTATGACTATTTCTCTGCTTAGAGATTTCTGTTGGATACAATATACGAACAGGTAGTTACTCTTTAAGCATTAAAATGTACTGGATAAAACTTTGCAGATACCTCACTGTCCATCAGTTCCTAGCAATACTTCTTATAGAGCATCAGTTGGGCTGGAGGACTAGGAAAAAGGGAAAAAAAATATAAATAACTTCTATATGATTTCTGCCCTGGGAACCAACTGCAAAATCCTTCCAGCTGGTCTACAGAAAATAGAATTATTCACCCTGACCTGGTCCCTCCAATATACCAACTCTCATGCTGTACCCTGATCCCCAAAAGATGTCATCACAAAATGGGTGCCTTGTGATCTGGGTAAAACAGCAGCAAAGGCCTTACTTCAGTTACTCCCAGAGAACTGAAAACATCATTGGCTCCTTGAGGGTCTTTTCAAACAAACAGGACCAACACAGTCTGACCTGAGTGGTCATCAGCTACTCAAAGCAGCACCTCAAACACTGGTAATTCCTTGAAAATTTGGTCTTCCTAGGAAGCAGACACTGGGACATTTTTTGTGCATAGTAACATGGCTAGACTCCTGCAAATTGGCCTGTCTGACACCAGTTCTGGGACCTCTGCGATGATGTTGGAGTCACAGCAACGCTGTGTGGAAGTAACCACCAGAGCTCTAGAGTCCCTCTTGATTAGACCTTGACTTATACTTTGCAAAAATCATCTAAAGAATCATCATCAAGTGAAGCCTTTCATGAGAACACCAGCAAATAATCTACTATTTTAACAGGTCTGAAGTCAACAGCCAAGTCCACACTGGCGCAAGAAAAATCGCTAATATGAACTATTTTTACAGCACAAATACACAAGCAGGATTTAGTAAACATTTCTATTCTGTGGTCTCTTCAGAAGAGCACCTCTCCTCAGGACAGCATGTGAACATGCATTTAAGTTTCTCTGAAGTCAACAGACCTAAACAGGCATTTCTAATTAAGCATATACTTACATGTTTTCCTGAATAGGAAGAGGCTTTAAAACAGTTCTGTAGCCTGGAGCACTTTCTGTGTGACCCTCTGCATCATCAGCTCATTGTTTCTTTTCAAGTATCTTCTACAAATCTTCTGCTTCTTGCTAGTCCTCATTAGATTGATCTTCCTTTAATTTACTGATTTGATGACTGAATGCATTAATTCCTTCACCACCCTATCATTCTACACTCTGCTTTCTGTCATCGACAATGCAGTTTTGTCTTGTAAAATATCACACTTCACTTGAGTGAGAATGAAAGACAGCCTATGAAATCAAGTGTTTTATCTCACAGCGAAGACAAATAGTCTCAAGCAAGAATGTGCATGTAAGAACATCAGCCTAATGCAGCTGTAAGCTTGAAACTTTCCTATTTTTAATGTATTAACCACACTCTGGTAGACTTCCTCAACCAGTGGTACTTTGGGATGTGTGGTTACTCTGTGGGATCTTAAGAGGCTTCCAGATGAAGCATTCAATCAGCAGGTACCATGTCCAGCAGCTGGTTTGCAAATCAAAAGCCATATAAGTAGCTCCATAACCACGCTAGGAAATCCTCTTTTGAAGGGGCAAGAGGAGGAGTAAGACAAATTCTTTTCCAAGATGCTTTCACAGGATCAAAAGGGAAAATATCTCAAAGGCCCTTACAGGATTTAAGAACATACATTTATTTCTCTGAGAGACTTAAACTCAAAAAGCTGAATATGACTGCATTTCATACAGCCCCAAGATATTTTTTCAGTCTTGCCTGACTGCACCCAGGTGCTGTCACAAGTGACTTCGGTTCATGTGTGCAGAGTAGGGAGAGGTGTAAGAGAGAGATAAAATGAGCTGTGCAGGAAGAAATACCTCTGCTGCGAGGAGGCTACACCTGTGCAAAAGAAACACTGGCACACCACTGCAGCCATAGAAAGGGCAGGAGGTGGTGGTGGAGCCTAATTCTCACATTTATTCTAACAGCACGTGCTCAGCAGCAGGTACAGGCCCTTCTGCTGCCCAGGGGGTGGAAAAGGACAGCTCCTACCATGCTCTAAGGCAACCCCCCCACAAGTATCTGCTTAAAAAAATCATCAAAAGGCTCACATTCTCCTGGTTCACTATCACGTAGCACGATCAATTATATCAAAAACCAACCCCACATACGCCAACAAAGTGAGAGCAGGGAATGCAGTAAACTTGCTCTTGAAGTGGAGCCTGGCTAATTGATACCATCTAAACTCTGAATATGTTTTTTCCCCAGCACATCCTCCCATGAGATTTGCCATGTGCATGCTTCTACAACAGAGAGGAGACAGGGCAGGCAGAAAACATCCCCATTGGTCCTGCAGGACCTGCATGGCCTGGGCACACACACTGAGCTCCAAGCATGCACAAGCATAATGCACCTCATCAACATGTCTGTGTTTCTTAACTCCACTCCAGCCACTTTATGAATTTTTAGGTACTTAACTCCTTTACTAGAGATGGCTTTTGTGTCCTGAGTTTCAACGGAGGTTGGAGTAGTTCGACCTTAACTCGCATCCAGCTTGTTTGAAAAACCCACTGAGCCTTTGCATTATCAGCACTTGACAAGCCAGCCCTAAGAGTCAACACTATTTTGAAACCCACACCACCTGCTTTCAAACATTGTTAGCCAGATCCAGAACACTGGGATTTATGATCTGAAATAATACAGGCACTTCTAAAAGTTTGACCCTTGAGAAATGCTCTAAATTTTAGCTGTTAGCTGTCTATTTAATATCAATGGTGAAACATAAAAGAACAGGAATCAAAAGTCTCCAAGGCAGAAAATTGTGTAAAATCACAAATTCTCAAAATGGTCTGGCACACAGAAGAAAAAACATACTTATGTGGTTTAGTGTCAGAGCCAGGGATCTAGAAAGCCCGCTAAAACACACGCACTCCCGTGGGAGTGGCGTGCAGAACTGAGATTTGCCAGAGTAACAGCACCCAGTTCTGCCCTCTGGTTTGTGCAGATGTGTCTGCACGGTGTCAGCTGCACGCAGGGTATCCAGATCCACAGTTCTGCCAAATAGGGTCCTTTTTTCATTAGTAATTTTTTCTCAGTTTTCCCCCCAGCCATCTGGGTGGTCCAAGAATCAGACCCAAAATACCTAGGATCCCTCGAACCACATGTTCTAATCCCAGTGGAATTGACTCAGTCCTTCATCCATCCAGGGTAAATTGACTTCCCTGCTCTTTGCTGCGTGGGGGGAATTTTGGATGAGATTTGAAAATTTCCGCTCTGTACGGACATTAAAAATCCTACATTTTTCTTCCAGTATCACAAGCCAGCATTCCTGACATTAGTTTTTATCTCTTAGCACCCTGTGTAATTTGCTCCCCATGGCCACTGGTAGCTGGGAATCCAGATTAACCAGCACCTGAAAAGTGATGTGCCGCAGGCTTCATTCCACAAGCCAATGGGATGGATGGGGTTTGTCCATTTATCTTCACACACACTGGAAGGATTTCAGAGAAACAGTGAAAATGAGGAGGCTGAGCGGATTGATATTTGACTATATGCTGCAGGCTGCAGCCTGGCCAGTTCATTAGAGCAGGGAGGAGGATATGACAACATGCAGCAAATATCTGGAGGGGCGTGTTACATAAGGAGGTGTGCTAGGAGCAGCCAGGTGAAATTCAAGGAGAGAAAAAAAGGACGGTGGATCAGGAGGGTGAACTGCACGGAGGGCTTTATATACTGAGAAAGGATTTGCTACAGGATAGAGTAAAAGTTCAACCAGGAGATACAAGGGGGAACCCACAGACCCCCATGCAGTACAAGAGAAAGTGCTACAGAGGAGCAGAACACCACAACAGGTCTCAGCATCTCTTGGCTTCATGACCGCAAGAAGCTGGTGAGAGGTGAAATACCATCTAGAGAGGTGATTTATTTAGGATTAAGAAAAAGAAGAGGCCAGGAAGGGCAGTGCTCCCCATTTAGCTGAGAGAAAACTTGAGAAACAAATTCGGAACACAGGAGTTTAAAAGGGCAGGAAGTTGGCACTGAACATTTATCCATTTTCACAGATGCTGAAAGCAGTGGAGAGTGGGCAATCCTATTGAGATAGCTCCTGAAAGACACGCACTCTCTGTTTAGAAACTCTTTAGAAAGCAGCAGGAGAAGAGAGTTCAAATAATTTTTTTTCCTAAAGCACAAGCTTAACAGTGGATAAGGTAGAAGCATGAAGTCACTTTTAATCTACTATAAAGTGAGGTAAGCAAAGGGATTATCACTTAAGACTCGCTGACATGAAGCTCTGAGAATGACATTTAAAAGCAATGGTGGATTACAGAGTGACATCATATTAAATGAACACATGCCAGAGGTTTACATAAAAGACCTCAAAGATCACGCTTTTGTTCTCAGTACTAAAACCTCTTAGCCATTTTTACACTTCTGGCGGTGATTAGGCTAAATTAGAGGTGCAGTTTTTCACAGCACCAGCAACTCAGTGGCCCAGATCTTCCCTAAGTGCGAATGGGTACAACTCCATCTGAGCTCACCCAGAGCTCACTGAGGCCCCTCACTCCAGCCCGACGTCACACCACTCGGCAACTGGAGATCCAGCCCAAAGGTTTCTAAGCCCAATCTGCATTTCATTGCATAGTTTAGTGAGTCTGAAACCATGCCCCTTCAGGTTCCTCTGGACTTCAGGTTTCAGTTATTCAAAGTACTCTGAAGGCTATTTAACTAAACACACAAGACAAAAATATCCTGAATTTAAAGAACAGCATAGATGTGTAAATCTCTCTCATAATGGAATATGCTTGAAAAATTTTAACAAGTTTCAAAAGAGAAAGCTGTGAGAGTTTCTTTTGTTGGTTTGGTTATGGTTTTGTTTGTTGGTCTGTTTGCTTTTTGGTTTGTTTTGGTTTGTTTTTTTGCAGAATGGTTTATGAGACTGGAAGAGCCTAGAGAAACATATTAGCCCGGACCAGTGTTTTGGTTTATGCCTTCCCCATTTTCTGAAGACCTGATCAGCCTGTCCTCCCACTGAGGCCAGAAGATGCTAGGCATGTACCTTCTCAGTTTTCTGCACAGGCAGGTAGCTCTGTCTACTTCTTCCCTGGTGCCTGAAAACATGCTACAAGACCAGTCTCGGAAGCCAAAGGAGTCTTTTTCTTAGTTCTCAAGATATCAAAAGGGTAGTACTGTGACAGCAGTTCAGAAATGAGGAAAATAAAGCACAGATGGAATTAAAGTAATTTTTCCAGCTCCCAGAA
This sequence comes from Oriolus oriolus, assembly GCA_013400235.1. Classification (NCBI taxonomy): domain Eukaryota; kingdom Metazoa; phylum Chordata; class Aves; order Passeriformes; family Corvidae; genus Oriolus; species Oriolus oriolus. Next base: position 2,262,219 of record VXBT01003828.1, read on the forward strand.
CATGACAGCAGAAGCCTAGTATTTTATCTGTGGTCTCCTGGAGATGGATCAAGTGACCATCAAGTATTAATCCTGGTATTAACAGTCCCCCAAATCACCTCCCGTAGGTTACCAAAGAGCCACCTAAAAGCAACAAACTCCTGCTAATTACAGACCAGGGAGAGGTTTGAACCAGCCTTCTGGAAGGGACCAGCCCCTGCAAACCATTGAAAACTTACACATTCTGATTTTCTTAAATAAATAAAAGAAGCATGTGGGAAAGAAGGGGACAGAATAAATTGGATGTGGGAGCCCCCAAACCTGTTTCCCAAATGAGCAATGTATCTATTTGGTGAAAGTCGTAAAACTTTGCAAAACACATAAGAAGGCCTCTCTGAGCAGCTGTTTGCTTTGACTCCGGAGGGAGCCCGCTCTGTCTCCTAAGCAGCACAGTACCATCAATCACAACCTGCCAAAGATTTTCTACTCCAGTAGCAAAGTAAATATGAAAACACACGGGTTTTATTGGTATGTACGTTCTGTGGCTCAGCCGAGCGGCATCCTTGCTGCAGGAATGACCAGCACCAGGGGTCCCATCCCGAACCGCGTGACGGGATCCCAGCTGCAGCGCCGGGGGAGCGGTGCCCCGCGAAGGATAACTGAAGGCACTCTATGCGCGCCTGATAATGCACAAAGGCAGCCTCACGAGCACGCACTGCAAACAGCTCCTCTCCTCCATGGAGTCATGAATCCCCCCTGGATGGAAGGGATGGCGGAGACGCCTCAGCAGAGAACAGGGAGCACCGTCAGGTAAGCCCTGGCAAGGTTCAGCTGAAGCGTGGTCAGGGCCACAGGGCACTCGGAAAATTTCACTGCAAAACTCTGACACCCCTTCAACCCACGTATGGGAAGCAAGACTTTTCAAAGGATTCCTATCTGGCAAAATTGATGGGGTTTGTGTGTGTTTTTGTAGAATGGGAACAGCACAAGGCACACCTGTGACAATAACAAATTCCAACTCTAAAGCAAAAGACACTGGTGTTTCTAAAAGCAGTTATAAGACGATGACGATTATTTTTTGTATGGCTAAACAACATATTTTCCCTTAACCCCACTTGGCCTCCCTTGGCTGAATCTCACAAAAAACAACAAAGGAGAGAGAGAACCAGACTGGAACAGATATTCAACATGGAAAATCTTGGGTTCGACATTAAATATGGAAAATTTATAAACACTTGAGACATAGTCTTTTTATGATGAAAAGTTTAACAGTCAACTCCTCTGCCTGTGAATCGCGCTGCCTAAACAGCTCAGGAACATTTTAACGGGTCCTAAAAAAGTATTCTGTACTTTTTAACACAGTAAAAAGGAAACAAACTTCAACAAGGAGGAGTAATAGAATCAGATAAAGAAAAAAGTGTAGGCTGGATATCAGGAAAAATCTGTAATAATATATTAAGATCTCAGGGAAATGGAGGAAGATCCTTGATTAAATGAGATAAAATCCCTATGAGAGGGAAATTAGGGCAACTCCACATTATTATGGAGATGGAGTTGTCTCTGTGTTTAGGTCTTTGGGACAATTCAGTCCTCATGGAAGCCATGGAATTTGTGATTATCAGCTCAGGGTTTGTTTTATTTTTTTTTTACTATTTTGATGTGTGGACAGAAGAGCAACAAAAATATTTTGTTAATAAATAATGTCAGAACTGCATCCTAAAACACCACCAGGATGTTGGTAGAAAAACAAGGCTGCTTTTGTTTGTTACAGTGCGTAATGCCTGATGGGTTTTAACCACAGTTTAGGAGCTACTGTTAAAAAGCTTCTTGCTGAGTCAAGCCTAGGCATGCTGTTTACTAGGGTTAGCCCCGAAGGCTCTTGCACTGGCAGGGACTTTTAAGCTGAGCTAAGGAGTTTTTAGTTATTTTTGTTGTGATTTAAAAAAAAAATTAAAAAAAAATAGGTAAGCATGTAATCACCTCCTGTATCTGCCAGCAGCTTTCCTCTGGAGTCAAGGGCTTGGTTCTTGCAAAGCTGATGCTGAGCTCCCTTGGTTTAAAACAGACGGAGTTACTGCAGAGAACAGGCCCCAGTGAAGCAGGTTTTTGTGAAGAAGTTCGCTAAAATACAAAATACCCCTTTTGTTGGAAAAGGACCTGTGCTAACTCATGAAGTGAATTTCTCTGGTTCGGCTTTGAGCCTGCAGACACACCTGGCTGACAACTTTCACTCAAATAGTGCTGACCTGCAACTAACAGTGAAGAGTGAAAATCTGACAAATCAATAAAAGCTGCTTGCAGAAAATGTATGTAAGACCCACCACTGCTCTTCCAGAGAGCCTGGGCCATCCTATGCTCTGGAAGAGAGGATCACAAGGAAAAGCAGTATGTGGCTCTGTAATTTGATCCTGTATCTCCAGAAAAATACAGAACCTCCAAATATATTTTTCTGCCTTTTCTTAGCCTTTGAGTATTGCAATATTACTTACTATTAAATGAATGTTATGTTGTGGAAATGTTGGCTCATACAATTTATATGCATCAATACAATTTCTTTTATTTATTCTGCTCTAGTTCTACATTCCTGGAATAGACTTCATTCCATATTCAGTTTCACTCCATTCTGCATTACATCCTTTACAGTGTCCATTGGACTCCATTCCTGCCACTCCCTCTATCCTCCATATTACCACAGGCTCACAATCATCAGAATCCAGGACAATATCTTGAATCCACAATATTCCTGTTGGTTTACACTGCAGAGAGCTCAAGGATCAGCCAAATGAGATACTTAATTTTTCTAGACAAGCCAAGCAAGCACCACGATTCTGTCAAATTGTTGTTAACACCAAGAAAAGAAGTCCAAAAATTAAAGATGTCAAAAAATTTCATCACCAAATAAATAAAACCAACAGTGCAGAAAAGTGGGTTGTCCTAATGACTGGAGAAACACCAAAACAATCTGAAAAAATCTCTTAAAAGCAGACTTCAAGGAAACCCCAATATAATCTGCTTCTGGACATATATAATAAATCCTCAGTGATTCAGAAGAAGACTCAAATCCTGAAAATTATTTGTCATGCTGCTTAACAAGAAAATCACTCAAACACAAGGAATGACAACACTGAAGAGAAACGCAGTCTTTCAGGCCCGTCTTGGCATGGGGGTCCTTTATTACTCAAGTGTTCCACATTCCCATCTGTGTTCCCAAGCAAAGGGTCCCACAGGTGGTTCTGCTCAAGAGAGCCTTGCAGATGAGTTCTCTCCAGTTGAGATAAAATAACGAATGTTCTCATTAGGCCAAATGCAAACAGTGATGAAGGGGAATGCACTGCCAGGTCACATCAAGCAATCAGGAAAAAAACCTCTGACATAATGCAGCAGGCAGATAATAAGACCCCATAGTTAGCACCAAATGAGACTGCACTTAATTTGCCGTGCAATGTTCACGTAATTAGACAAATTTGGTACCGTCAAGACAGCAGACAGGTAGAATACAGACTTGATGAATTGGGGGCTCTCTGTCAGGCACCGATCACATTAATCATAAAGCCAAAACCCAGTGACGCAATTTTTCTTCCAAACATTTGCCATAATTTTCTGGAGTGAAGATATGTACATGCCCTTGGGTTTTTTTTACGAGTTGCTTACATTTGAAACAAGGAGGATTGATTTCTGCACCACCAGGACGTAGTACAAACTTCTAGAAGCTCATCTGTGCCCACAGAGTCCACCTAGGTTATTGAACAAGAGCCATGCACCCACTAAGTATGTTCTAGCCCCAGTCTACCACCATGTCTGGATGATTTCACACTGGACATCCTCCAGCGAGGACGGTGAGCGCAATGTTGTGACCTCCAGAGCAGAGACTGGAGGAGAGAGAAGAAAGATGAAAGAGAAGGAGAATAAAAAACAAGAGGAGTAAAGAGAAAGACATGATTTTAAGAAGCTGGCAGATAAAATTTGAAGAGGTAAAATGACTGAGAGACTAACTCCACAGCTGCAGAGAATTTTTGCCAATGTGGTTGTGCCATAGTGCAGGGCACTTGACAAACAGCCAAATGGAAGTGGCATTCCCTCAACCCTAAAAAACTGCCACAGCCAAGAAGCACTTGGCTGCTCAGCTTTGGTGCTTCTCCAGCCACAAAGGCACCTTTCAGTGCAGTGCCCAGGTAGTTTCAAAGAGGACTATGTTTCCTCTTTAACACCCGCTACCAAGTTTTCTCTCCAGTACCTCGCAAGTTGGTTTTGTGAGAGGAGCTGCTGAGAACGAGAGGAATCCCAAAGAAGAAATGCAACAGGGATTTGCTAACAACTCTACCCAAATACTAAGCAGGATATGCTTGGTCCACTGACAGACAAATGTGGCAACTGCTAACACAGTACATTATTAATATTAGTGCAGATGAACTGAAACCTGATCGGCCAGTGCTGTACACCTGGCCAGGGTTGATCAGCTGGACAACACCAATATGACAAAATACTGGAGTTACTGGGGATATGATTCATAGGTACATATCATCAGTGGTGAGCTCTCAGTTGCATTCTGTAGAAGACCTTGCCTCATGACCCCACCACGGAAACTGTTGTGGAGCCCCAGGGTATATGCAGTGCACCCAGACCTCCTCGTGAGGAGTGAACGGAAGCACCGAGTGGGGCACACAAATAACCTGTGACAAATATCAGAATATCTCCCAGCCTCTCTTCTAATCCCTGTTTTGAATATCACCCTTTTCCATATGTGCTTTATTAGCCAGAGCTCTGGCTTATTAACTATCTTTCAGCAAGTTATTATTCTGTCTTCTTTTCTACAATTTTTGCATGTACTTGCATGAAAGACCAGAACTATTTCATGCAGCCTCCTTAATCCCCCCCCGCTCCCATGTTAGCAACCTGCTTTGTCATTTCCTCTTTGCACACAGCATGGAAGAAGCTGCTCTGCCCCTTTAAACATCCAGTCAAACTGACTGCCAGCCAAAAAGACAATGACTTGTCTTCTGGTAGGATCCACGGGAATGCCCTATCATTTATTTCTTGCAGTATTTTGGAAGCAGAATAAAGCTGTGGTAGCTGTGGGGCTCCACAGATCTGGCTGCTGCTGTCTGCATTACTTGCTGCCCAGGGACTGTTCCCCTGCTCACACCTATCCAGAAGCAGCACAGCTCCACAAACAGCCCCTACAAAGGTGGGTGAGCACTGCCCCTGGCCAGACAGCGAGGCTGCAACAGGACTCCAGGGGATCAAATGAGAGATTTTTTAAGAGATGAGCCCTAGTTGTTCTTCCCTTGTTCTTCCTGCAAAATGATTCTGGCCCTCAGTGGTTCCCCTACACCGAGTGCTCTGGGACCTGTCCCTCAGCCGATGTCCGAGCCCTGTGTTAGAGCTGCAGGTTGAACGATTTGGGGATGGCAGCCAGACTGCCGACTGCATCACGCTGCTCCTCACCTCTCATGGGAAAGGTGCATTTCAGGGACTAGAAGAAATGCTTCCAGCTCCATGGTCACTAGAACCTCTGCTCACATCCCTGCTGGCTCCATTTTCCTTACCCTGATCAAAGCTTACAGGAGGTGAAAACAGATGTCTCTGTAAACATCTCCTTCAAGACATCACGAACCATTGAGCTGTCATGTCCTGGATGAGGTGATTAACCATGAACCCCCTTCTCAGGGTGTAGCCCCTCACCAGTCTCTGTGCTCACTGCCCATCAGCTGCCTCAGGGAGAGGAGGCTTTCATGAGAAGGTCACCACCACATCCCAGAGTCCTGCCCCTCCAGAGCAGACACGGACACCCCCACGAGGACTTGACTTATTATTGCTGTTAGAAAATGCTGCCCAGCCCATTCAGGATGTTGTCCAGTGAAATCAAACTGAATTACGGCATTCCTGGCAGCCTTTTGCCACCGTCTCCACAACTGGCAGGCAGGGAGGAATGGTACACAAGGTCTCCAAAGAGAGGGAGCGCTGCTGGGTCTTTGCCAAGATGGTGACAGAAATGACCCAGGCAAGGCATGATGTGAGAAACACGGCGGGTGCAAAAACACAAGTCAAGCCTGTTCCCGAGACCTGAGCTGAATAATGACAAAGAAGCCCTATACTCCCATCATGCTGCTATAGGGCACTTCTATAGGCTTAACAGAGCTGTAAAGCCCTCCTGCCAGGCAGGTCAGCATTGTCACTGGATGGGGACAATGAGGTGGAGGGTGGCCAGTAGGGCCTGCTTGCCAGAAGGGCAGTAAGTCCCAGGGACTTTAGCAGAGGGATTTGGAATACTACAGGTGGCTGACATTTTAGCAAGGCACGGGAGTGGAGGTGTAAGACTTACCCGTGGATAGCGTGGATAGAGTGAGGTTCGTAATGGTATCGTCCTTCCTGGTGGCGCATGTCAATTGGCAAAGGAGCGTGGAAGGCCGGAAAAATGTGCTGCGGCACTGTTATGGGGAATAGAAGAAAAAAAAAGGGACTTCAAAAACTTTTCCTTCCCTTTTAAAACAATTTCAAAGGCACTAAATCTCCATGAATTTCAGAGCAAGAGCAGTGCAAGACAAGGGGTCTTCATGATATCAGCGCTATCATACACCAGAGAAGTGGAATGAATAAATAATCAAAGTCATGCGGAAAAATCCTACATCTTCGACATAAAAGATCTCCAACAGGGTTTTTGACAAAGACAAGCAGCTAAGCGCTCTTTGAACTTGAGGAGATTATAGCAAGCACCAAGGAAAACTAGACTTGCAACGCAAATCAGACTCAACAGAGCCTGGTGGGATCCAGACCTGCATCGTCCCTCAAGCCTGGAGTGGCAGCAAACACTGTTCCTGAAGGTCTGTACACACAAGTTGGAAATATTTACCTAAAAATATAACAGCAAGAGCAGCGCTAAAGCAGAATGTCTAGGCAGTCAGAAGAGGCTCAGAAGTGCCTACTGCCAGGTTCTGAGAGAGGAGCTCAAATTGCTCTCACTTGTAATCACTTGAGGCCCTATTTTTTATTCATTTGAGAAGCTTGTTTCATCTTTGATGGAAAGATAAAGTGGTCTCAAAAGGCAGCGAACACCTACATTGACTTATTAAATCTACAGGTTTTAATATTTATTATTGACCCCAAAAGTTAACAGCGAGAATATTTGAGTGAGTTGAGCTGATGGAAAATTCATCAGGTTATTTCTCCTCACCACCCCCGACAACACTGCCTGGCTGCCTGGGCCTTTCCTGCTAAAATCACAGAAGTTAAAGAAATACAATTAGCAGAGCCTCGATAGCGATACCGCACAACCGCAACAGCGATCCCGTACAATCACCCTCTGACAGGGCTCCGCGCATCTGTAAAGGTGCCCCTTTCTACATTTGTGGCTGCGATCGGCTTAAAGATAAAAGGCTGGTCTTGCTCTGCCTTTACAGTCAGAAGTTCTTCATTAAAGATTACTTAATATTGTTGCAGGTTTTACCATTCTTTCTCTGGCTTCTTGGCCTTTCTAACTGGAGACCAAAAGTAAAACAAACCCAACCTCCTAAGTGAGCATTTCAAACCCCAGCCTGTGCTCGGTATTTCACTGCGACTTGCCTCCGCGACAGGTACCATCTCTCTGGAGACTGGGGAAGCACCATCCAAAACCAAAATGTCAAGGCTTGGGCCAAGTCTCTTGCTGTCGCTCAGTGAACTTCAGTAAACGCCAAATTCTTTTTCTATGAAAGACTTAAAATTCAGCCTTTTGCATCTGTGACTCCAGCTGCACCAGAGCTACGCTGACTCTGTCCGGTGGGGCTGTGCTCCGCTCGGGTCCGTCGCGCCAAGCCTGCGTGTAATCCTCATATACGTCTTTCCCGGCATATCAGCAAGAGGATCTGTGGCTCCTACTCCCATTGCAGCGCTCAATCCCTGAGCGCAGCGCGGCACAGGCGCGTCAGCCAGGCTGCTGGGAGAGGTGAGAGACTACACAAAAACAACCCTCCTGCCAACTCCGCTGAAAGGCGTTAAGCTAAGGTAGTCGGGGTGGAAAGTATTTAAGGCTCCGCAGCAGACTTGCTCTCCGTGCTCCAGCAAAGGGCTGGCACCTCACACTACCTGATACACTGGGAGCATTTTAGCAGCTCGCCCAACGTCAGGACACAGTAGAGTAACTGTTAACCACCTCCCCCGCTTCTGCCCCCTCCCCTCCTCCCCCTAAAGCAGCTCAGGGAGAGAATGAACTTGCATCCTTCAGGACTTGCTTTTGCAGGAGGAAGATTCGCCCTTTAACCGTCCTGGGCAGGGAAGATGTGTTACATAAGGACACTTGTAGGGAGTCTTCATTTTAAGAGGCAACCGGTGTTTTTCCAGGTCAAAAATGCACCAGAGTTTAGCTGTCACACACCATCCCCTGATCATGCAGCACAATAAAGTCTCTGGTCTCCCCAAACCATGCTCAGCTCAAACTCCAGCCTAGGCGAGCAGACACCTGTGGCTGCTGTCCTCCTCCCTGGGGACACTGCTGTTCCCTGGCCACAGCTGCTGCCACAACCCATGGGTGCTGTGGGGACCAGAGGAAGTAGGGGAAGGAGCTTTTACATCATCACTACAAAGCATGGTCACAAAATCAACTGTCCCTGCACAGACATCCAAAGGCAGACAACACAAACATCTCTTCCAGCCTGAGCCCCTAGGCTGGGCTTCCTGCAGTGCTCACCCCATACTTACACCGCACAAATAAACCAAAAGGAGCAAGAACACTTCTGTGGTCCTGGGATCAACCCACAGCGCTGCTGGTGGCATCCCTAGAGGCGAAGATTAGCAACCTCCCAAAACAGGGTGGCCACTCTGCCTCTAATGGACAGGTCTGGGGCTGAGTTAACCCCCAGAGGGCAGGAAAGTGAGAGCTGACCTGGGCTGAAACTGTACTGGCCATCATAGCTGAGTTTTAATGATGCGGAGTGTCACCCTAATCCTTTGGCCTGTTCCCTTGGGCAATTTAATTTCTTAATAATGATAAAACTACTAAAAAAAGGTCAAACTGAATATCTTAAAAGCCAGGCCAGCTACATTTTATTTTGTAACTGTGCACTTCTACATGATTGATCGTTGAGATAATATTGGAAATTTCTGTGCTAAAAGAGCCTTTCCCTGTCACTCAGGAGAGCTGGGAAATTGAAAACATGGGCTGTTTGCTGCCTGGCCTCCTTTCCTAGCTATCTGTTGGTATAAAGTTGACATCTGAAGAGAATTTCTCCCTCCTCACACCTCTGATTATTAATGGGAGAAAAATTTCCATGAACTTCCTCCCTCCCACTGCACTCCTGCTTTGTTCTTAGCATTTCAACCTATTTGGCCCAGGGGAAGGTCAGCAATGCCTCTGCCTTGGGTATCTGTTTCACACCCCCAATTCCAACCCCACCACGCGCTTTGCTGCCACTAAGGGCAAGGGAAAGGGTTGTGCTTTTTGACATCCCTTTGCAACACTCCCCTTCATGACTTCCCCTCTGCTTCCCTGCCTGGGAGCACCAGCCAAGCCTACAGGCTCCAGTGGCTGGTGCTGTTCCTTTTTATTCTCTTCCAGGTGCTTGGTCAGAAATAATGAATGGTTTTATAGGCAATCAACTACCAATTCATAAACGTCAGCCTGGCTCTGCTTCTTGTTCCCACCCCTCCAGAAGAGGACTGTGAGCTGGCAGCAGGACAGCAACACACGCCTTAACAAAGATGGATGTTTTACACATACGAGTTAAAAAGACAATTATATTCAATTACTTCAAGTAAGTTACGGTGATGTATTCCTGAATAGCCACGCGAAGGGCAATATGATGATTAGGGCAATGAATTTGCCAACGTTAATCTAATCAAGGCAATCTTTTGTTTAGCATTATCTGCTTTGCAGTGGCAGAGGATTTACCAAACCCAAGCAATCTTTGTAGATTTAACCCCAAAGCTGCCCAATTAGAGCTAATGATGATTGCTTTACACAAGAGGGAGGGAGATTTTAGTAGGAGGCCGGGGGAAAGCTTTTCCCCAGGAAAAGGTTGGGCCACACCAAGCCATGCAGTACAATACTCTGAGGTGCAAAAGCATGACATGGCACCTCCAAAAGTCCCCAAGCACTGCAACCACAGATAAACATTTTCTCTGGTTCCTGCTGAAGGAAGAGAAAGCTGAAGAACACATCAAAAGCAGCACCCAAGGGGCAGGGACAATGAGAGAACAGCGCGTTTTGCACAGAAACAACACAGTTCTACACGAAGCCAGTGGCTTGCAGGGTGAAGCAGGGCGGCAGAGCACAAGGCGCTCTCAGGAGGCCCCACCTCCCACCCCACCGGGGCTCCTGCAGGAATGTGTCTGCTCCGCCGCGCCATTTGATAAGGGGGAAGACGCTGCTACCTGTCCCCACTTGTCGGAGCCGATTTTCTGGCCAAGGTTTATGAGCAAGACACAGACCTCCCACTGCTGTGTTCTCATCCTTGTCTATTCAAAGGCCAGCCAACCCTCTGGCTTCAAAGAGAAAAGATATGAGGCAGAAAGGCAGGTTTAAAGGGGATGTCCCTTTGCCGAAAATCCCAGGAATCAGGGAGGGAGGCATCAGAAACAGCCCTTATTTGAGGATGATGCAGGCTTTTGATTATCTCTACAGATAAACCTGTGCTTCAACAGAAACACAGACTGCTTGTATGGGTTTGCATAGCAAGCAAAGGTGCTGTTTTGACATCACTCATAGCAGCATCTCTTTTTGAGCTCAAAAGTGAGAATTGGAAGGGTCAAGCAAGCTTTTTCTATTCCAAATACTTCAGCTTACACATGTTTGCTAAAAAAAAAAAAAAATAAAAAAAAGAAGAAGAAAAGAAATCAGACCCCATGGCACTGAAGTGGGTTTCATTTACAGTTTGCTTTGACAAAAGCAATTCAGAAAGCCCTTGGGAAAGGACTTGAAGAAGCTGCCACTTGCAACTGGGGTGCTGCAGCAAGACTGGCTGAGAAGAGACCCTGAGAAGCTCCCCACAGATCTTCAGTACCCCATGGGATGTACTGGGCTCCCCCAGCTTTATCTGAAGCACATGTGAGTTGTGCAGGCTACCACATGGGCTAAAAAATACACAGCTTTCCTATGAGTGTCCAGCAGTCTCCTGTGGGAACAAGCAGTCTAGCCTGTAAGTAGGCTTCTTTGCCATCAGAAATAGTGCATAAATATTTTGCAATCAACAGTGAAAGTCATTTGTTGAGGAAAAAAAGCAAAATATCACTGTCTGGATAATTCAGTACCTGTTGTGCTTTTCTCAACAAATTTGCAAAAAGACCCCATAAAAAATTAACATCTTATAGAAGAGGAAACACAAATTCTGATTTTTTGAGATGGCTTTTGGTTTGATTTCCTATGAAGTCAGTGATGCATGGGATGCAGCTTTCATGAAGGGATCACAAGCTCCCTTGCAAAGACAAACAAAGCTTCACCTCTCTCTAGGAAGGGAAGAAAACATGCATTTGAAACACAGTCCTGTTTTTTAACTTGAGAGGGGCTGAAGCAGGCCAATGTAAAATAGCTTGCACAAGTCTACGCAGTCAAACAAGAGCAGGTTACCAATGAACCTCAATCACAGCAGGCAGAAAGTGCAACTTTATCAACTTTATCTGTAAAAGGCTTCAGAGCCCTGGGGTACTGGATTGATTTGTGTTAGCAGGAGAAAAACTTTTCCAGAGAAGAGCTCACACTCTCCTGTCACTGAGGTGTCATTAGCAGCTGTGCACAAGCAACTGACAGAAAAAATGGGAAAGGGATGTCCCAGAGGATGCTTGTGAGAGTTCACCAGTACTTCCACAAGTGAACTGAGCTGTGCTGTCAGAGGCCAAATCTCTCTTACTGGGGAAGGTGTGATGTTGCACGGTGCGACACAGCAGCTTACAACAACTTTTGCTTCTTTTCTTTTTCTCCCAAGTCCAGCTTCTTTGAAAAAGATAATAGTAAAACAACTGATATCTTCAGAGGCCCTTCTTGCTGCCCACATTTTCTCCCAGATGTCCAAATCTCACTCTTTTTCTCAAGAACAAGGTTAAGGTACAACAAACACGAAGTGTTCTTCACTAAGTCTTCTCCCAGAGAAGCCCAAAGCATCAAGTGAAAAAGAAATTTTCGGCAGCATTCGTTTTTCATGTTACACTTTTTAACATCCCAATATTACTCATCCACAGCATATATTTAAAGAGTTATCTTGGCATCCAACAAGCACAGTGGCTGTGAAACAGCAAAGGCAGGCCCATGCTTTGTTCCCCAGCTTTCCTGTGGTGATTTTCCTCACATCAGAGCTCTGCGAGAGTTGGTGGGTTCTGAGTATCCCTGGACAGTCTCAGCGTGTGAGCAGGGCAGGCAAACCCGTCCCCGAGCGACGAGTGTGTGTGTGGCTACTTGACTCCCTTTGATGGTCCCTCCTGGGCGTTTCACTGTTGTATTTGGATGGCCGCCCCTCTGGCAAAGTGCTGCAGGACTGTAGGTGTCAGCAAGGGAGATGTTTTTGTGTTTGTGTGACGTCCCCAGAATAATGATCTAGCTGTTTAAGTGAGCTGAGCGAATGAATGAGCACAAGAAAAACATCTTCACTGAAAGCGCAGCCGAAGTTAATGCACCATTAATAATGGTCTGGGTGAATTATTGGAAGGGATAATAGGCCTGGGGTCAGGGAAGGTCTGAGACAAAGAACAGGGAAAATTGGGTCACAGAAACATGACAGAGCAGATCACGCTGATGCGTCTGTGGGATTCTCCTCGGATGAAGTCATATACCACCATGCAGAATATTAAGGGCTTTGCAGGGACAGCCATTCCCAGAACCACCACTCAGATCAATATGGGAAGGAGCAGGAACAGACACACAAGGCTACAGTGGCTGTCTCTCAGTCCCTCTTTGAGAGATTCACTTTAATGTTGTTTAGCTACTTTGCAAAATACACCAACTGCGTGCCTCCCTCAGAAAGGGATACTTATGCAATGGCTAATTACACCAATCTGAGCATTTTCTAAGCAGAGAGAGGTGTCTGGGCAAGTGTGTCCCTTCCCTGAACGGCAGCACCATGCATTTCACAAAAAGCCATGTGAGGTGCTTCAGCAGCTCTGCTTTTCTGTCTCCAAAACTGTGTCAAGAGCTGCAAGCCCTTCTCCCACCCCATCAGCTGCCTGTCTTCACGACACTAAATTACTGACTAACCTCGCTTTGTCAGAATTTCCCTTCTTTAAAACACAGATAATAATACCTCCCTACCTCAGAGGTTTGGTTAATGTTTATACAGCACTTTAAAAATGATGTGGTAATTAAGTGCTCAGTATTATTATATCAACGTGTATAATGATTCCAGCAGACAGCACTATAAACAGGGCTGCACCATGCCTACTTTCCTTTTGTTTGGCTTGTTAGCATTTGGTTTGGTTTTCATACAGCATATTTCAATTATTACTGGTTAATTATTCTGTTGTTTTATTACCTGCTCAGTGGCTTTGACAGAAATAAAAGAGGAACTACACAAGAAGAATAATAGGAAAAATTAATTTTGGCCCACTGGAAATATTATAGCAAGGAGAAGTGAGAGGCAGGCCCCCACCAGCTCACCTAGGGAGACCTCTCTCCTGCCGCAGGCACTACAGACCATTTTGAAATACATCCAGCCAGCTGTTGCCATCCATAAGGATGCAGAACCAGTTTTCTTTTCTTCTAACAACACTAATGCAGAAAGATGGTGGTAGCCTGATTTACAAAACTATTTTTTTAAGACAATGCATGTCAGGATGTTGGAGAAGGCAACATGCTTAGTTTAACAGTGGGTTGGGTACAGCATCCCATCCAGGTAAGAAATAAAGATCACACAAATAACTTCTGTTGGGCAAACAGTTCAAGTAACGATGAATACCCTGTAGGAGAGTTGGAAGGAGAAGGGGCCTTGCTGGGATGCAGATATGTGAAAAGTAAACAAGAAATAATAAAAAACACATTGCCCTTCAGCTATAAAATCACCAAAAAAAAAAGCCTTGAAAAGCATTATTGGACCATCTCAAAGCATCTGCAGGACAGTTGGTGTGACTTCACACTCAGAAACAGAGGTTCAGTGAGGAGTAGAGGCTAACATGAGAAGGCTTGTCTCTCCACTTCAGCACTGCTGGAACCCCCGCATGCACCTCACTGCCACAGACAGACCCAGGGGCCATTGGTTTCCCTGCTCAGCTCCCTGCAGGGACACAGGCTTCAGATGCACATGTGGACACGGTACTTACTTGACACAGAATAAAGCCCATTTCTGTGGTTACCTACATAATAAATGCCACTATAAAATCCATGAAAGACAGCAAACATCCCCCTCAGACACTTCAAATGGAAGGCTGTCCCTCTCCGCCATCCCAGAGGAAACCTCCTCGGATGCAGTCACAATAACCATCCATCCTCTTGGGGATGGCCCAGAGGAGTTTGTCTTCTTACAAAGATGATTCTACTGCTTCAGCTCAGGTGTAAGAACAAAAAACAATGTCTTTTGAAGATGCTGCGGGGCGCCCTTACGCAGCCCCTGCCTAGGACATGGGCACTGCTGGCCCACGGCACACACGGGCACGGGCACTGCTGGCCCACGGCACACACGGACACGGCGCTGCTGGCCCACGGCACACACGCACACGGGCACTGCTGGCCCACGGCACACACGGGCACGGCGCTGCTGGCCCACGGCACACACGGGCACGGCGCTGCTGGCCCACGGCACACACGGGCACGGCGCTGCTGGCCGCGCAGCCAGGAACGCGTTTCGGCGCAGCCGCTGCTCCTGCAGCCGGGCAGCGCTGCCGAGCCGCGGGCTGTGTCCAAAAGCCGGGCAGGCAGGAAGGCAGGCGGCTGCCGAGCGAGCTGGCTCTTGCAGCTGGGATGGGGCGAGATTAGATCAGCGAGCTCCCCCCGCGGCCCCCTGGCCAACTCGAGGCAACACTGAAGGAATTTGCCCATAAATTTTCTCCCCACCCCAAGAAGAAGGCAGCGCACTTAAATGAACTCAGGCCCTAATGGAAGTAGGATATTCTTGTTCAGCTCAGTCTCTAACCCATCCTTGAAGTTCCTGGCAGCTCCACTCAGCTCTCTCCCATGCGCTGCCTGACCTTTGGTAAGGGCATTAAAACTGTCAGTCTTTTCCTGTGCAAAAGAGACGCAACAATTACAGAGAGGCTAAAAATGGCCTTTCCCTCTACATGGAAAATTTAGATTAAAAATTGAAGAGTTCAGTGACATCTTCTATAAGAACATAGAATTGTCATTAAAAAATCAAACTCTGAAATTCCTTAGTTGCTATCTACCATCTCTGAAACTCAGCATGAGGGGCTTTCCTGCCTCACCCACCAAAGGAGCAGAGACAGGTGCTGCTGGCAGGGACATGAGGACACCAGGAATCTCTTCAACACGCTCCCATGCAGCAGCTGGCTTTGCAGCACCTTTCTTGTTTGACCAAAAATGGAGCACTTCACTTCTTGGTGAGAAAACAGGAATTTTCTGTCTGAAGCCTGCTGTCATGGGAAGTCCTGGATTTGGTCTTGCAAAACAGGCTGTACCCAAAACTTTTGAAAATTTCAAAATTGTGGGGGGGATGAATATATTCAGGTCTGTAGAAGTATTTTCAAATACTCAAATGATCATTTGTGCGTGAAGGCAATGCATTATCTATTATTCTACAAGAATTCCTGGGGTCTTCAGGTTACTGATAACTGGCAGCCTTAGGGGGACAAACCATTATTTTTTTATACCTCTGGGAAGAGTAAATAAGATGAAAGCAGAGCTCTCCTGCAGCCAGGAGGAACCTCACAAGCACAAGGAAGTTCCGCAGTGGGGTGCCCAAACACCAAATCTCTGATGGCTTTTTGAAGAGCAGCAATTAGAAAAGTCTCTTGATCAGCCTTGCTGCCACCAGCCACCTTCTTCAATCCCAAATAGCTGGAGTTGGGGGAAGCTTTAGGGCAGAACAGTTTTTCATCAGTTAATGTTTTCCAGGTACCTGCACCTTCTGTCAGAAGCAGCACAGAAGAGATTAAGATGGTTTAAGATCTATTATATTTTAGATACAAGAACATGGAAACTATGAAGTTGAAATGCCTTGACGTTATTTCAGCAGTATCTGCTGAAATGGGAAGTTTCTGAAAGAGACTGCTGAGCATTTGTGCTTCCTGAAAAATTAAAAAGAAATAAAAATTGCCTTTCTCTACTGAATAAGTACTGAATTCTTTGGGACACAATGAAATCTGAAACAGGAGCAGTGCACATTTCCATTGCAAAGGAAACCCGCTCCACTCACACATTGCTGCTGGAAGAGTAGCAGGATGCCAGTCCCACCGGGGATGTACCAGTCTACCCCACCATACCTGATCAGGAGTTTCTACATCCATGCTGAGCATTTCCAGAGTGAGACTTTCTCACTAGTGCTAGCTTTGTATTAGCTGGGTAAGGCGATATGACCACTGAATGGCAGAAGAGAAACCCAAAAGGAAAGGTCTAATGCAGCTTATTAATTCCACAGGTGAGCTGCAAATGCTGAGAGCCTTGAAAATCACTTAATTGCCAGGCTGTCAGGCCAAGATGTGTTTTGAGGACGCTGCCAATCTGACAGTTATTAACAAACAAAGAGGCCACAAGCCCTGACTGCACCGAGATCCTTGTTATTTCTGCTCATGTGCCACCTCCCAACAGGAAGTACTTAATAAGAATAATAATATCCCAAAAGGCCAACCTACGGCAGTGCAATTAAAAAGCTTTTCTGTCTCACTTTGAGGGGAGAAAAAAAAATGAGGGGGAAATTAAAATCAGACAGGAAATTCCACTAGAACAAGCTAGCTTATGTCCTAATAACACAGGATTGTGCCAACTCCTCCAGAGAGCAGAGGAGGAAAAGAAAAAAAAAAGAGGAAAAGAAAAGAAAGAAAAGAAAAAGAGAAAGAGAAAAGCAGCCCTCTAGACTGACTCAGATCTGAGGCTACATTGTGGTTCAGCTGTGGCTGCAATTCTAAAGGGAGAAAGGCAGCACAAGCAAATAAAAGGCGGTTTGCTTTTCGAGCAAGTTGCTGTTATATGATGTAACTCTGGTATGAAAGCGTGGCCACTGCTGCTTTGTTGAGAAAAGACACAGCCTGATAAGCTCGAAGGACCAGATGGATCTTGGGGCTTGTTCTCCCAACAGCTGCTGCCAAAGAATGGAAAGAAGAAAAAAAAAAAGAAAAAAAAAAGAAGAAAAATCCCAACCAGCAAGGAAGAAATCCCGGCACGCGAGGGGCAGGCAGGGAGGTGGGGCAGACCAGATGGTGGTTCAGCTTGTGCCTGCCTGGACAACAGTAAGAGAAAAATCAGTTTGTCAAAAACTTCTAAGAAAACTTAAAGATCTCTCAAGAAAGGAGGGATCCTTTCACAGAAGAAAAAAATACCTGCAGGTTTAAGGAGAGTAGTTTTCCACAAGCTGTTATCATCCCGCTTCCTGGGAAGCCACTAGGATTCAGCAACTGCCTGCACCTCCAGCTGATCTAGCAACTTCCAAAAAAAGTGGGCCAAGAGGATTTGCCCCTGACTGCTCTGGGACCAGGCCAACAGATGATAAACCTTGCCTGTTTCACACTAAAGCTCATTTCACAGTGGAACCCACCTCACTTCAAGACAGCTGGTGAAATGGGAGCGTGTGAACCTCAGCTGACCGCACAGAGTATTCCCCAATACCCTCTGCCTTTCTCCCACGCTCCCCAATACCTGGCTGTGAGAGATGCCCCAAGTCCTCAACAGGTTTCTTTTTCTGGGTATCCAAAGGAGAGAGGAATGCATTTGATGCATTTGCATGTGCATACGTGGCCCTGACAGCACTCCTGCCTCCTGCAGTAGCGACTCTGGGGAGCAGAGAACCAGAGCCTGAGTCCATAGTTACCTGAATATGTTGTTCAGTATGGCTCAGGTGCTCCTGGAGCTTGATTTTACATCTGAGCAGTTTTCCTTCCAGACTTGTAAAGGAGTTTTCCTTGGCTCCCTAAAGTGCAATTGCTTCAGGTCACCTATAATACAAGGCTAAATTGTATATTGCCATTAGATTGAGGCGTTATGGGACAAAGCACTAACTGGCATTTATGACCAGGAGGCAGCAGGAGCACGACACAGCACTGCTGCCCTCAGTTGCATCCAACCTGACCAAGCTCAGGATCTCTGCTGGTTAGGTGTGGAGGGACAGGGAAGCTGAGCAACCTCAGACTGGAAACCACAAGACTGGTGGAGTACCAAAGGGCAAAGCGGTGAATGAAGACAGAGGGAGAGCACATCAGCTATCACACAGTGCCTTCTGGACAACACTCATCTGAGCAGCAAATCTAGCAGACCCCTAACCATGCACCTTCCACTCATGCAAGTAAAACCTTATTGAGGAGTGTCATCCCAAGACACATTTCTAGGAGCAGAACTACAGAGGGAGATGTCTTTTCGCCTTCATGCCCCCATCCACACAATCACCCCCCTCCCTTGAGGTGGCACTGGCACTCACTCAATCACACACTGAGCCAGCTCAGGGAGTTCATCCAGTTGAAAACTAATCACCTAAAATTTTATTGCACAGGGTTTTGGCTGGATCAACTCCCTGAACCAGTTTACCATGAGATCGATGGTGAAGAAAAAGCAAAAGCCCTTAGGCTGCTGTTCAGCAGCCACTTCCAGCCCAGCTGCCACTGAAAGCATTAGGCCTGACCTCCCTTGGCCACTTGTCCCCACAACACAGCACACCCCATTATGGTGACTGGGAGGTTTTTCTGTGACTGCAGGGCTGACTGGACTGAGGGGTACATCTCACTGAAAGATTACATATCCCTTCCCAGGAGTTGATGCTCACAGCCCAGCTTCCAAGCGCTGGTCCTGGGGGGCATGGCTGCTTCAGCATGTAAGGAGTAGCTGGGCTGACTAGCCACTGCTAACTAAATACACTTCCCCAAATCCATCAGGTAGCACACTACGAGCTGTCTGCTCAAGCAGCCAACGCAACTCGCAGGAGCTGGAAGGCTGCCTTGCCGAAGAAAAACTCCCAAGCAGATGCCTAAATCCTGTGAAAGCTCAGGTGCCAATGCCAACAAGAAAGGGCACGCCAGCCCGCCCTGAGCACAGACCTACCTGAACGGTCTCTGTCACTGCAGGGCTGCCCGCTGCCATGGCGGGGACACCTGTGCTGCCTCGTGCCACAACGACTTGCTCAATCTTTCAGGACAAGGCTGTGCTTCAAATTCAGCGCTGGCATTTCGAGCCTCTCTAATCCAAACCACAGGAGTCAGTTTGCTTTCTTTATGCATATGCTCCTCCAGGCACTAAAACAAACTGAAATCAAACTGTTCCTATAGGCAATGGCTTGAAAAATTTCCCCTTCGTATGAAAGGTCTGTTTATATAATTTGTAAAATTGAACAAATCGAGCCTGGAAAAAACCCATGCAGAGTCTGCTGTGCATTTTGACCAAACTTCTTTCTAGACATGGAAGAAAAGATGTCTGCTTTCTACTAGTTGTGGTAAAATTGCAGGGCTGGGTATTTTTCTTTCTTGCACTTATAGCCAGGTGATAAGCATCTAGGTAGCCTTCAGAGAAGAGTTTTGGGAGCTTTCATGCTTCAGGACACCAGTCCCCAAAGAAGTCCTAAAGACTGGGAGGATACTGCACAAGCTGGCTTTTAACCAGGCGTAAGAGAGCCTGCTGCTCTTAACTACGCAGAAGGTCTGACGAGGAGAGGGGTGAGGAAGTTATCTGTTTTACCCAGCTGTGGTTTTGGTGCAGGCTAATAACTCCCATGTATCATCCTGCCTTTGTATGAAAATTTTCTGACTGGTATTAAAAATGGTCCCAGTGCAGTTTGCAGCAGATTCTCTGGGCAGCTCATGCAAAGTGCTGGTTGTTAGCATGCTGCTTGTGTAATGAGGGTGCTTAAGACTGTAAGGGGTCTCTGGAAGGTCCTGAAGAGTGATTGCAGTTCAGGAGACTCACCCACCTGGCAACACGCTGATTTATGGCCTGCTCAGTTAATAGCCCTGCTTAACACAGGAGTTTGTCGAGATTAAGTAATTGCTTGAAACAAAAAGTTTATTATCTTTAAGTCTCTGCTGATGAATGACTGGGTGTTGGAAGAATCATGTGAAAGATCATCTGTGATTCCCTCCCACTTTAAGGGGAGAAAAAAAAAAAAAGAAAAAATAAAAGCGTTTTAAAAGACAAGCTCTTCCAAAAGGAGTTTGAGAGCTCACAATGTACACTCAAACATGGTTGCAGTTACAAGGAGGGGGTTTCACACCTACGGTGCCATCTAATAAATAGCTCAAGTAATAACACAGTTCTGCGATGCATTTTTCCCCAAGTACTGCAAGTGTTTTGTAAACATTAATTAATACCACCCCTTGAGAGATAACTGATCCTGTCACACAGTAATGAGATTGGGAATAAATCAAGATGCAAAGCCTGTTTAGTTTCCATACATTACATAGTGGCCTTTCCCATCCTACAAAAATCTGGAAATTTTCCAATCTAGAACAGGCTGCAGATAACTGCAAAGTTAAAAGATGCTGCATGCTAAATTCTGCTACAGTTGTTTCTCGTCTCCATTTCCAGATGCTTCAGCAAGGTTAATCAGCTTGATTAAGGTCACACACACTTACACGGCCTCATGAAACTGAGCTCCAAAGTGCACCAGAGCACAGGGCTTTGGGACTTGCCCTGTTCCACCCCCACCCCGAGATGAGCTGCCTGCCTGCTGAGCATCCCTCGCAGTGGGGCTCGTGCTAGGAGATCACACGATCCAAACCTCTCCTCCTTCATCCCCCTTTTCCTTTCCACCCACAAATTTTCTCAGTTGGCACGTGAGCACGGGAGTTTGGACACGAGGGAAACAGGACTGACAAGAAACCCCCATCTCCATTGCAGCCACTAAGAAACGTTCCCACAGCCCCAGATGTCAGACACACCGTCCCTCCTCACATCACTTCGAGGCCCTCCTGCAATAAAATGG
The DNA here is from genome assembly GCA_013400235.1 of Oriolus oriolus. Lineage (NCBI taxonomy): Eukaryota > Metazoa > Chordata > Aves > Passeriformes > Corvidae > Oriolus > Oriolus oriolus. The sequence continues at coordinate 2,283,158 of VXBT01003828.1, forward strand.
GAATTGGCTCCAGCTTTTCCTAGCACTTCTCGTATTACCTTTTAATCCAAATACATATGGTTCAGGGAACACTGGGAGACTTGCATGAAAGGACGTACACCAAGAGAATGCAAACCCTGGAAAAAAAGGGATTAGATGTGCAAGACTCCCTTGGCCCCAAACATGTGCCCCCCAGTTCCCCAGCATATTAATCAAGAGTCTGATGAGATTCCTTTTGAAATCCCCCAAAAGATTTCTGTAGACTTCAGTGACTTTTGGATCAGGCTACAAACGCAGAATAAATCATAAACTGGCTACATCTGCCAAGTTTATTTCTTCCTTTTCTAGGTTTCAGAACAAATCCATTTTACTGCTGGGAAAAAGCAGAATGAAATAACTGACAAGAGTTCAAATATCCTGTATCACTCTTCATATTAATTCAGCCAGTCAATCTATCCCATAACTTTGGGAAGTAAAGCAGATTACTTTGGCCAGATCAAACCACAAAACTGTGCTGCTTCATTTATGCGCAATTTATTATTTAAGGCAACCTGTGCAAATCCCTTTGTCTTGGGTTAGAAGTGACAGTGTGGGGGACTAAAGTTAAGCAGAGTCTTAAGCTAAGCTACAGTTAACCAAAATACATTTGCATTGAAAAAACCTAATGATCACCACAACCCCCTCAGCCCACAATCAGTTTTGGAGAGTCTCTCTTATTAAAAAATATCTGATCTTAAAGGATACACAAAAAGCAAACACTTCAAAAGGTGACCCAGGTCCCTGGAACCTCATGCTTTGCATAAATTTGGATGGGTTTATTAATTTGTGGTTAATGTATTGCCCTTTTCTTATTTTTCTTTTATTTTTACTCTATTTATCACTGATAGCAAATTCTCCATACATAAAAGACCTCATTACACTTCCAAGTTGGGTGATTCTGTAGCATGTCCCTCTATCTGTGAGCAGAAAACAGAGTTGTTTCCCCGTTTTCAATTCAGAGGCTGGCTGATGTGTGCTAATAACTTCAAGATACCTTGAGAGATCTGCAAGGTGGGGAACTTCCTATGGCAAACAGCTTCAGATATCATTTAGGGTTTAATTTATTCATTAATCATCTGCTGAAAGCAACACTAGCACTGGCTTTGAGTTGAAAAGCCACTGCACAATGGATATAGTGTCATACTTGACTTTTCTCTCGTTTTCAGTGCCTTCAGGAAAAACAGCCAGACATCCTGACAGGAGAGACTCGGGGAAGACCCTTGGATTTGCTTTGACCCACTGCTTGGAGCCCCTCGTGCCATTTCGGGATGGGATCTACACAACCACTTGTGAACTGGGCCCACAAAGTAGGGCAACAGCAGAAATGGGTATATTAAGTTCTTCAGAAATGCAGTAGTGGCAGATCAAAACATCTGTGAACACTGTGTTTTACTGACAACACACTTCTAACTTTGAAACAGGTTCTGCTATCAGGCTATTAGTACAAGCACTTTACTTTGAAGTATGTACTGTAATTCTTGCAATTTTACTCCCAGCTCTGGTATTCATTTGGCTTAGGTTACTTCTATAATTTATCTTCCCACTGGAAAAATTCAGCCTGTAATACGCCCATCCAGAGTGGTATGGGTATATGCACCCTCTTTCTGTGCCCCTCTTTTATCCTGCATGATATTTTCAGTCAGAAACTTTAAAGGAAAAAAAAAAAAAAAGAAGAAGAGGATTTCAATCTGAGTGATGCTAGATCTCAGTTTTTCCCACGAGAAAATCACTTAGCACTTCTCTGACTTGAGGTGAGTCACTGCTGTTCCCCTGCTGAGGCTCCGTGCTCCCCTCTCGGTGTTTAACCCAGGCACGTAACTCGCCCTGGTGTGGTGGGTGTGGTGGCATTTGCTAATAGGCTTCCTGGGCTGTCACCTGCATGTGATGGCTGAGACAAAAGATTACCTGATGATTTCTGTTTACAGAGCAGTTATGATAAGCTGACATTTGCCTCTAGCTGTTGGGTTTGATAACTCAAATATGGCCTACATGAGCGCTCCTGTGAGCTGGCGACACTCATGTTTAGAGTCGTTTCAGAGGAACTTTTCCACTTACCCTCCTGAAAATTATAAGTGAATTTCTAATGCATGTGAATGAGGCTGCATTGACAGCTGAGGAAGCTGCAGTGCCTTAATCTCTACACTCATGTCATCACATGTCACGTCACCCGTGCCACCTCGCTGGCAGCGGTCGGTGCTCTCACGAAGGCTCAGTTTCCCAGCTCCCAATCTGAGGAATATTTCCTTCACCCAGCCCCACAAGGGGTACCTGCTGCCTGGGAGCATCTTGAGCAGCAGAACTCCAGCAGCAGATGCCTTTGAACACTTAAATGAGCATTTTCCCAGCACCAACCCTGATTTCACAACTCTTCACTTGCAAACAAACAGCCTGTGTGTGCTCAAAAGGAGAAGGGATCTGGGTCAGGGACTGCGGAGGCAAAGAAACCAGACTGTGAGAAGTTTGCCTTTGTTCCTCAGGGAACAACAGTGCCAGATAGACACCAGCACCCTGAAACATCGCTGGGGCTGCTGAGGAAGAGGAAGGAAAGAGAGTGCCCAGATAAAATCATGTTGGCACCACTTGGGCTGTCAAAGCCACAACTAGTGGAGGTCACGGCACACCTAACCATACTGGTGAGTTCACAGGGCCCTATTACATTTCTGCAGGAATCAGGGGGTACTTATCCTGACTCATTCACTTAGTAAAGAGAAAAGAAGAGGTGGAAGAAATAGAGCACAGGAAGCTGTGATGTGAAGGAAAGGGATGACAAGCTAATTGCAGTCACCTTTCTAAACTGCTAATTGAACTCCAATGGCCATAAATCTCTATGGCTATGTTTAATTATTCACACTCATCCCTATGAGATTTTCAGTTACTTGGCTGGCCAGAAAATGTGTTTGTGGCCACAACAATTTTCCAGATTACTCGGTTTTCTCCATTTCTCAGGATGCATTCTTCTCTGATCTTCTCTTGACTTTATCTCATCTAGTATCAAGGCAAGCCACATCCATAGCCCAAAAGAGTTGCCAAACACAGCTTTGACAGTACATACAAGTGCTAATTAATATTATTAAACTGTTGCAACCACAGCTCCCAGCCAAGAAGGGACTTCTATAGTATAATCCAAATCACAGGTACTCCTATCACCTCCCCTGGCAAATGCCAGGTGGTTGACATACAGCTGGGAAATGGAGGCAAACTGGTTAATACATTTTCCTCTGACTCAAATGACTGTGTGATCACCTGAAAGAAATCTGTTATCAGCTGGGCAAATAAGGAAAATTAATTGTTGTTCACCTTCAGCTACATGATATGTTTCTTTTTTTGTCACTGTCTGGTCCTAAGAAACCCTTTATTTGTTATTTGTAAGTCAAGTTTTGCCACACTTGCTTATGTCCTGTAATACCATAGTTTGCGAACAGTTTCACTGACTTAAGGGAGCTCCAGCTGTGGCTGGATGGCAGATTCAGGCTTTGGAAAACAGCTCTCAGTTCAGGAAAGTGATGGTGTATATCCTTACCTCCATCACAGCGCAGCTATCCCTCTTTTCATAGCCTGAACTTTCAAGTGACACAGCACACCCCAGTCATGCAGAGGTGGTGAGAGAGGCAGGGCCAGGTCTCCATCCACCCTTGTCAGGCATTCTCCTGTGTTTCAGCCTTCCACCCTGGGTCAAGAGGAAAAGACAATTCTGCTGCCCAAACTGGGACACTCAACACTAAACCATCATAGCTGGGACCATATTTGAGCTGTTAAGGAGGCAAAAGAGCAGAGAGATGATCTGCCTTGAGAAACATCAGGACTTATCCCTCCCCATCCTAAGTAAACTTCTGTGACTCTGGCTCCCAGTGGAAACAAAATGACCATTTTTATCACCTCACCTCATCCTGGGTCTATAGAGAAATGAAAGGCAAATGCAGTGACTGCTAATATCTTTAGCCACATTTACTGAAACCTTTTGACACCAAGGCTATTTTTATTACCTAAGTGCACTATGCCTGTATCAGAATGCAAGTTTTATTGCTTACAGTTCAGCCTTGCAAAAAGCCTTTTCCAATAACTGTCTGTGGCCAAGATATGCCTTAATGACATAGGGAGAGGCTACAGTACCTCCTAGCACAGCCTGGCACTAAGAGCAGCGTTAGACATCCCACACATCGCTACCCTCCCGCAGCCTTCCCTCCCCTGCAGAGCTCTCTGTGCGCCAGGGCTGCACCTAAAAACACCTGCCTTGGCCAAGCAGCTGGACATGTCAAAAGTATGCACAAAACAGGAATGAAGCACAGCTCTACAAGTTTTGTTTGGCTTTTCAAAACTGCACAATAAGCAGATTTTACTACTTGGAAGTGGATGGTACATTCAGTCTCCTCCTCATCCCAACCTCCTGACCAGAAGCTGCAATACCCAGCAGTGCCCAAGGACCTCTGCGCAGTTCCACCAGGTCAGACAAGGCTCATGGTGTCCCATCTCCAGCAGTGAGATGGGAGAGGGCCAGAAGACGCCTACCATCATACTCTAGAGTACTGCCCCCGGGCAATTTGCCACCTGGGGTCCTGAGCCAGAGATGCGCCTTCATATTTAATGACCTTTCAGAGGTTTCCCCTCTGAGATGTGCCTCAGTTTCCCCAGCAGCAGAACAGGAAAAAAAAAGGCTGCCTCAATTTTATAAGAATCTCTTAACAACAAAACCCTTGCAAGCAAACGGCTTTTAAAAAAGACTGGACAGAAATCTGTGCATATGTATGTAAACCCCTTAATTTTTAAGTTTTCTTTCAGTTACACGGGATTCCCTACCTGTCTATTCTTTCTTTCCTGGAACTGCTGACTCTTTCAAATAGTAAAATGTATCCCAAGCGAATAAAAGTAGTTTAGAGTGGTACAATCTTAGTGTCTTACACCCTCAGATGCAACACCTATATTGAGCAACCAGGAACTTGAACAGATGCAGTCAGACCGCTCGCGGTGGGAGTTCAGAGACAAATAATTCAACCTTTCATCACTCTCTAATCCCAGGAAAGATATCAAGGTTAAACTACTGAGAAAAATATAGCGAGTGTTAAGCAACACCGATCTCTCTCTCAAAAGGCATAATTAGCCAGGTAGCCATGGTCACCCAGCTCAAGAATCTGAGCCTACAGTAATTTCTCCCTTCCCAAGATGCACAGCCCAAGTAGGTGCATTTGCTGTGTGCAGCCACGGCGTGGGTTTGGTGTCAGCCGCTCGCTCTATAATTGGCTCTTTATTGTGAGTTACCACGAAAGGCTCCAGGCAGTCCCCACAGACCTTGCCCTTGATCTGGGTTAAGATACTTTGACCCGTGATCCTTTATAATAAATTATATCCCCCTGCTGAAGAATGCTGCCTTCAACAATATAGGCCTGCCCTCAGGAAATGGGAAAGGAATTTTCCTATAAAGGCAGATTAACGAAATTCCACGCAAATTTCATGCATTTTGAATGATCATCTGAACCGTGACGAACCAGCTTCCCCTTGCAGGGATCCTGCTCCAAATCTTTGTAGTTCGAAGACAAATTTAGCTGTCTGTTTCTTGGCTGCAAAGCGTGCTGTTTTTCTTGGACTTGGCATGTCAGGCTGAGAGTGGTGCTCAGGGCAGCTCGTCCCTCAGGCTTGGCTGCCCAGCAGATAGAAAACACCACCCAGGCACCTGTGTATTCATGTGCAAGGACGGCTGTAGTCTGAAGTTTATACACAGCCCAGTATTCCCTGTTGAGTTGGGATAAGCTCCAACACAGGGATCAAAGAAGATTTCTTCTTGTGCTGATACTCCCTCCTCCTTGGCCCAGCTGGTAACAGTGGCAGTGAAATCTTCTCTCCTGGTACTTTACTCCTCTGTTTTTGACAGCTCATGAAATTCTGGGTTTGGGACAGGGCTGTGCTCAGCAGCTGCACAACCTGCACTGATGGCACCCGGCTGGGATAAAGCCACCCACTGGCTGCTCTCTTCCAGGCACCCTCCTCTGGGGCAGCTCTGAATGTCCTTCTCTCAGTATTTTCCTTTTGCTTCATTTCTGGCCTCTCTACTGTCTCTCTAAACATGATGACAATACATGTCCCACTTTTCCATCTCTGGGCTCCTCTCCAGCTCCTTCTTCAGGGGTTTTCCCAGCTCTGAAGGTATCATCATTCACCAGTTCCCCCATCAAACCCCTCTTCTATCTCCTAGGGACATCACCGCTGCTCTTGGGCACATCTTCACCACCCTCAGGTACCCCAAAGCATTCCCCTTACCAGATGTGCACCATTCCTCCCAATACCTTCTCCCTGATGGTCAAGGCTATGTCTGCCTCAGCACTTTTGAGGTTCACTCCCTGCATTCTGATCCTTGAGCCACGGTCTTCACCAAGGCATGGTATTCTCACATGCTCCTGCTAACCAGGGTCAAACCAAGAAGCAGCAAAGGAACATCAGCTACTTTTAAATTTTAGTCTCCTAAAGAAAATAGTTCATTTTAAGGGACATGGTTGTGTTAGTTGCACACAGACATTTTTTCCTAGAGTAGTGTGTGGTGATGGAATCCCACGGGACAATAAGAATTTTAAAGTGTTATATTTTTTTAAAAGATGTAATACAAATTATAACAATTTTCACTGTTCCTCCACCAGTTTACATCAAAATATTTCCCTGATACTCATGAAAATATCAGATGAGAAAACTTTCAGTTTACAAAAAGTCTTAGGAGTCTTTCACACACAGCAATGTTAATGAGACTGCAGCCACAAGGAGCGAAAGCACAGGAGAACAGTGTTGTAGTGTATATGTCAGCCCTTGTGTGTGCTTTCAGAGGAGGAAGCAAACAAAATGTTTTGCCAAGCTCCTGAAATGGTATGATGTTAGAACAAGCTCCTGCACAGCTTTACTTACTGGAACATAAAAAATGCAAGCAATTATCAGTTGACATTACTACAGCTAAACTAGGTGATATTCAAAACCAGTGCTATCTTCCCAGCAATCAGCACCACAATAAAAGACAGAGGGACAGTTGCTCTGAAAAGGATGGCACTTCCTTGATTCAAGTAAATCATTTATGAAACAGATCTTCTTTTAAATGAAAAAGTTTGGGAAAAGCATACTGCAGTTAACAGCAAAGCAGACAACAGCACACTAACAGCCTGACATAAAGTCTATTGAAATCAATGGGAGTCTTTCCACCGACTTCATTGGGGTTTGGATCAAATCCTCCAGGAGAATAAGCTATTCTGCAATATCTATTATTACGCACTGTTTTGTCCTGGTAATTAGATGCCGGGAGAGCGCAGTGCGATTGTTTAAGGCACTGATCATTCACCCATGGAGACCCGTGCTCAGAGCCTGGGTGGGTTGAACTCAGAGGGGCTTCAGATTCCCACTGGCGCCCATCTGCATTCCCAGCCCCACTGCTGCTCCCAGGTAGACAGGACAGGAAAAGGCAAGAGAAAGAGAAGGTCAGGGCTGAGCTGGCAGAGATGTGGCGAGCCCCTGCCGAAAAATACCTGGTTCCTGCCCTTCCTCCAACTCCTCAATTTTCCCCATGCACTGTCACGCATGCATAATATTTTCAAAGAAGTGGACAGCCAGCAGGTCTCAGGTCTGCACAAAGCAGCTCTGTACAGCCCCAGGCATTTCGCACAGCGCGCTGAGCGTCATCGGCGTTACTGGCTATGCAGGGAACTCGACTCTGTGTTTGCATCTTGTTTCTAAGGTAAAACATACTGCTCCTTGGAGGATAGGTTTGAGGGAGGGACTGCAAGTCCCCTGCAACCAAAATACAAACAGAAAGGGTAAACCATGCAGAAAGGACTCCCACCACGAAGCTATACATTTGGCTCACTATGAACACAGAACTCCACACCATTAGCAGCCAACAGAGAAGACAGTACATCCTGAATTCTCAGAGACCAGCATCGCAGAGCTCTGCCTCTTGTGATGAGGCTCAATGCAGAGAGTGAGCAAACCTATGCTCATCAGTTAGAAAAAAAACCAGCAGGCAACTAAGGAAGTTCAGCAGGTTGTGGGTGGGATGAAGACAGCACTACAGGTTGCTAGATCACAGTCTCTTCCCACAGAAGACCTGCAAGCCACCAAGTAACACAGAGAGGTCGCAGGCTACAATGATTAAAGGTGTTCCCTCACACAGTCCAAAGCCTATCTGTGGCACTGCTTGCTGTTGGACGGTGCTCGCCCTAAAAGGATAAATAATTTCAGAAAATGACTACAAATTCACGGAAGAAAAATCCTGTGATGCCACCTGCAAATCAGCTGGTCCCTGAACTGGAATGTTTGCAGGGCTGTGAGAACACAACTGGGAAGCTGCTTCCACACCTGCCCTGCAACTGAGTGCTCCCACCTCTCTGAAGCTGGAGTCAGAGGTAGACAGACCTTGACCTCAAACCTAAGCTGCTGCTGCTGCTCCTGAGCTAAGTTTCAGGATACCCCTCCCTGACACAGCCTGGCAGCACGTGGAGGCAGGGGGGAGGCTGGGAAGTGACCATCCTGGCATTAATGGCAATGCCTGCTTGAGCCAGGTCTTCCTTACCCCCAGTGTCTTTTGTGCAGCTAAACATGCAAGCTGATCTACAGCTGCCTGTCTTTCCATCAGTGGGGGAAAAAAAACAGGTGAGGAATATTTCCAGATACCCGCAGCAACTGGGGGTCCTTCCCTTTTGCTATTTTGTGTGTTGAAGGGTGCCTCTTGCAATCCCCAACTCCCATGCCCAAACCAACTCTTGGTCTGGGAGCTGGCTCTTCTGCACCAGCAAGAGGCTACACTTCAATCCCTGATACTTCGGCAGAGCTGATGGCCTCAGACGTGCCACCAGCTCAGATGCAGAGCAGTTATCACGCACCACGCTCCAGCTAGGATGCCTGGCTATCTCTCTGCCACTGCTGGGCCTCAAAAGCCCAGGATACAAACTCCTGCCTTCGCCACTCCCCATCTCAGATGTCACAGGACTTACAAAGAGATAGTGGAAGCAGTCTACAAGAATAATTAAAGCAACTGAATTAACTGAATGTGTGTGGATGAGCTTTATCAGTGTGAAAATCCCCCCACTGGCAGCAGACTAGGACGGATCTGACGGGGGGAACACAGGGCCTGGTGTGGAGCAGTGCTGCGGAAGTGAGCCCCGTGCAGCCGAAAATGAGGCCTCCCTCCCTGTGCTGTTCCGACATCTTAGAGATCTGCAAAAGCTATTTGCAGTGAGAGGCTTTCTTGTAAAACATAAATGAATACCAGCTGTCCGGACAGGCTCAGAGCGCAGCCTCCCTCCTCGGATGGGCAGCGGTCTCTGGGGAAGCTGGCTGGGCTGGCAGGCCATGCCTTGTCTCTCCATCTCACGGAGACACACTGGCAGTGCCGTGGTGAAAGGGCGTCAGTGTTTTCCTCCTGAGGTGTCGCTTGGTAAGCAAACTAACTGCTTTTTCCTCTCAGAGGGGAAAACATAGTTTTTTTATCGTCCCTGATTTTTTTTAAAAATACATCTCCTTTTAACCTTTAAAACAAATCCCGTTTTATGTTACCCAAGAAGAAGTATGAGTCTTCCTCACTGCCCCAGAGACTCGCTTTGGATGCACTCATCCATCGCTCTCCTTCACGCACAAGCACATTCCTGTCCTGACATCGGGTTCCGGCGGGGTCTGCCTCTGCATATCCCAGGGCTCCAGCTGGGTTCCTCTGCCTGTTTCTTTTTTTTAAATTTACCTTGGAAATAGTATTTCCTGGCAACATATTAATGCCCTTTTCAAGGCTCAAAAGAAAATCCAAACAGCGGCACAGACCAGAAGCCAAGTGCCTGAGAGGGCAGAGTGGTACCTGCTTTGTACCTAAATATTTATAATTTGCTAATACTGCCATTAAAACTTAGTTTTATTTTACTTATGTGTTTTATCTGTTTAAATAGTCACTTGGCCTTCCCCATGATAAAACATCAGAGACTCAGTGTTTCACTCTTCTCACACTGACACAACAGACTTGACTTTGATTTGCAGATGTTTTTCACTTCATATGAACAAATGCAAACACGCAAGAGACAGCACTGTTTGCTCTTGCTGCACCTCAAGACTTTCACAATTACAGTACGGAGGGACACCAGGCTTTCCCAGCTTCCCAGAGGGGCAGAGCAAGGCCCATGCATGTCAGGGACAGCACCCCAGACTCCAGCAGCTCTGGGCACTGGGGTGACACACATATAAGTACATTACAGTGAGCATGCAAGGGCAATGCTCAGCTCCTGGCTTTAAGCATTTGCCTGCTGGGAATTTTAACCTCCAAAATGATTTACAGGTGTCAATGGCAGCGTGCAAGCCTCTCAGACTCATGTTGAGTGAGAGCTGAATCCTGATGCACCTGAAGGTTTTTGTACAAGAGCAATCAGAGCAGGACTGAGGCAGGTCTGAATGGTTGGCTGGAATCAGCAGCCACAAGCCAACCTGAGCGAGCGTTGCTCCGGGGCAGAGCACGGCCGTGTGTAGTTTGGAGCTGGTACCATTGGTTCGGTGCAGCTGCTGGCTGGGCTGGTGGCCCTAGGGGAGGCAGGAGGCCAGCAGCGAGTGCCCAGCCATGGCAGCAGCCTGACAGCCCCAGAGCAGCTGCAGGGCTTGCTGCCACCTCCATCCCCTTGCAGCAGAGAACTCAACAACTCGTCTCACTTGTGTCCTCAAACTGTGGTGAACCTGAGGTATCAGGAATGCTAATCACTGCTCAGCTGAACATTTCCTCGTAATAACCTTTAATGACTCTGTAATTACTCTTTAAACCATTGACTTTGCAATCATTTTTTAATTCCCCTTTGCCACATCTCTCCCTGTGCTACCAAGCTGGAAGGCTGAACTGTAAGTGAATATTAGCCCGCTAAGGCGAGGGTTGTACCATTGCAGCCGTGCTTAATGCAAGGGCTTTGAAAGAGTTTGGAGGGCAGGGGGAGGGGAGGGAGGAAACAAAAAGCACAGCAAGATTTTCCCCAAATTGGTTTCCTTCAAAACAAAGCCCTACCACTTTGCTAAGCTGCTTTAGGGAATGTTTGGAAAAAGCAGGGATTCCTTAGCGACTTGCTCCGCTAACTCTGCAAATAGACTCCTGTGCTGCGAGCACAGATTTTCAGCTGAAACAAATACTAGAAACTACATAGTGATAATTCAGGGGGAAGGCAAGTCCCTTGGTGAATGAACTCAACTGAATCTATCCCATTGGAAACCAGTATTTTGGCGGAGGGGGGATACAGAAGCAGTAAAAGAAACTTGAGTGTCCAAGACTCAGCGTGAAGCCAGCACAAAGCAGGCAGGAACGGGCAATTTCTTTTCAAGCCTTTGCCTCCAGGAACAATGGCCCTATTGCAACCACCCTTTGCTTTTCTTCCCGTGATTAACATGCAGCCCATGTGGGAAGAATGGGAATTTATTCTGCAGTTGAGATTCCAGAGGTGCTATCGGGTCAGGTGGCTAATCGTTAAATCAAACTGCTGTCATCTTCATTCAGGTCCTGTCACCCAGGGCCACATTACTACTTGGGTTTATGCAAAATAAACAGCTTTGCTAAACATTCCTCTAAAAGAGGGTCAAATAAAGAAGGGAAGGAGGAGATACACCACCAAGTAAATCCTGCATTCCCTCCTACCCCTGCTCCAGCTCTGTCCTGGACTGATTAGATGGGGATGGGGGAAGGAAGGTTTTCTTCAAGTTTTTAAGCTTTTGTTTTTATCAGCATGCCATTTTTCTCTTTTCTAATTCCACTCAAGGCTCCTTAGTGAGTACTGTTAACTTATTCTTGTCTGGGTCTGGCTAATTCAGTTTCTTTCTTGAACTACATAGACTTACAATTCTGAATTTTCTATAGGTGAACTCAGCCATAAGAAATCTCTTATAACTCCTCCATAAAAGACAATCTTTCAGAGGTTTCCTTCAAGACACATATAGAGATGCTTAATGCAAGGCACTCAGAAGGAATGTTAATTGCAGTACTGCACACGCACATTTTTGGATCAATGGATTATTTGGAAATCCTGGGCTTGCTGCTGTAACAGGTAGCTGGGAAGAGAAGGTCTGCTGAAGTGTTCCCAGTTACTAATGGGCCAAGGCCTTGTGAGGGAGCAAATGTACTGACTTAGCATGGTGTGTCAGAGAGAAAACAGCGTGGGGTTTTGTAGCAAGAAGAGAAACAGCATTTCCAACCTCTCTTGCATCACTCTACTTCCAGCTTGGCTTCAGAGCCCATTTTCAAGGACACACAAATGCATGGATCCAAATACTGGCTCATCCCAGTTCCTCCCACCACAGAGTACCACAGTCAAGGACAATTTACACAGACTGTCCCACCAGCATGCTCATGAGATACGAAGTTCTGGCCAATCTGCATGGCAGCATGATGTCCCAAAAACAGCCAGACAGAATGTACGACTGTGAATGCCGAAGAGCAGAAATACTGTCCTAGATAAAGGAGCAGAATGATACCCATTTAAAGTGAGGCACTCTTCTGTTCCAGTTCCTTCAGAACAGCAGCAGTCAAAAAGAAAAACAAACAAAAAACCTAAACAAGCAAAAAACAAAACCAAACCAAACCAAAACAACCACACACAAAAAAAAAAAAAAAAAAAAAAAAAAAAAAAAAAAAAAAAAAAAATAGAAAAAAGGAAAAAAACCACCCCAAACCACAAAAAAAAACCCCAACCAAAAATCCCACCCTCATGATTAACATTCATCTGCCTTGAAAGAAACTTTTAAAATACGTTTTTGTTCTCTGTGGCTTGTTGATCCCCGGCAAAAAGTCAAAACTGGGATTAAAATTGAAGGGCTGTAGCCAGGAGACTGTCACTTCTAGTTTCTCTTCCCTCAAGGATTAAAAAGTTACTTTTAATTAATGTTGTTTCAAGATGTCAAGCCTGGCGCAGCTGCCCCCAGCGCTGTCTCCAAAGGCTGGTGAGCAAGGCGAGCGTGCTTCAGGCTCTTCCCACACCTCTCACAATCTGCCTTTTGTGGCACACATCAGCTGTCCTGGGGTATGATGTGCCTGTGAAGCCAGGACAGGGTGCCCTGGTGGGCTTGGGTGGGTAAGGGCAGGTAAACTTCATCTTTGAAATACGCTCACACAGCCCGAGACGCTCGCGTGCAGGATGAGCTCCGGTATCTTTTACAAAAATATTTTCATTGCCTGAGCTCCCTGGGGGGAGGTATTGATCCTTCCCGAGCGCCGAAAGCCTGTTTCATGTATGAAGAAATCCCCTCCTAGCCCAAACATCAAAACATCTAAGCGTGAGTCCAGCTTTACAGAATTATGCTGGGTTATTCCTGGACTGTACACAAATTGGATGCTAAACACACACCAGGGCGTATGACTAACACATGTCGCTTCCTTCCTGCATGCTCTGGCAGAGAGTTCAATTGAAACAGGACTGTCTGAAAAATCCTGCCCCAAAAGGTCAGACACAGAGTGTCTCGGTTCTTCTGGTGTTTCACAGAGAATCTGGTATGAGGGAAAATTACGGCAAGCAAAAACTGGAGCACAAATGTGACCACAGCCCTGACCTCTGATTGAAAATGCCTCATTGCTAGTTCAACCACAGGCAGACAGACATGATTTAATCAAACTTTTTCACTCCCCTTGCTGCATGGAACTCACTCGCACTTTTGCTGCTCCTCGGGGGTATAAAACATTTTTTATCCACCCACGGTAGCCAAGGTACATACGCCACAACCACCAACTATGAATTTATTCAAGGTGTGCTCAGAAGTTGGCAGGACTAATAAAATGAGAAACAGTTTAAGATGCCGTGGAACATTTTTAAATCACATGTCCAAGGAATCATATATCTGTTGAGGCATTTGGGGAAGGAGATGGTGCCAAAAGTGCTGGGGAGCTCCCTAAACAAAGACTCAGGTGAAGTGGAAAGACCCCACTCCCTAGAAGGATGGCAAGACTCACATCTTGAACTGCACTTTCCACTGCTCACTGAAAACTCAGTGCGTGGTGGATGGAGAGGCCCCACTGCCCACAGCCATGGCAGGTGCCAGGAATTCTGCCCTGTCACAGCTGGGCCAGGACCTCTCTGGCATGTGGGGCCACAGGGCTTTAAGGGGAAGGTGAACACTTGGTGCATCCAGGCCCAGACTGCCTCCACTGCTCTTGCACATGACATGAAGAGCACCACTAGTGCTTCACAGACAAAAATGTGAATAATCTGGCCACCTTTCACCTTTGCATCACCTCCCCAGCAGAGGGATTGACAGTGAGAACTGTTGGAGCAACCAATTTCCCATCCTTCGCCAGTGGGAAGCAAAAGAGCTGAATCTCACCAAGTGCCCAGGAGATGCAGAAATTAAAGCCAGACAGTGAGTGGAAAGGCTGAAAAGCACCAGCATGAGATTCTGGTGGCCCAAGAACAAGAGATTTGAGTGCTCGGTGAGTAAAGGCCAGTACAAAGTGTTTGCCATTAAAAACTTCCGCAAAATTACATTTTTGCTGTATTTTGCAGGGACTGTAGATCACAGGAAATAAGCTGTATAACTTGTCTCCCATATAAGCCCATCCATTTGCAAGCAACTGACAGTAAGCAGTCAGAAAGCAAATGACTACAATTAAAGCAAGCAAGCAAGCAAACCCCTCATTGCTCCGAGACAAGTGGCACAAGAGAACTTACCTCTGTGCATAATATGGAAAGAAATGTTCATCAGCTTGGGATCACCTCCACTGAACAGGAGGATTGGAACCATGTGACCACCGTTTTAAAAAAGGCAAAAGCGGAGAGGGGGAGGGAAACCAGAGAGGGAGAGAGAGAGAGCGCACGATAGTGATCCCATTCATCTATAGATTGTTGAGGGTCGACATAATGAGTCTTGCAAACTGGACCAAGCAGCTCTGCAAGGCATTATTGCTAGTAAATAAATCACTTAGCAGGAAAAGAAAATGCATGTATAAATCTTCTGTGCTGGTAGAAGACATGTTTCACTAGCAACTACCTCCTGAATAACATGCCAAGAAAGCCAATAGAGAGAGTTTGTGAATGCATGTCCAAAGCTTCTTAGCAAACTGTCATATTGATCTAGCACAGCCTAAGGAAGCCTAAGAAGACTCAAGGAGTTTGGGCAAATGCTTGTATTAGTGTTCCTTTCCTCTTAAGAGTTTGCTGAGACGGCACTTCAGTGTTTCCCAAGTAGTGCACCTCCGACCCTGGCAATCCATCAAGTGAATGCAAATTGCGGACCAGACAAAACCAGGCAAACAGCAATGCTGCTTAATAATAATGTACTCCCAAAGAGAAGGACTTCCTCTACAATGATTGCTGTGTACACATTTAAACTAAACACCCAAACTTCTTATTAGCCTCATCATGATTTGTGTTTTTGTTCCCTTTGAAATGCTCCAAAGTAAATGGTACAAGTTTACTCAAGGCTAACCTCAAACAGTAGGCTTTCTGAACTGTGCAAACGAACAAAAGTTGGGCTATATATAGATGGCCCACATTTATTATAAGGCCCTTTTGAAAACCAACACCCAGCAAAGTAGAGCTAAGGAGCAAGTCTGAAAAGAAAATAATCTCAGTAATCACCACTCTTTGCATCTGGCCTGACCGGCCCTAATTTGGTGGGGATTGTCCAGGACAATGCCCTGGGGCAGCTTCCCTAAAGTCCATCTTCCAGCCCTGTAATTAGCAGGAGTCAGTTCAAGTCAGTTTTTCTGATCTGCACAAGGTGTTCCTGCTGCCAATACCATTTCTCAGAGCCTTTCACACTGAGGGGAAGAAAAAAACAAAGGGAAAAAAAAAAAAAAAAAAAGGAGTTCCACCGTGCTTATTTATTCACTGCATGTTAAACACTGAAAGTGGTCCCAAGAGCATGGGGTAGCCCAAAATATCACAGATCCAGGGCTGACCTTCTGCCAAAGCACTTTTGATGCAGCTCTTAAGAAATGTGGTTATCACAGTGTTTGTTTTAAACCCTGTTAATGGATTGGGCAGACCTACACTGAGAAACTCACTAAATTATATTTAACCTTGTTAATTTAACTCAAGAATTAATGACTATATTCTAATGAGCTTTCCATTTGTCGCTTTTCACTTGTATTTGCAAAATCCCTTCCATTCAATGGAAGTTTTCCTATCTGTTATAATGGGAACATTCCCAAAGTATCTAAGTACTTAGGTTTGGCTTGACTTGGACCATCGCTACTACATTTTTTAGCTTAGAAAAGAAAAACACTGCCACACACATGCTCAGATTTGTCATGGGTTCACAGGATATATGAACACACAGAAGGAGAAAAGAGCGTGTGCTGGCTGACACAGACTGGCTGTGGTGCCCCTTGTTGGAAGGGATCAAAATCACTTTTCCATGGAGTCAGGCCAAACCCACTTATGAGTCACTGCCTTCAAAGACCCATTGTAAAATGTGTGCAGAAGTCCTCTAAGGCCATTGAGACTGGAGCTGCAATAGCCAGTTGCCTCTTGTAAAAAAACCACACATACCCTCAAAACGCACTAAAAATCAATCAGTAGATCAACTAATAAGCACACAGTGTCAGGTTTTACTGCCCATATTCTCAGCCATTTGGAGCTTATTCTGGAGCACTCTGGAAATCTTCAGCGGTGAGCACTGATACTACAGTAAAGTGCCTGTAAAGTGCTGCCTGCTGGCACTTAGACACACGAAGGTACAAAAATACTGACTCCAATACAAAGCAAGACTGCTGTGCTGCAGACACAGAAATGCCACTCTGTGGTGTCAGCCAAGGACAGGGTGATGTACTCCACTGAAGCCTCTGTTTAAGCATAGTCTTGGTATGATTGCTCCATCCTGAGCATTCGGCCATGCAAACGCACTGTAAGCATCATTGGAGCCAGACATCATAACAGTACTGCAGGAGCAATGCCACAGCCAAGAAAAAACCAGAAATTTGGCTTCTTAAGATGATCAGAACTGATTCCCAAACAGCTGGGCCAAAAGCGTAAGACCTGATTATGAAATAACAGGGCTTTGCCCAAGCAGATCCTGATGGCGGGTTTCAACGTAATTTCTGCCCATCTTTCCATTATGAAATGGAATTGGCAACCCAAAGGTTACTTTGAGAAATAAACACTACACTGACCAAAATGGCCATCATCCCTCAAGCACACAACAGAGCAGAGGAAAGAAGAGAACGGCAATGGCTTTGCAACTGGCCCTTACTTCAGTCAGCTCCAGCATCAGGGAGCTTCCTTGGATATGGCCACCAGCTTGGGCTACTCCAGAAAACACCTCAGTACATGAGCTGGACCTGTGCTAGTGAGAAAGTCATTATGTTCGTAGTTGGGATGGGCCAACATTCTTCTGGCCTTGACTTAAGGAGTGTAAATGTGTTTACATCTCTTTGCTGCTGCTGAAGTGTCTGAATACCACAGTTCCCAAGCAGGAAGCCATTGATGACTGGGTGTGTGCAAAATATAAAATAGCCTGTTTATGGCACACCATTCAGTATTACCAGGAGCACAGTATCCAGATTGTCTGGGAGAGTGCCTTTAGGGCAAGCCACACTCCAAATCTGTACCCTCTTAAGAGCAGGTTGAAGAGGGTATAATGAGCCTCAGCACACTCATAGAATTATTTCAAGAGCATTTCAAGAGATTTTGCAAGTCCAGTTTGAGACTCTGTGCTGTTTTCAGACAGCTTGTGTCTCATGCTGCTGAAACATTCAGCATCCATGCTTCAAACCAGAAAACCTATAATCACAGATCCATAGACTGTTTTCTGCTGGAGGAAACCTTCAAAGATCAACTAATCCAACACCCCTGCCATCTTTACTAGACCAGGTTGCACAAAGCCCCATCCAACCTGGCCTTGAACATTTCCAGTGATGGGGCATCCACAGCTGCTCTCGGAAACCTGTTCCAGTGCCTCACCACTCTCACAATAAAATATTTCCTCCTAATGTTCATTCTAAACATACTCTCTTTCAGTTTAAAACTGCTACACCCTGTCCTTGGTAGAAAGTCTCCATCTTTTTTGTAGGCTCCCTTTAAGTATTGAATGACTGGAATGAGGTCTCCTCTGAGCCTGCAGACTGAGCAACCCAAACTCTCTCAGCCTGTCTTCACAGGAGGGATGCTCCAGCCCTCTGGTCACTTTCGTGGCCTCCTCTGTGCTCTCTTGTGCTGGGGACTCCAGAGCTGGATGCAGCACTCCAGGTGGGGTCTTACAAGGGCAGAGCAGAGCGGCAGAATCACCCCTCTCAACCTGCTGGCCACACTTCTTGTTGTGCAAGTTTGGTCAAAAAGGGACGGAGGCCAAGGATGTGATTTTCATTTGCGAGTTTGTCCCTGCTTACCTTGGGCCAATTGAAAAAGCTCTGTCTGAACAATTAAACATTCTGGGCTTGAAGAGACTTCACAAATCTTCTGTGAGAGGGAGATTAAAATGTTTGCACAAATTAGAAACTAAATTCTATCTCTTCCCACATCTCTAAGTTTTAATTTTTGCAAACACACTAATGCGTGGTTGCACTTAAGATGCACACAAATTAAATCTACAATACAAATTACAGTGCATTCTTTAAGAGTTAGTCTCTTTCTCAATACAAACTAGCTGTTTTGTAACTAAGAGACAATCTCCTCCTTTTTCTCTCTCCCTCTTGTTTTGTTTTAGGCTGCTGACTAGAAGTAATGTCTGTGCACAACTACCATAACAATTTCCTATACATCAGAGACACCAAAGTCATAAACTGAATTCAAACAAGGAAATAAACAAACAAAAAAGAACCACCAAAGGGAAATGAAACAACATTAATGTTACTGGTTTCTATTTGTGTTCAAGATGAGGCACTGAGTTTGGGAAGAACAGGACTTTAGTGTGGCTTACTGAGCTTAGTAAGAGAAGTGGGGGCATAAGAACTGAGACAGTGCAACAAGGTCATAAAAACCCAGGGAAGAGCAAGAATTCCTTCTGCTGAGTGGTTCAGCTCTTCATGTGGGCACTTCCACACCAGCACCAACCTGCAGCACCTTTCAGGTCTGAGACACCAACCAACATCACTTGGGTGTACACAGACATAAGCAAAGCCATAGGCAAATTAATATCCTTACTGCTGCTGTTTATGTTCATATCTACTAAGCTGCTCCTTCAGCTGACCCCAAGGGACCACCACTGCACTCAATGCTTTCCCGTTTTCACAGCAATTGCAAAAATTCCCACTGAGCAGAGTCATTCCCACTGAGCAGCGCCCGGACTGGGCAGATCTCTTTCCAGGTGCTTTCAGGCCTGGAGGTACCCAGCCACTGATGGGGTACCTTTGCTATGAGCAGCAGAAACCATCTGCTGTCCCAGACTGCCCAGAGAAGTGCCCCGGAGTGTGAGCAATGCTGTGATGATGTCTTAACCCGCAATTAAACTGGGTAGATGCTCCAAGGGACACCTCCCCAGCCCTGAAATTCAGCATCCTGATTCTGGAGCAAGAGGTGATAAGTAAAACTGCAGAGCTGAGCACTGGAGATTTGCCCTAGAGACAAATGAAACCCACAGCGATGCAGGAGATGGGATGGTCTTTGGAAATTCAGCTAATGCAAAAGTTCATTTATACCACGACTATATGAACAATGACCGAGCATGAGGAGTTACAGCTGAGTAAGGATTTCTGGGCATGTCTCAGAAGAGCTGATCACTACAGAAGAAAAATCCACCTCACTTCACATATGCAAATTGAAGCTTACAAGAGCACATAGCTCTCATTAAACCTTTCAACACACATGCTGTGTATTTCTGCCAGCACCTGATGCTATGTTAAAGTGCATTCAGTTTCAAACTATCACTCTCTGGACTCCTACTACATGGCATGAATAGACAAAGCATGTAATTAGGGTCAAATTTCTATCTGATGGCCACTGAAGATACTTTGTTTGTTTTGGAAGGGGGGGTAGGAGGGAAGAGTTTGGTTCAAAAACAATGTTTATTCTGAGCAGCCTGGGCAGAACTGCAAAGCATTTCAAGAGTAAAGAATATTTTCTTTGTTAAAATCTTTAAGCAAGCCTCATAGCAGCAAACTCATGAGAGGGTAACATTCCTCACTGCTAATTATAAGCAATGTATTAAATTTCATTCAACAGTAAAGGAGCATAGAAACACAATGAAAAAGCTACAGCACAGCTAAAATACCCCAAGTTGTTAATGAAAAGTAGCTGAAATAACATACTGGTTTGGTCAAATCTGTGAACATAAAAGATGCATTTATATTATGGAAAAAAAAAAGATGACGACAATACTATTTCTGTGGAATACTAAATGATTAAAGGCAATAAAGATTTCTGTACGGCTGGGAGAAAATCCTTATGGTCTCAGCTCCTACAAAGTGTGCTGCATGAGCTCTGATAGCGTCTCTGTACAAAGAAAAAAAGGTCCCTGATAGCAAAGATTCTCCTAAGAATGTATACACACAAGCTCCTGTGAATCAGAAAGCCCCTAAATATACACCCCTAGTTCAGTTAAACCAAACAACTGGCTCAGTCTCTGGGCTAAAAGTTACCTTTATTGTCATTTAAAAAGCACAGCAATTTGTAATGAGAAAATACTGATCTTTGAGAGGTGAATGCAAACAAAGATTAAGAGGCAGCCCTGGCCTCTGGAAGCCCAGGAGCTCAGAGGGATGTTAGGGGGATAAGTATTTCAGAGCAAAGTACAAAGGCAGCGCCGCTCATCTCGCCCACAATTCGGTCTCTGAATAAATGTTGCAGTGCTGTCTCGGAGACATGCTGATTTCTAGCTCCTGCTTAATGGGACGACTTGTTACTACTCAACAGGAATACTTATAACAGAGTTTTGCCTCTTGAGATTTGAACTATTCAAGTTTAGATTGATTTCAAGATGTAGTTTGTCACGTTCTTTGTCCTTAGGATGCCACTCCAGATTGGCACCCGTAATCCATTAATACACAAGGCAACAGCACGCAAATAAAATAATTTCTGCCAAACTGAGACAGCTTTCAGGATGATTGTATATTAATAAGAAAAAGTTGCATTCATGTGCAGTGATAGGACTGTACTCCACAACTGCTTAAACCTCACAAATTCTCAGTAAGGAAATTCTTTTTCTACTCTTTGTCTGACAGAGAAATAGCAATGTCTTTCCCTTCCCAAATCTGTCTGAAAGGACTTTCCAGCTTGCCTTGGTAACTGGGAACGCAATCCAAATTGTTCCCAATGCTCCTGCAGATCTAATATCATGCTGCAAATAGGTCCTAGTCCAATGCTTACTGAAGTCAACAGCTATAAACTGGTACACTAACAGCTTTCCAAGGCACTGCTTAAGCATGGACTCACAGAGTAATAACCTGGGGCTAAATAAAGAGCTAAATTTAGGACGCCCACCACTTCCCAGTAATTCTGTTCTCACCACCAAACAACTCCAGATCTCGCATAGGAAAATAGTAAAAGGTGACCCCTTTTTGTAATAAGGAGGAGCAAAGATGCCACTGCAGCCATTGCAAACATCAGGAAGGGCGAGCAACTGGCACGCAGGGAGCCACGGCAGCACAGCGCCCGGCTGGGCACTGCCAAGAACCAGCTGCTCGTGCTCAACGGGACAGCACAGGACACGTGGCGGGGTCCCACAGAGCAAGAGGAACAGGCTGCTTGCATGGGCCACCCCACGCAGACTGAAGGCTAGTGTGAGTCTCCCATGCTGGAGGTCGCAACCTGGTGCAGGCACCAGCTCCCCAGGCTTCCCACCATGCTCATCCTTGATTCCTTGACATGAACCACTGTGAGCAACCCTGGTGTACGTTTTTGGGCTACCTCAGCCGCAGTCTGCTCCCAGCATAGTGGGAACAGAAGTGTTGATACAGGCCCATCAGAAGTGGATGTGCATTTAACTGTAAAATGACAGCTGCTTCTCCGGAGCTTGGATTAGGGAGGTTACAACGTGCCTAATTACAAAGCTTCAGCAGGTGTAAACATGGCTCACAAAAGTTTAATGTCAGATTTTCTTAGTCTCTTGTATGAATTTGGGATGCTTTTTTTTCTCTGCAGCTGCCAAAATGCTTGCTGTTGACAAACTAGTCTAAGTGCTACCAAAGCATCTTTCATGAGCTGACTGCGTACATCTGAACAGATACATTCCTCATTAATGTGCTATATTTCAAGCTAGAGAAAACAATGCATGTCGAGAGACTATAAACCACAAGTACAAATGATCCAGGTCACCTATGATGAATATAACCAGTGTTATACGAAACATGACACATTGGGCTCTCTTCTTGAGGGAAAAAAAAGAAGAAAAGTAGAAGATAAAAGATGCAGAAGGGCTCCACATTCTTATCAATTCCTCTCTTTTGAAATCTGTTGGAGCCAGGGAGATTTTCAGAATTTTTTCCTTACTGTTTTGTACACAGGGTGCTTTCCCCTCCCACCAGACACCACCCGTCCTGCAGGAACATCAAAAGAAGCTGAGTTTGAATCCAGATTAGTTTCTAAATCCAGGATTAAGCTGATGGCTAAACTAGAAAAAAGGGCTCAATTTGGGAAGCAGAAGATCTGAACATGGGGCTCTTGCCTGGTTGTCCATTTCTGCATCTTTGTGAGATGAAATTACACAAAAAGGGATTTTTCTGGTGAGAGTCTGTTTTTCCACACACCAGACACTCAGAAGCTTGACCTGAGGCAGGACTCCCTTCAGTCTCTCCTCAAAACAGATACCTCAGCTTTGGTGAGGTGCTCAAAAACTAAAACATTTGACTAATTCTGATGATTTAAAGTTCTATTAAATTACGTCCCTTGTTGAAGCAGACGTCAGGTAGGATTTGATGCTGTGTGCTTTGCTCGAATCCGTACACTTTTCTGAATAGAGGAGCAATTTATAATTTCAGTAAGTTTCCAGCTTCCAAGTACATCCCTAAAGGTGCAAGTAAAGAAAAAACCCAACCAGTTAATAAATTACTGTTATAGAAGAAATATATGACAAGCAATGCTCTCTGTATATTCATTAGCCCATACCTACTTTAGAAACTAAATCTTGAGAGATTTTATAATTCATGCCTTCATGCTCATCAAAACATTTTTTATAGCAATCACTTTTGTGACAGATTTCCCCCTCCCTTCATTTGAAGTAAGCAGAGTTATGGAACAGTCACACTACAAAAATACCTGCAAAGTAGCAGCTGCCCAGGAAAAGGCCTAGATATAATATGACTGCTGATTTTTGAACTGCTATGCATGCCGTGTATGCCTAGAAACATAACAAATGTGCATGGCTTGGCTTGTAGCACCTAATTTGCAATAATATTGAAGTCCCCCACAATAACTCATTTACTCTTATAATAAATATATAAAAAAAGACAAATTGCTACATCGAACATGCATTTTCTTCACTGCAAGTAGCTGCTACCCCAGGGAGAAAGCCCTGTGCTGCTAACTAATAGTAAATCCTTTGGAAAATCATGTGTCATAATGATGGACAACCAGGGAAAGGGTATTAAATAGATTTAGAGGTTAGATACTCTAACAAGAACAAAAGAGGCCTTTTGCAAGCTAGTACCAATCAGAGCTGGCTCATTGGTATGATTAGCACCAAGTCCAAAGAAAGTTTCCATTACAAGACAAGACAAGAGGGAGAATTTAACCCAAAATCTTTCTAGGAAGATCTGTTTGGGATAGATCAAGTCCCCAAAAGACTGGGTAACTTTTTGGTTCTCAGGAGACACCATGGTGTCTTCAAACTACATTTAGGCAGGGGTGATTTTGCTCCATGTGTTATTTTATCTATTGGCACATCAGTAGACAAAGCACATCTGAGTCAGAATGTATCACGATTCTATGATCCCAACAAAAAAATACAGACTGTCTGAAAACACACCTGATGGACAAAAAATAGGTGCATTATCTAGAAGCTGAGGCAATACAAGACAGCAACATTACTTTGCTTCACCTTTAGAAAACTATTAAATGCATAAATTTATCCAGAAGGGTCATTTTTTTGGCAGGAGCGAGCTCTAAATACCAGCGTTCTGCAGAATTGTACAAACTGGAATGATCACGTCCAGATCTCAACTTCAGATCCAGACAGGATTTTGGCCTAAATTGATTTCCACCAGCACTTTCTAATTAGATTTGATACACTGGGGGTGTGGGAACCTTAATTCATCATAAATGTCTTGAGTTTATTTCACACAGAAGCAAGGAACAGCCCAATCTTGACGGAAACAAAGGGAGAGAATCTTTTAATTTGTATTTTTGAGGGCTCCCTGGTATCTTTCATATCTGCAGAACACCCAGCTGTTCCCCAAATGGCTCCAAGTTTCTTCCTCCAGAACATTTTCTATTGTTTCTGATACATCATTCCACAGTGATTTATTGCTATTTTGCGATCATTATCAGCTTACTATTTTGACCAATACACCATAAATCAAGAAGAAGAATGTTAGGTGGGACTTCATAGTGTAGCTTTCATTCATTACCTGCAAAGATTATAGCCATTTCATAAAAACCAATATGAGAGAAAGAAGCTTATTGGCAAGGACCAGCGAAATTCATTTCATGCTTCAAAAGTTTGTGATTGGTCTGCTAAGAAAAAGACCCCTCAATTGTTGGAAATTGTTTTTTCTTTTAAACCAGCAAATGCCCAAGACTGAGCTATGTCAATTGTTTGCTGTACTTTCTACTCAAACGCAATGGAGGCCATTCCATACCTGTCCTTGTAAAACTCACTGTGCTTACTATTCATGAACTGCAGGAGAGAGAGATACATAAAACACAGGTCTCCAATACATTACGCTTCTCCAGAGAGCGTGGCACTCCGAAATGTGGCTCTGGGAAAGCCAGCTGCACACTTGGCACAATGTTTCCTGCTCACACAGGGGACAGTCATAAGGGAACGACATACGGACTACCCCCCTGGACATCGATTCAAGATCAAAACCAGAAACCTCCCCCACATCTTTCTGCAGAGAAAATGAAATGAACTGGGACAAATTCCCTTCATTAGTAATTGTCATTCTGGAATGTCTGCTGTCCTTATTAATTCTAGGCTCTTCTCTGAACTGCTGAAAAACTTCTCAGGTTAGTCCAAGACTGCTTTTCGATACCTCCTCCCTCCACTCACTTCTCACTGGATCTCAGAACACAAATGAGTGTTATAAATCATCCTCCACTGTCCTGTTAACAATATCCACTCTATAATTGGGTCAACCTTGAGCCTACTTTGTTTCTCCCAACCATTTTAGAAATCCATCCTCCAGATCAGATGAAGAACTCTCCGGATGTGCATCTATAACTGTGCCAGTGGCTAAACCGGTTTGTCATAGACTGTGTGCTTTTGGGTCAGGCCAAGTTAACAGATCTAACATGTTCTATAAAGAGACACAACTAATTATCAAATTACTAACCCAGCAGGACAAACTACAGAGGTGGTAGGGACTGAGCCTTGGCTTTCAAAAACCCAGAGCTGAGATCCAGCCTGGGTCAGCCACCTTCTCCTAGAAGGAGCCTGGGTCTCATCACTGCATATGGGCACAAAAGGTCTGGGAGGAGCCCACTCTTGGACATTTCACAGCATGAGCAGAAGGTCAGGGAATGGGAGACCTGCTCTCCATCCCACCTCTGAATGTCATCTGACTTGGAGCACCTCTGCATCAAGGTCTTGTTGCACCGATGCACTGGGAGGTCTCATTAATTGCATGTTGGGGATGTGCTTGGAGAACTGACACACAGAACTTTCAAAGTTCCCTTCCCATTTCCTTTTGTTCCGAAGAGAATAGACTCAGCTGCCTCCTCTCCACATCCAGACTCTCAGGAACGTGCATCAAACTTAGGCTGCACAGAAAGCACAAACAAACGCTGCTAATTTACACTTTAAGGGGCAGAAGAGAAACCTCTCCCTTCGACTTACCATTTGTTACTCAAGTGCCTTTCTCCCTGTCACAGTCACTGGGAGAAAGCTGCTGAACTGGAGCTGTGGAGCTCCTGCACAAGGCTTCTTGAAGTCGCATATGGACTGAACATCAAGTGGACGGCTGTGCACAGAGGTGTGGTTACCATGAATCATTTATTACCCCAGCTAAAGCTTTAGGAACAACATTCACTAATGTAAAAGATAACTTGACTCTGGGAATACTGCTGTCACTACAGCTGCATATTTTACAAGGGGAAAAGATTCCTTTAGGTCTGTTTGTTGCATTAACCCATTCAAGCCTGCACTTCTACTGCAGGGACAGTTTGATCTTTTATTTTTCTTGCAAACAGAGAATAACAAACAGCGCCCTGAGTTTTTATTTAAGTTTCTACATAGTACACCCAACCATTTCAAAATATTTGTGGGTCCCAAAAAATGTTGGAAAAGAAAGCTTTCACCAAAGACTGGAGCAGCATATCTTTATTTCCCTGTGTACCCAGTTGTGCAGCTACCTCTGAAATATTTGAACCACACTGCATGATTATAAATAACAAGACTGGAAAACAGCATGTTCTGTCCTCTGCAGATCACCAGAACGTAACCTCAGCCAGAATTTATCTGAGGGCAAGTGTAAATGCAAAGTAGGAAAAATTTCCCTTATTCAACAAGAGCTATTAAATTAACGATCCTCCAAGATGCTCAAGAATATTTCCTTTTTCACTCTCGGTGTTTTGATATAGACAACAAACTTGGATGCCAGTGGGTGCACCAGCATGGCACAGGGGGTCACGCCACACCTTCCCAGTGGGAAACCACTGCAAAACACGCAGAGTTTACACTTTTCTGTGTACAAAGAGCAGCCAGGTAACTTCCATCTGCATGACCTTCACTGCAGATTAAGAAGAGACAACTGCGACTGTATGACTCTGCCAGCCTGCACTGAGATTAATGCTGAATTGTCACCTATCTCTGAAAAGAGCACAGAGCTTCCAAATTTAAACACATAATAAACAAAATGCAACAGGCAAGCTAAATGATGCCTATTCTGCCTCTAGCTACAACTTTATGACTCTCCAAAAGGCCAGATTATTGTCACAGACACTTCCAAAAGCTGGGATATTTACTTGCACTTCTTTGATCCATAGAAATAGCACAAAAACTGTGAGAGAGGAGCCCCTCTTGCAGCTTTTCAGGGCTTCTAGCAATAGGCAGAAACACAGAAGCACCAAAAATGGAATTAATTACGTTTGTGCAGGGAGAAGAGCCTACACTGGGCTTTTAAAGCTGGCTTAAACACTCTTTAAACTGGTCTTAAATACTCCTTAAGTATTTAATCCTGTTTTCCAACATTCAACAGCTCTTGCTATCCAAATTCCTCCCCGCCAAGGAAGCATCTCATAGAGACCTGTGTGGTCAGTGAGGGGGAGGCCCACCATGGGCACAGCCTGCCCATGTGGCCAGAGCTGGGAGCAGGCAGCAAAGGGCACAACCCAACCTCTGCCTGTGCCCACCAAGAGGGGTTTCCTCTGGTGGTGTGGCTGGGCAGTCCTCAGAGTGTCAGTGACCACTTCTACTCAAGGGCATTCAGATTTGCCCAGGGCAAGAGGGTCACCTGCTCTCAAACTCTCCTCCTCCTTCTGAACACAAATGGTTTCTTCTGACCACATGGCTTTTGATACAAATATATATTTAATTTTTTTTTTTTTTGCATATACACATGTATATATGTGTATTTATACGCACACATATCACACATACATGTGACCCATGCCACCAGCATGCAAGGAAGGACCGAGGGACACGCAGCTATTTGCTTCCATTGGTGAGAACACGATTTAATCCATCATGCCAATCTACCGCTCAAACAGAAACTCTAGAAGACTTCCTCAGCCACCAACCTGCCAGAGAGACAGACCCCGAGGGACAGTGCCTTCTTAGTAACGCCTAATTGCTGAGCATCACTAAATACTCATTTCTCCTCTGAGGCCACTTGTCACAGGCTGGAACCCGCGGGTTTGGGCGGTGGGACAGCGGAGCCGCGTGCTCACTCGGGGCCGCGCAGCACAACGGCAAAGCAGCACTGATCAGCCAGTTTGCTTAAGGCTAAACAGAAGAGCCACGCTGGGGGTGCCTCTTCATTGGCAGAGTCCCTCCCTTCCCCCTGCAGCCACACCGAGCTCATTCCACACATCTATAATGAATCAGGCTCCAACTCATTAATAAAAAATGACAAGCCATCATCTCATTGAATCTTCCACGCTGGTACGGCATGCAGATAAAACCCCCAACTCTCTCTCCTCAATTCCTCTGTGGCCCAGCAGCTAATGAGACTACAAGATGGACAGGACCAAGTGAGCTGCAATTGCACAGAACTTAACTTGAGAGAGAAGGGGAAATAACCTTTTCATTACAGTCACAAGACTTTAATTTTAATGCCTTTTTTTCTTTTTCTCTCTATACTAACAAAAAGGCAGGATCAGAGGCCTTGCTGGGGCCACCAACCAGGTCATTGAGCTGTAGAACTGTCATGAGACACAAAGGAGTTGAGCTTTGCTATAGTAATGAGCTGTTCAGTACTTTAGGTCCCAAGTCAACATGATTCCTAAGTGCAGGATTTTGAAATGTTAGCAATAATCAAATACTAGGAGGGTAAAATAAAATAAACAGACTGATGAGATTCACAGAAACTGAACTCTTCCTAGGGAGTTTGCTGGTCACTTTGAGTCACAGACACTCAAGTCATTCCTGCTGACCTACTCTCCACCTCCTGCATCTCTGACCCGCTGTTACGATGCTCACAAAGCCACAATTCAAATGTTCTGTGCTTCTAAGCGAGATGAAAAGTAATAAAGAGGGATCAACAAAAGGAAATGGTAAAACCAAATTGCATTGTCTACTTGATATTAAGAACTACATCCAGCCACATCCTTATTTAATAAACTTGAGTTATATAGCAAAGAAAATACAAATTACAGATCACAATTTCATATCTACAGCACCAACTTTAGTCCACATAGCATCCTTTATGGAAACTACAGCTCAAAACGTTTTACACAGTCAGAGAGAGATGAATAACAGCAGAGAGAGAGAGGGAGAAAGACAGTCTCACAGCACTGAGAAGGGAAAGTTTCCAAAGGAGACTTGGAAAGGGACAGGCAACAAACGGGGAAGGCCAGTGAAAGTATGATCAGCTGGGGATTGCCATGGAAGGGATGTGGTGTGTCCCTGAATCAAACCCCTTTTTCAACACCTGGCCCCAAGCTGCTGCTTTCCCCTTCTGTCTGACTTTGGTTTGAATCCCTTTAATTAGCACACGATAGAGACCTCTTTTACTGTGCTGTAGGTCTGTGGTTCAAACCCTATGGGTGGTTGCAAAGGAAACAGAAATATCATTTTTGGGCATAATGGAACTGGCATTTTCTATTAAGAAAACAAAGAAATTTCACTTTGGAAAATGATGAAAAAAAGTCTTTCCTACTAGACAAATAGGAAGATTGATTCAAGAACTTCAAAAGAAATGCAGAAGTTTGTGCTGCTCAGACTACCTTGCATAAATTAATACAGGCTTTAATCACATAATCACACATTTTTGTCCCTAGTGTCTTTGTCTTAACCTTAAGGGAATCACTTCAGACTAGGGCAGACATCTGAGAAGGTAAATAAGGGAAGACAGTCATTAGAGTGATACAAGCAGGAGGTGCAGCACTGCACAAGCCATCAGGAGTAAAATATAGCTAAGTACTGGTGGGCGGCTGGGATTTTTAGCTCTAGGGTGATATATAACATTAGATCATAGTTATTTGTAATGTGATAGTGCTATGTAAAGCTGCAGTAAAAACCACCTCTGCTCTACTCTTTGCGTGTGATGTGAGAAGATGACCCTGGTCCAAAAAGTCTGTAGTCTCAGCAGTTGTCAAAACAAAACTGAGGGACAGGGTGGAGTAAAACCATGATAACGCTGAGATAATGAGAACTAGTGCTAAAAAAGCTATGGTTAAAATGTGCTAGCTGCTCCCTGATTCCCAAGGCCCTGGATCTGAGCTTAGCGATGCTACTGCTCGTTCAGTCCAGGCCAAATATACGGATGATTCAACAGGAAGGCCAGAAACTGTCAGCATCCCAAACGTCTTCGGCCAGCCCACCCCTAAAGCAGGAATAATGAAGTCAGTTTTACAAACAAAAGTTGTGCATCTGCCAGTTCTGATTGCAGATTGCACATTCCTGCACCACAACCAGACAACGGAGAAAAAAAGAGCATCGTGTTGTCCTGGGGTCAAGTAATCATTTCTTTCTTTCCCTTGTGTGCCATAGACAGAGTGAAATTATGTTTGCTTTCTGGAAAATATTTATTTGTTTGAATAAAAAAAAAAATCCCAGACCCTTCACATTTAAATAAAAAAAATTGCTTAGAATTAAGATCATTTCTTCAGGGGCTGACTGTGAAGACTTATGTTTTTCTAGTGTGCAGAAATGCTGAGTTGACGGTGTGAACTGTCCACAAAACTCCCTGTGGACTTCTTCCCCCCGCCCCCAATAAAAAATACAATTTAAAGAGTATGAGCTTTCCCACAAAGCAGAAGGATGTCTTCAAAATGGAGAGGTTAGGCACTTAAAATGCAGGCTGAATAACAATCCCATTTTAATTTCACACACACATACACACAACAGGGTGTCCTTGCACAGACATTTAAAAACCAGAGGCTATAAACTAGTAAGTACCTCACACCACACAAGGGCCAGTCTGGCTTCTACCTAGCTTGACTAGTTTTGTTGGGGTTTTTTTCATCTGCAATTACAATTTGTAGCCAAAAGTAGTATCGATCAATAACTGTCCCCTGACCTGTGCCTTAAGGAACAACTGACTACCTGTGAGCGAGCAGCTGCAGATAAATTCCTAACCTCGGAGCCCACGACCAGCACCTGCCTCCCCAAATGCAGGGGACAAACCAAGGTGTAATGACAAAAGCTGGGGCATAGGGATGTTGGTGTCCAGGACTCAAAACACAAGGGCAGTTTACGTAACTGGAAACTGATATTAAAATGAGATTAATATGCATTTTTATGTATATAAAAATATACCAAACTTTTGCTGAAATAAGTTATTTGTGTCCACAGTGCTGCAAAGTCACTGCAGCTAAGGATGGTTTATGTTTCAGGGCTCTCTGCGCTGTAAAGAAGTGTCACACAGGGATGAAAATAGGAACATGAAGGGCGGGGGGTTCTGAAATGCTCAGTGCTAATTTAACTTGCTCTTCGCTTCTTTCCTCCCCACCCCTTGATGTTCTTCATGACTTGCTGTCATTCTTTTCAAACAGTAGAAAAGTTGAACTGCTGCCACCTGCTTTAAGGAAATCCCAGCCCTAATGACACGTTCAAAACAACTGGAGTAGTTTGTGACAGAACACAACTCTTGAGGCCTCGTCCAGTGTTCTGATAAATAATAGATAGATAAATAAATACATAAATCACTGTTCTCTAAGCCTGAGCGGTCTGTGCCGTTCCTGCAGCTGACTGGGGCAGTGAGGGAAGCCCAGGCTGCTGTGAGCACAGGGATGCAGGCAGGGCTGCTCCACCACCACTGCAGCATGATGGCCATTCCCAGGAGCTGCACTGTACCCCACTCGTACTCATTGGAATAGTTTATTACTTTTGCCTTGACAATTGCAAATGATGGTACATATCAAAGAAGTGCCAAAATTTACATGAGGATTTGGAAGGCACAGAACAAGCTTTCAGCACACACAGCAGCAGTCTCACAGGGTGGGAGAGATGTGCAGTGGAGAAAGAAGCAGCGTGTCCATGGCCAGCTAATCTTTTTCAGGCAATTTACACCCCACATCAAATCCCACACTAGTAGCACAAAGAGCGGGGGAAAGAAAGGCAAGAAAAAAACTAGGTGCATTTTGTATACAGCATTCCTGTGTTTCAGCCTCTTGGACTCACTTATTCTACGAAATCAAGTTATCTGAATCTTAATGTGTAGTACGGCAGGAATTCAAAGCCTCTTCTTTACCCACTAAACTTGATCTGAGGCTCAACCTGACAATGTCGATAAATATGTTGCGCTGCATTATTCATGCCCCTTCCCTTGCCTTCCCCCTGCCTCTGCCTGGCAAGCGGCAGCCGCCACTGGTGCAAAGTTGTGAGCCGGGAGCAGAAAGACCTGCCCTGTATAAATACCTGCAATAAATAAAAGATAAACAAGATATGTTGCTTGGCGACATCCGCCTCTTCGCCTCTCTGTGCTGGGCTCTCAGCACAGCAGCCGCTCGGGGGGGCCTGGGGAGGGGGTTCACAGGCTCTGCAGCTGGAAGCCACCATGCTGGGGGTTTGGCTGCAGCTGTATTAAATAAACCACTTGGATAAGGATAGAAAACACCCCAGCACTAAAATATCTGAGAGCTGAAATTCTGCTGATGAGCATCAGGAGATCAGTGGTTTACAATGTGAGCAACATTCCTTCAGCTACTCATCATCATCGTAATCATCATTATAAATCTTGGCAACCAGCAAAAAACATCCATTGTTTCTATCCCTCACTTCTTTCCCCTCCAGATCTGCAGACTTAGTGACGAGGATATTTTGTTGTGGTTTAACCCTCAGTGGTTTATCCAGGCAACACAAGGAACTGCCTCAGATGAAGACACTGCT
Source organism: Oriolus oriolus (assembly GCA_013400235.1). Taxonomy (NCBI): domain Eukaryota; kingdom Metazoa; phylum Chordata; class Aves; order Passeriformes; family Corvidae; genus Oriolus; species Oriolus oriolus. The sequence continues at coordinate 2,315,654 of VXBT01003828.1, forward strand.
GGAGTAGTACATGAGCAGTTGTACTTAGCAGCCAAATCAGGAGAATCAGTAACTTTGGTTTCTTCTCTTACATGCTGTCAAATGGGGTGAAACGTGTAGTTTTCAGGTTCTTCCTCTGATGCCATGATCTCAACCTTTCCAGCCTTCAGTTTGCTCATTTGTACACCACCTCCAGCATGCCCTAAACAGATTTTATATGGTTTCAGGAAAGCTTCTCTGATCAGCTTCACAGAAATAGTATCTCATCCAAGGCCTTTCTTCTACGAAATACATCTTGCTCCAACAAGGAAAGCCTTTAAGTCCCAAAGAAAACTAGAACTGAGTCACATCTACACTTTCACTGCATCTAGTCTGGGATCCACAAAGATTTCAGGCTGCTTAAAGAGAATAAACCATGAAAATATACGTATAGATACACACACTCAAGAGTTTCTGCAGGAACAAATTTCCATGATGGTGAACGTTGTCTCTGTCCCTGCAGAAACTGAGTCATCACAACATCTGACCCTTGAGGCTGCAAAACAGAGATGATGCCACATTACTGTTAAATGAGGCAGTATCGCAAGAGTCACACAAAAACCACGCTGTGCTGAAAATATTCAAACATGGAAAAAGCAGACAAAAGCAGAGATATCTCTAAAAGCTGCAGCAAAGCACAGGCCTTAATGCAATCTAGGAAGTGGTGAAAGCCTCAAGAGCAGCACTGTCCCACTGACAAGGCATTCATGTGTTCACCTCCTTGGAATTGCACAATTCTGCTGCATGAGTGGAAGAAGCCAAAGGAAAAAGACTCCAGGAGTGACAGGATATTCCCTGTAGTCACTTTTAGTGGCTTAAAGATTCCCTCTACTGCGTCTATTATGTTCTTGTAACTAATACTCCATGCAGCTGCCAATTCAATCCTTATTAAAATGAACTGTGTGTGTGTTCATTTCTTGTAGGAACACTGGTGTCTGAATTCTGGGAACCAACTGAGGTTTGGGAGGCTGTGTGGCTTGGGGCAAAGAGCTCTTTTTTAAAGAGCTTTGCCAAGTCAGGACTGAATGGTTTTCCCCACTTATAGCCTCCAGACCTTTATTATACTTGGGCTGCAACATATACCCAGCTCCACCTCTGCCAGACCAAAGCTGTTACTTTGCTTCTGAGTCATAGCAGGCAGAAATACTCATCCTTCACTACATACCTAGCCTGGGATACACTCTACTTCAGCTGAGACTGGTTGTAGGAAAAGAATGGGGTACAAGTTGTGTAGAGGACCTAATCTTGCTTTATACACTCTCTGGTCTGCACCGTGCCCTGGAGCACTGCAAGCCATGGCACTGGGGATGTTCAGAGCTGACAGCTCCTTACACCACTGCCTGCTGTTTGCTCTCCAGCCCCTTGGTGCAAACGCATGGCTTTCATCCTTTGCTAGGGGAAGCTGCTTGTCTGTACCAAGCTAAAGTGTGCGAGCTTGGCCTCAGGACAGGATAATTCTGCACAGGGCTGGTGTGGATTTTGCAGTCTGGGCTACTGAAGTTCAGCTGCTGCTGCTGTCTGAACAACAGGTTTACATGCTAAACTCAGGGATCCACTGAACCTGGTGGTTGTTTAGTCATTAGATGTTGCTCTTCTGGCCTAGTTTTTCTGAAGCCCTGGTTTCTCTGGTGAGAAAATCTGGCTGGAGCTGTCACACCTGTCACCCACAGTGGGTGCCAGAGCCCTTCCCAGGACGGACTACAGGGAAAGGATGTGTCTGCACCACAGAGCTTTGACCAAGACCTGCTTCATTCCCAAACCCAGCTGTACTGGGATCTCTGGGTGCTTGGCTCCAGGCCATTTCCTTATTAAATACAATTACAAAGTGGTGCTCTTACCATCAGTTGAAGTTTGTACTTGTTAGATCAGGAAGAAAAATATACATATTGAAATATGTTTCTCCTGATCTGACATGTACAAACATCATCCGTGCACCCAAACACATGCACTCATAAATATATTGGCCTACAATAGAAACTGTCTCCCCCAACAGTCAGACCCTGAAACCTGAGGACTTCCCCCTCAAGTCATGTTTTATGTGGTCTAACAAACCATGGGAGATAATAGTTGCAATAAATGCAAACTGCAGAGCCTGGAGAAGGTAAGGTGGCATATGTAATTATCGGGTATTTGTCAATATAGTCCTCAGAGCTGGCTAGGTAACCAGGAGCATGTGTCAACCCAGGGCACTTCTGGCCAGACACGGATGCTCTTCTCCCTGCAAAACATCATCCTGTCCTGGGAATGCTCCTGCGATAAATCAATACAGGTATTCACAGAGTAATTAGTCAGAGTAACAGAATCTGAGTGTCCTCCTTTATAAACACCAGCTAATTAATTTTCACAGTGTCTCTAAGGAGACAAGAAAATACGATGACCATTATCTAAAATACATGACAATAACATTACTATTATTAAACCCAGAACCTGAAGAAGAATGGGAAAAGCCCCACTAAGGAGATATACATCAACATTTGACTGCCTCTACAGTTTAAATATTCTTTTAACAAAACTCAAAGATGAACATTTATTTTACCAGTGTCAAAAATAACCTTAACCTCTGCAAAAAAATTTACACTCTGTTAAAGTACATGAATTTTCTTTGCAGTCCTCAGAAACCTCCTGTTTTCACCATTCCCCCTGAGGACTTCTTGTGGAAGGGGACTGGTACTGTGGAAAGGATGCTGGAATGGCTCTTCGAAGATTTCAGAAGCCTGTTGTGGTGTTCATGAGGCTTCCTCTATACTGTGTAAAAGCCACATAAAACAGAGCATCAGTACCTCTGTGGCAAGGCTTGGCATCTCTCTGTATACTGAATCAACATAATTATTTAGAATCCATCTCTCCGCGTGTAATTTCTTTATCCTGCTATTGTGTTGCAAAGAATGAAAACAATGAAGAGCTGATCATCCATGCACACTCCCTCCTGGGGTTTTTTTGGAAGTTAAAAAATTCCTGGTTGTGACAGACACAGTCACAAAACTGGAAGCTGTCAGCCTCAGAAAAAACACAGTCAGAAGCAAACGTGGCTGTTCAAACGCAACCCTGAAGTCTCCACTCGAGATAGTCAGCTGTAACACACCGTTCACCACTGCCTGCAAATGTAAGAGATTTTAGCACGTGGCTCCCCAGGGGAACCTTTTGCCATAAGAAATTAGTGTGGACAAGACTTCAGGAAAAGTCTTAAAGTACCTGAGCACATCTGTATGGATAACACCATTGACAGTAAATAATCAAGCTGAAGGATGGACTTGGGGAAGGGAGAAGTTTAAATAATCCACTGCTTCCGAGACAAGGTCTTGTGCATCTGGTTTTTGAAGGAGATAGCTCAATATAGCAGGTTTAACTGCTGAACTATACTTTCCTAAGCTTTAGAAGAACCAGGAAAAGGAGGAAATTATATCCTGTGAAAAGTGAGTTTTATCATGGGGAGAAGTCTAAGAGGAAATGATTGTTCAAAACATAAAAATAAATAAATAAAGAGAAACAGAGATCTCACACTGGCAACTGCAAAAGCTCCTTCACAGCCAATCTTCTCCAATCTTTCTCTCATAATCATTGAACAGAAGACTAACTCTTTTTCAAAACAAATCTGTTATTCATTAAGAAATGTACCTGAATTAAACAATTGCCAAGTTCTATGTTTGCAGTTACAATGAAAATCCCACGAGGCAACTCCTCTGGGGCAAAAAACCTGTATTTTTCACTGTAAAAAATACTAATTGTTAAGTGTGTAAATGTCAACCATCTCGGTACATTCTGCCTTATCAAGAGCCATGTACATAAACGGTGGACTCGTTGCAAGACAAGTTTCTGTGCAGCCATGAAACACAAACGGTTACTATGCAATCTCCCAGGGAAATCAAATTAATATAATAAAAATAGTTTCACATGTGCATGGTACAGCATACAGATGCTGCTTATACAACGCTAAGAGCCGTTACAGTATAACTCATCCATGATCATAATCGCTTCTTTCTTAAGTCCTGGAATCCCAAGCAGAAGTGCACATGTAACTGCACGCCTGCTTTTGCATATGCAACTGCTGTCGCTGCAAGCATAAATTAAGTATGTATATTGCTACATAAAAACCTACTCAGTTACAGATGTGAATTTTTCTCAAACTCTTTCCAGCCTCTCCTGGGCTGGACTTCTGGCTTGGTGCTAACAGAGCTCCCTTTTACACTCTCCAGTTTTTTACTGCATTCCCAGCATGCAAGAAGAAGGAAACGCCTATTCTTAACTGCAAGCAACTCTACAAAATCGCAAAGGTGAAGGGCAAAACCAGCCAGAACCTTACAGTGTTTTTTACATTGACATCCCCATTCAGTTCAACTTTTGTGCTCAAAACTTCAAGGGCATGCTTAAATATCACTGAACTCAGCAGGGACCACAGCAAAGTGCACTGGAAGCAGAGCATTGACACTCACGGGGTAGGGAATGCTATTTGGTGAAGAAGGGGCTTGCAACCCTGCAAGGAGAATCAGGACCACCTGCAGGCAGCAGAGCACAGCCTGGCCTCCACCCTCAAACAGATCAGTGGGGGAGGCTTTACCCTGCTCATCCCTGCTCAACGCTGGGAATGGGGCTGCGAACAACTCTTCAAGACACCGTGCAAACCCAGAAAGCTCCAGTTCCAGCTCAATGTGTGGTGTCTGGGAGGCCTCCAAGGGGTGAAATGGGGCAGTCTTTGGAGAAAAAGGGGCTGGTAAAGGAGAAAACAAACCTGAACTTGAGAACCCCACTAATGGGAGAAACATTCCCCTATGATAAACTGACAAAACTTTCTCCCCCAATTCTAAGGCTGGAAGGGACTTGCAGAGAAGTGGTGCCTACCCCATCTCTTGAAGTGTTCAAGGCCGGGCTAGATGGGGCTTTGAGCAACCTGGTCTTGTGGAAGTTCTCTCTGTCCATGGCAGGGGTTTGGAATAAAATGATTTTTAAGGTCCCTTCGAAACCAAACCATTCTATAATTCTTCTGGTTTCTTGGCTCCTCCTGGTCTTAGCAAGAGACACGAACTCTGCCTACAGCATGGAGCTGGACTGGTGGCCAGCACATGCATATACACACACACAGGGCTTTATCAAAATGTTTTCAGAATAAAAAACAAAAAGAAGAGCAGAATCAATCCCTTTATCCTTGACACAGTGTAAAAGAGGTGCACAATACTGCACATGTAATTGCACTTTTAAAAATCACCTACTGGATGGGCTGTCTAAAAAGGGAGAACAAAGCAATCCACGCCTTTTAAGTAATGGAATGCTGAGGTATGGTGTTCAACAAAATTTGCTGATACATTCTTGCCAAAACTGCAATAATGATAAATCCACTGTAAAGAATAAAATGTCTATTTGCAGGGGAGAAACGGAGGGATCCGTGCTCCGAATTCCACTGGAAGCTTTTGAAATCCCACCCTTAAACAGCATAGTCTGATGCCAAACTTCACAAATCTGCTAGTAACTACTTGCAAAATTACTTGAGAATCAAACCAGCAACAAGTTTTGCTACCCATGGGTGTTGATTGTAACCACATCCAATAAATATAAGAAAAATAAGAATAACAAAGACTACATTAATGTTTGGTTACTATTTTCTTAGCACCCTCCCTTAACAAGTGTTGCAGGAACATAAAGACCTCCAAACTTTCTAAGGTTCGTTTTCAGGAGGCTTCTGCAAGGCCAGGATGTTCTTCTAGCATTCACCAGGTCTGAAATCTTACAGAAGCAGGTTCTCTGGAGGACATTTTCTTAACAACTATGTCAGTAAATGGACTTGCGAGTCCTTGGTTTTCTTCATGGATTTGCCAAAATAAGCTTTAACAAAGAGCAGCTTTTCTGCTTCCCGCTTCTATTTACGTGCAGAACATGAATACTTTTCTACCTCAAAGGACTTGATTTTCTAAATCACTTTGAAATCCTCAAAAGCTGCTATAAAACCAGTTATCTTGACTGAGATCGGGACAGGAAAAAGGGTATAGAAGGAACCCCACTGCGTGAGTTTGATGGGACCATGTGTGTGACCTCCGTGATGCCGCAGAGGATTTAGTGTCTCAGGACACCACTCTCACAGAAGTGACAGTGGCTGCCTGTCAGTAGCATTAAATAGTTTGCATTTGATTTTCTTAAAGTAACAATAGAAAATGGAAAAAAAAATTAATTGCAGCAAAGCAATCAGAGTAAAAATCATTTTCAACAACAGAAGTAATATTTAAACAACTGGGGAATAACAGAAACCCACTTTGTAGCTTAACTGTATCAGTTCCATCTGTTATTTTAAGGGGTGAAGCCTGAACTGAGAAATCTGTGTCACACAGAGGCCGGCAGGTTTGTGAACTCTTTCGGGAGCTGCTTAACAGTTGGTCTTAATCGTTTTCCAAGGCACAAAGCCGAGATCAAGATGAATCTGTTTCCCACATTGTTTCCTCCCAACAGGGTTGGATTTCAGATTTGCCTGGATTATAGTAAAGCCACCGGAATTCCCCACCTGGACATTAAGGTTGGAGGCCTTGATTTCAAAGAGAAGTGGAATGCAGCAATTCCAACCTAGCCCCATGGGACTATAACTTTCATTTCTCATCAGTGAATTGTCTTTGTGCAAAATATTTTTTAAGAGGAGGAGGAGAGGGGAGATTTTATTACATCTCCCCCTTTACTTTATAATTTTCTTTCAAAGCCAACATATTTTTAGCCTAAATACTAATGAATTAAAAGTAGTATCATTAGTTCACCTTTTCCAGAGAAATTAATAACAGGGCTGAGATTTTTAAATCCCATAATGTTCTTCTGCCTCACCCTGAATTTGCTCATGTGTTACTTTCTCGCATAATCGGCTTGGGCTCAGTGGCTGTGCCAAGCTGTGCTTTAGTCTCACAGCATGTTGTAACAGCAGTGACCAGGACCTGAACCATCTGCACCTTTATCCTACAAGTACATTTACCCAAAGGAACAGCTCTACTTCAGCTCAAGAGCTGGAGAGGAAGAAGGTTGGAGCTTCTCAAAAGCCTCCTAGGCTAAAGGGAAGAATGGGACCCCTTCTCTTGCAAAGCCAAAAATGTTGTGCTATGGTTAAATCTCCACACAGTGCCCCTTTGTGCTCTTCCCCTCAAGATAATGGGCCCAGGCTGGACTAGCCACCCCACATCCAATTTGCAAAGCACTGTGGCTGTCTTCAGCTCCCTTGCAGTGGGATGGGTTCTGGTACCTTTCCTCCACACCCTGTTCCTCCTGAAGTCCTGAGCACAGACAGATGCTTTGGCCGAAAAAAAAAAAAGCTGCACCAAAAGGCTGCTTTTGCTACCACACAGGGATCCATCAAGACACCTTGATACGAGTATGTATGTCCCACTGGAGGCAAGGATATGGTCTGGAAAAGTCCAAGTGTTTGTCTTGGCAAACTCCAGCATATCTCAATGTTTTATCCATTGAGCTCCAGCTTCATTAGCTCTCCAAGACGGTTTACCCTGACAAATATTTCCCTGTTCCAGACAGTCAGGTTCAATTCATTTTAATTGACTTTAGAGGAAGAGCTTTGATTTTGACCCCTACAAAGACCTACCTCTATAAGAGAACCAGAAACAAAGGAAACAAGAGCATTTGCATCATCTGTGTGGCTGGGTGGAGTTTCCAAACATTACTGACTTGGATCTGGAGGATGGAGATGGTTAGACAAGTAATCTCAGATGAGCCAGGATAAAATCTTTTCATTTTCTTCTGTTGAAGGCCAGGTGTTGCTGGCTCTCTGGTAGGCAGAGGCAGCAGGGCTCGGGATAGCTGATGGAGTTACCATTTCCACAGCTGCCCCTGCCCCTGCTTTGCTTTGAATCAAGTTATCCGTTATCAATCCACTCTCGGGACTTGACAATTTACAGCAGGCATTTAAGCCATCACCCAGTTCCATTTGCCTTAACCATCACTCAAGTGCAGCACTTGGGAATGCTGATGACAGACAAGCCATGGTCCACTCATCAGCTGCCCCAAGCCACCCTAACCACAGCTTTCATTTGCCTTAGCCATTGTGAAGTAGAGAGAGAGAAAAAGTGAAAAAATGTCAGCAGTTCCCCCACATCTTCTCTCCATTTGCGATGTTCCAACGTAAGGTTGTCCTTTTGCAGGTCAAGAAGCAGTTCCTGAAGTTATCGTGAGAAAGCGTCCATTTCCCTCCTTTGGCTACAATACAGCAGTCCTGTTTCATTTCCATGGAGGCAGTGAGACTTTAAACAACATGCAGGACTGGATATAGTTACATACCAGTGGAATACTGAAATTTGGACAAAATCTCACATTCACACGGAAATGAACCACGTCTCTAGACTTAGAACAATAACCGGAAACAAAAGCCACCGACCGCTCATTCAAACAAGTCTGGTGTTTCCCTTCTTAGACTCAACCCCATGTGCCACACAACAGACTAGCAAACCAAAGTGCTAAATATATGATTAAAAAAATTTAAAAAATCTTTACAGCCTCCGCGTCATGATGTCGCAAGGTTTTGTAGGAACACATTTTTATCTGATAGCACGTGTTTTCAATACACATATATTTGGGCCTGTGTGTCACTATTTTAGTGCTAACATTTAGAAGCTTATTTGCTGAAGGCAATTTTTGAAGACATTTTGTCAGTGGCCAAGTCCAACTTCCATTGAAGTTAAGTGGAAGACTCCCACTGACCTCAATAGGAAACAGCTCAGACAGTCAGGGCAGGATTCGGAGCTGCTGAAACTCACTGAAATGCCACAAGTTGAGAACAGACCTCTGAGAGCAAAATGGGTAAGCCCAGGAGGAAAACACCACCATGAGAAATAACAGGAGAATATCCATTAATAAATACATTAGGATGTGATACCATGGAATTTCCTCCCTGGCTGTGCCAGTGTAACAGATCTGCAGCCCATGCCACAGCTCACCACCAGCTGCTGCCAACAGGATCCTTTGTGGGGCTGTGCACTACTGCTTGTGCTCACTGGACCTGAATGGGGGTGAGGGGGAGGGGCAACTAAAGCAAAAAAACTGCAGAAGGAAAGATGCTTTCAGCAGTCTAGAGGGATCTTGCTGAAATAACGAGGTCAATTCAGACTCCTGAAGTCAGGCAAAGACAAAAGCACCAAAAGAATCCCACATTTACTGTCTTCTTTCAGATAATTATTTTCCTCTAGTTCATCACAACTAGGAAAACTTCGTTTAATTGTTTCTAATATTGCTACCATGACTGTAACTGTACTTCCCTCATTTGAGTGGAGTAAGAGCTTGAAAAAATTTCTTGCAGACAGCTTTTTTTCCCCCTCTTTTTCTTGTTATAAAGTCTACACTTGCTGAAAGGGCACAAGGGATGGAAAAAGTATTTAATTAGTATTTCCAGAAATATCCTCGCCTAACCCATAATGAGGTCATGCCAGATCATAATCCTCCTCAAATACAAGAGACAAAGTGATTTCCTTTTCATACAACATCCTTTTTTGGGTGCAGCATCGACAGCTTTTCTGTGGTTTCAAAAGAAAAATAAAATTGAGTCAGTCTGAGTGGGGGAAGTCCAGGAACACCTAATACATCTTCCTGTGAGATGAATTCAGCCATACCTCACTGAGGCCATACCTCAGTGAAGATACGGGTGGGATCTAATACAACCAGGAAGCTTTCTTTTAAAGAAAATAGAAGGAAAAAAACCCAAACCAAAACCACAGCTCCAATCGCCATGTGCCCAACTGAACTCCTTTGAACTGTCTGCTCGAATAATATTTCTCTTAAATCAGGGAGGGGTGTTTTGGGGCTACCGGTGTCTATTTGCCATTCCTCTTACCTGCCAGAACCAAACCTGAGTCTTGGGTGGACCCTTGAAAACATGGAGCACTGTGGGCACCACTGCGCCAGTGGCCTAGGGAGGGGCTACATCAGCACTGGCTCTGCCAGGGCTTGGTTTGCACCAAAGAGGTGCTGGCAGCAGGTGCAAAGACCAGCTGAGACCAACCTTCTCATTGGAAGTCACCCCTCCTCCCTTAGTGTTTCCAGCGACCAGAGCACTGCTGTGCTTTGAACGCTCCAAAACCCATCCCTCAAGTGGTCCTTCCTGGACGGGGAAGCTCAGGATACACTGATGTCGCACAGCCCTCTCTCCTTACAACCAACTTCACCAGCTTTCATTCATTTCTCCCTGCAATGAGCCAAATACCTTGTACATGGCAAAAAGACTAGCTTGGAGGAAAGCTTCCAATCTCATCCTGATGAAGACATCAAGAGCTTGAAACCCCACCAGCTCTGTTAGTGGCTCATCCCAATAATTATTCAACTCCACTGTCACATTCAGGCAGGGAGCAGAGCTCAGGTGGACGCCCAGGTTTAGCTTGCAGCTTTTCCCCACTGGAATAAGGGGCCAGAGAGCACAAAGCATTTTCTCTCCTTCAATATTCCATAATTAAAACAAATCAGAAAAAGGACATTATCCACTCTATTTTTCCCCTTCTGCAAACACCCCATGTGTTATTTCACTATAGAAATCGCTAGGCAAAGCTGATTTACTGACCAGCTTCAGGAAGCCAGTGATTTTCTGACCCTCTCTCCCATCCCCCAAAGTTTATTGTTGAGTTCTTGGAACATCAAGTACAGAGTGTGAAATAATTTAATGGTGGGGGGATTTTCATCCTCCTTCTCTATCCCAATATGACTAAATTTATTGATTTTGGATTGCTGTAAATTATAATGTAATTATCCTGCTGCACAAGCAGCTTCCCATTCCAGAAATTAAAAAGCAATTCAGGTAAATGATCTTTAGTTATCATGGTGCATCCCTGCAGAACTCATTAAGCTGGGGGATTAGACGGCACACCAAAACTCTTACAGGGCAGGTGACATTGAAAACTATCATGCCTGACAATACAGAACTTCCTTGGGATGGTAACAGGCAAAACTGCTGGTGTGGTGCTTTTTTTTTCCTTTCCTGACAACTTTGAGATGCTATCAACTTGTACATCTCTCAGGATCTTTAATGCTCACTGACCCTTTTCCAAAATAAACACCCTTCCTCTGAGATGAGAATGCCATTAAGTGGGAGAATTTAAGAAATGGACAACATCGCAAGGTGGCCATCTGTAGAACATTGTCATTTGATCCCATTGGATCTCAGGTGGAAAAGCAGCTCATGTGAGTCAGAGTCAGCAACTACTTTTTGAGGTGGGAGACTGCCAGTTGGCACAGAAGAAAGCTCCCACCAGATTTCCAGACAGCCAAGGTGAATTTTCCAGCTTTCCTAAAAGAAAGCTCTATCTGATGGGATTGCTCAAAGATCTGATTGACTGTAGTCACAGAAGATATGTGCAGTTTGCCAGCACAAGTGTTCTCAATCCCTTTGTCTTGCCCAAAGGTTGTTTTGCCTCCCTAAATCTGCCTGCACTTCAGCCATTTTCCACTTGCTGTTCTATCCTGTTGTGATGGCAAAGCAGCCATCATCAGGCTTCACAATGAAGGCGGCTACAGTCCTTGGCAGATGAAAGGATACGTGTGCACATAGTTTGCACATCATTAAGTTTGCAAAATGCTTTGAGGATGAAATGTGCTACATAAATATAACAGGTTATTAAATTTCTTGGTGCCTGCAGTGGTCTTCAATGGATTTTGCCTAAACCTGCTACTGCTTTTAGCTTCCTGGCTTTTTTTTACCCCCTTGCCCCAGAAGATTTTAAGTTTCTCCCTCCAGCCAAGGAGTCTTTCACACCTTCTCGTGGCCCCATGGAGCTGCTGTACAGACGTGGGGAGTCTTGCCGGCTTTCGGCTGCGCGTGTACAGTCTCTGCTCATTTCCTCTGAAAGCACTGGCTGCCAGACTTGAAAGACCCCTCTTGCTCCCCCTGCTCTTCCCTAATACAGCCCTTAATTAATACTGAAGGCTGCTACCACTTTTGAGTAGGACAGTGCAGATCCTCAGGATATTAGTCAAACACCGCAGAGATTTATGAACTTACCAGCGTGACCAGGGTACTCAGAAAAGAAGCTAAACCCTTCAATTTAAAATTCTCCTACACCATCAGAAATTTCAACTTCATCTACAAGTTCTTCATACTGTGCAAGTTCACTAGTTCTGTTATTTCACTTCTAGTGAGGATTATGTCCTAATATGGACATTTTTGCAGCATTCAGCTGAATTCTGAAGATATACGACGCACCCTGGTAGCCCTTTCTCCCATTAGAAACAACCTATTAACTCAGCCTCATGAAAGCTCAAATCATATCTGGTCTCTGTTTCTAGCAGAGACAGCTCAGCAACCTTTCTCTCCCCATCTCAACAGCACACAGTGCCACAGTTGCACAAAGCATTGTGGCAGGAGCATGGGACATCAGTGAAAATCTCTGTTCTTTTTTGGGATGCAAGCATACTTTTCAAATTTCCTAAAAGGAGAGATTATTTGGTTTTGGCCCGGCATCTGAAACCACTCACAGGCCACACACAAGTTACCGAGTAAGCAGACGACATCCTTTTCTTAAACCCTTATGGACACAAACAGATTTTGAAAACATGTAGTTCAACCACCTCAGCAAATTGTTTCCCCGGTGTGTTGGTGTTGGGAGCCGAGTGCCTGCCCTCCCTCCTCCTCCTCACCCCCCATTCACTGTTTACAGCAAGAAGGACATTAGTGCTGGACTGAACCTGCTCCAGTTCTTTTATATAGATTTAGACCGTATAATTTGATCGTGACCACAGGCAGTTTTATTGCCCTGATTTATATGTAGCCTTGCAGGGGTTTGGGGTTTTTTTCCCTTTATTTGGTAAGAAAGCGAAACTCATAGCAGTTCCTTCCCTGCTGCAGCCTGAGGACAAGCTGCAGGATCTCCACAGGACTGCCACCCTCCCTCTGCCCCTGCTGTGGTCTCAGAGGGGAATACACACACTGCAGGAGCTGGCTGAAGCTTCCCCTCGAGCACAAATGCTCCCTGTGGCCCTCACTGCCTCACAGCACTTGGCCTGTCCTGCCCAAGAGAATGGTCCAAGTGACATCCAGGGTAATCGATGTTGCCGCTCCCCCTATCCACGAGTGTGATATCCTGACAGAAACTCCAGTGTCACTGCCTCTCTTTCCAGCTAACCCTCCTCCCAGGGAAGTCAGTAAAAGTCTTCTTTGACCATGCCATCACTTTTACAATCCAAGTAGCGGGGAATAAAAACCCAGGCAGCTCTGCCATGGAGCTAGGGGAGACGTGGCTGTCGGGCCAGGCTTGTTGCTAGCAACCATCTGCATTCCCAGGGCACACTAAAGCTGGGATCCGTATTAGTATTCTCCAGCAGGCATCTGGCAGATATTAAATACCAGCCTCCCCGGAGAACTTGTTACCTCCTCATGCTTGACTGGGTGAATATAAGTGAGTGCCGTGCTTGTATCTGCTACCTGAAGAGGCTAGATGAAGCCTATCTGAAACATGCCAAGACCCCATATCTGTCATTACCATACCAATTTCCTGAATGAAAATCCTGCCTTTCACTTAATCTGTCTTCTCTCTCATTACGTGACCAGAACATGCTGTACTAACTACAAAGACAGGTCAGTATGTGACTCAAAACCTAATTTCTGTTACTTACCTAAATGATTACTGCCTGGACGAGCATGATGTTTTGGAATAAGAATAACAAAGCCCACCAATCGTTCTGCCCTGTCACTGGCATGTGAAGAAGTAATTTTGCACTGGGCCATGGGCTTAGAGAAAAGGTTCATCAGAAATCCAGTCATCTCACCTCGGTAACCTCATCTTCACAACAATGTGTACTTTTTTCCAGCTTCTCCACCTTTTGTTTTTTTCTGCACCCAGCCAGATTCTTCTTACATTTCTCTGAATGTGTAGTATTTCGTAACTTTTCTCTTTGCTACCAAGTTCTCCCCTTGAAGATCCCACAAAATGGTGTCGTTTGGCTCCAACCCTGCTGTTACATTCTTGTTTCTCACATCTGTGTATAGCAGCTGGTCAAAGGCCTTTGGATCCCTCTCCTCCCTCAGCCCTCCTCCTGCACAACTGGTCCAGGCTACTTCTGCTGCTCTGAAATAGTTTTATCTGAGTAAAGCCTTTTGACTATAATCTACCATGATTTCCATAAATGACTCTCAGCTTCTCTCTAGTACTCTGAGATCACTGACACCTTGTGTCCTACCCCATCAAGCAATAATTTTGCAATACTTTGAAGCAGAAATCACATCCTCCCTAGTTATGGGGTTCACACTGATCAAATATTCCTGGCATCTTCTTTTGCCTCACTCAACATAATCATTGCCTGGAAAAATAATTTCAAAATTACCTGCAGAACTGTTACCAGAAAACTCTCAGGTGGCATGAGCCATCCCCCACTCCATGTGCACCCAGAGGCAGATTGGGAATGCTGGGCACATCTGCACCCTTTAAGTGTCTAGAGAGACACCATCCCTTCTTTGTGACATCTATAACCATGGCTTTCAAGGGCCAGTTCCTTCGTCTCTTCTCGTGCCTTATTCAGCTGACATTGCCTTCAAATCCCCACCGGTTTGGGCCATCAGCCCCGTATCTCACAAAACACAAGGTTAAGTGAAGCAAATTCAGGAGGACATTTCTATTCTGCCCTCAGGACTTAACTATGGGAAGGTTTTGAGGTTGGAAGAAAGAAAGAGTAAACTAAAACTATTGCTGATACAGGCAATGAGGAAAGGCCCTTTGGGCTGATACTTAGAGAAGCTCATTTCTATCCCCACTCAAGTGCTACAGAGGTTAAAGACCTGCTACAACCTGCCATAAAAGGCAAACCCCACATTAATAGGAAATGTGTTCCCCTCCCCCATTCCAAATGTATTTTTTATGAGTAAACATTTCTGTATTAAGACTTACTGTCTTCAAAGATCCCTTTTATGTCCCAAAGGCAACCATTTAAGTGTTCTTATAACAGCCGTTACTTATCTTTACAATGGGCAATGCATGTGAACTCAGTGTCTGAAACTTTAATTTTGCTATATATTTTTTAGTAACTACATATAAATCCAGCCTGTTTCAAGTGTCAGTGACTCTATGTGACCAAAAGATAGCCTTGGATCTTATTTCATCTCCAAGCCATTGTTCTGAGTGGAATTAAAAGCAGCACAAAAATTTGCAAAACTCTCAACCCTTTTAACTTGCTTGCAGAATTGATGCAGAACGCACAGAGCTCAGAAAAAGAGATGCAAATGTTTTTCACACATTCAGTCATCTCATATCTATTTTAAGAGTCGCTGCTCCAGCAGCTGAAACACAGGACCCTGCAGTAAAGATGTTTTAAGGACGTCTTTGTAACAGCACAGGAAAGTTCCTCTGGAGTTTTCAAAAGGAAAACAATTGCACCAAATGAGTACTGCCAGCTCCTCTGCAGCTGATCACAGTATTACAGCATGCATGTGCACAGCGGACTAATGGGAGGGAAAGCTGAAACTAAGTTTCTCTCCGAAGCAGTCATCCCATAGCAGTGATTTTATCCTTCCATCATCTGGCACCCAAGAGTCTCATTACAAAGGACTTTGCTAAGGCCACTGTCTGTTGCTAGACTGGGTGAATATACATGTCAATTGGGTGTCTATTGCTTGGGTCAGGATGAAACCCTGAAGCTCTCCATGGCTTCTGTAAATTCATCCAGGTGTTCCCAAAACTCCACCCAGGTTCTTGGAGCTCACCCATAGACTATGCACGTAGGAAACTGCTTTAAACTGAGAAAATTAATTTTCTCTTTTTCTGATACAGAATATTTACATAGCTGTTAACAACATGATGTTCTCCAGCTGGGTTCCAGGTAAGATCACCTGAAAAAATTTCTCACTTCAGAGCAAGCACGGCCCTTTGGAATACAGTCAATCTCTATACCCCCAAATGGTCTCTCCACTACAGATACTGAAAACACCTTCACTCTAAGAACTTAAACTTACCTTCTCCAACCCTGCAAAACTGTTTTACTGTCCCCTTTGGACAGCAGCAGGGTGACACCTAAGACATATGAACAAGGTAAGAGAGCACCCAGGGGCAGCAACACCCTCTTGCAGGTGGTGGGGAGTGGGAAATGGCAACATCCCCACAGTCTGACCCGTTAAGTGTTTCCGTGTGACCGATGCCATAAACATGCTAACCAGATGCTGATGGATGGGCCTGGAGGCCCAAAGAACAACCCGAGTTCATTATATAAATGAGGGAGCAAAGGGAAGTCAAGCAGCTTTCCCAAAATCATGAAGGAAGTTTGGGACTTCATCAGGAACTGAAACTAATTTTCTCCAGGCTCAGTTCTGTGCCCTCGCTGTAGGGAGCCACCAAAAAATTGGGTATCTTCACACAAGCAGCCTCTGGGAGTCGGATCAGCTTCCCACAACACATAATAATTCCTCTCGTTAAAACGGGACGTGCAAACCAATGCCTAAAGTCCTCACCTCTGTGTTTCTCTGGTTTTACTTTATAGTGTGGCTGTAAATGCCTCTGAAAGAACATCACCAGCTGTACCTGCAAAAAGGCACAAACAGATTCAGCTTAACCTCAAGCCTCACTTACAAGAAGGCACTTGCTCACATTAATGCAGGACATGGACATTCACACCAGCCAGGATGTAGGAGAGGATTCTGCTTAATTCCCCCCATCGCTGCCAGTCCACCCCACAAAGAGCAGCCACAAACCAGGGTGAGCCTCAGGTAGAAAAACTGAGTGAGAAAGATCATTTTATCACCTCACAAACAGAACAAAAATTTCATTTGGGAAAAATCTAAATATTACCCAATGCTCTGGCTCCAGGGTCAGCACTGCTGACCCCTTATCGCTCTCTCTTGGCTCAGAGCATCTCGTTCAGTGCATAAAATCTCTGCTTTCTTTAAATGATTAAGCTATTGTTGAAGCAGCACACACAGGGCCAGGGGCTCAGAAGAAGATACCTCCTCTACTGGATCGTTTTAAGGAATGTCAGACACTGATCTTTTATACCAATACAACTGAAGCCATCAAAACATCTACTTTAACTATTTACTTAAGGATGCACCTGTTGCAAGCTGTGATTTTTTTCTGAAAATCTGTCACTGTAAGGAGCTGATCACTGTAAGAGAAGAGAACAGAATAGAACAGCTTTTTGGCTAAAATGGCACCATTGAATCCCTGCAAATGTCACTGTATTTTAAAAATCAGATACTGGTGGCAGTAAATATAAATATTTTGCTTACAATACTCCTGTTCTTATTTATGATTTACTTACAATTGGAAGCATTTTCAATGGGATGGCCTTAAAAAGACATGGGATTCCAGGAGAAGAAAAGGGGTGTTAAAAAAAAAAAAAGAGGATAAAACCCCCACTGAGCTCTCTAACAAACTACAGAAAAGGCAGAATTGATTCCAGTCAAGTTTGTGTGAAGAGTTTTTTGTTTGTGTTCATGTGGGATCACGTTCAATTTTTAAAATTTATTTTCATTTTGGACTCAGCCTACATGCCCAAAGTTTTGCTCAGTTCTTTCCAGCAAGGTTTGCCTGATTTCAACCGAACACCACTATGGGAGTCACAGAGCACCCTGCGTAGGTCATTTTCCAACACATGTAAAGCCACAAGTTTAACATAATCCTGAAGAAGTCTGCATGAAAATACTATATCCTCTTCATTCCTTCAAGAGCTAAATTTACAATCTTGGCGGAGGTTTTTATTCTCTGTCATTACCATTAAGATCAGAGAACTCATCCTGTCAAGCATAGTCCCCACACAGAATTCATGGGATATCAATTTCAGAATTTAACGTTTCTGCAATTTTTGTCTCACTTGGTTCTGGAAAAAACTGTAGCCCCTAATTATAAGCCCACTCCACTAGGTACTGGACAAAGGCACTGCTGAATTAGTTTAAATTCAGTAATATCCTATTTGTGCCACTGAGCATTTTCTTATGCAACTAAGAGGAACGAAGCTGACTGCTGTATCGTGATGTTCTCAGAGGCTCTGGATGATGCATAGACAACTTGTGTTCAGCTCTCATGAAGGGAAAGAAACAACGCCTCCGTTTGGCAGATGGGCATGAGAATTTGAGTCATCTGACCGTGATTACATGGCATATCACTGAGAGAGGAAGGGCTTGCTAGTGGATATGGTGAAGCAAGGAACCTGGGCTAAGACCTCTGTACTATCATCGATGTCCCATGTACACCACGTATGAAATTCCCGAGTCCCAGAAACAATCACTTCTTGACATTCCTCTGAAACAGCTCAACCCATTTCAGTCACTTTGGCCCTGGAAAAAATCCTCTGTGCTCCCGGTCTTCAGAATGGGAGTAATGACATCTCCCTGCCTTGCCAATATGTTCACATGCAGACAGAGGCTGAAGTGCTGAGGCAGTGTGAGGGCTGCACAAAGCAAGAAATTCCCCCACAGGCCCTGGGCTCCCAGAAGCCACCAGATAGCACAATTAATCTTCTCTAATTATAAAAGATCATAAAAATAGTGCAGTGTAACTGGCTGTGTCCTCTCAGGCCTCTGCACCTCACTCATCACCACACAAAACCATGAAAACAGACCACCTGATTTCATGGGGGGCAGTTTAACAAGGTGAGGAACAATGCCAAGTCCTCTTTTCACTGCAAGGTCTGTGGATGTCTTCTCAAGGCCACGCAGAAATTCTTTAGGAGGTGCTGGGAATACAAGCCCTGTTTCTTGGTGCTGGTATTGGATGCACAGCATTTCTAGGAACATTTTTCTTTGCCACTTGTCTGACCTCGGGAGCAGTCCCACTGCTCTGTGCAGGCAGCCAAACCCTATCAATTATTTAGCATCCAAAGGTAGACTTAATCTGTGTGATAAAACGATGGATTTTATCTAAGGCTTGTTCCCCTTAAAGTGATTTACACAACTGGCCTCTCTAGTAGCTTCCCTTAACATAATTATTTACTTTTGCATTATTAGCCTTCCTCCACCTGGGTTATTTTTAGGAGTTTTTTGTAGCCTTGAGAATTTACTATGGTTTTTTCCCTTGTCTTTCTAGTGGGGAATTTAAATTTCCCATCTCTCTGAATGGGCTGTTAAAACATTAGTTTTGCCAGTGCTGGTGTAAAGCGGGAGCAGCTCTGGGAAGCAGCTCCCCAGCTGTGTTGACATCTGGGTGCTGAGTTTGCCTCTGACTTGAGAAGCCATGGGGTGACATTTCAGTTCAGAGCTGGCAGCCAGGACCCCCAGACTGCTCGCCAGGCCATGGACTGATGAACACGAATGAAAGGCTTTAAAGCATTAACGTAGTCCCACCTTGGTTCCTTGCTTTAACCCCACTCTGCAATTTTGGCAAAGTTGGGAAGACTGAGATTTTACCACCTAACATTAAATCAGGCATGAAGCCCTCAAGGGAATAAAGCAGGCATCTGCACAATGTGATACACTCCACGCTAATGCAAAAGCATCCCAAACTAGACACCTAACACTTGGGCAGCCAACATTAGACAAAATAACTCCTGTCCCTGGTCTTCCTACGATTATTGCAGGCTGAAATGCCATGGTTAATGGATGGTGTTGGGAGAATTGATTTATAAAACCTGTGCAAATTCACAGATGTTCAGGCAAAAAGCTGCCAGAGATACTAAAATTTCAAACTATGGGGATGTGCTGGCAGAGGAGACAATCCAGGAGATAATCCATTATCACCACTGGATTTTCTTACTAGACTATAAATGACCAATCCACAATAGGTAAGTTTAGCATCAGTTAAAAAGGTTATATTTAGGTACCCTCTGAGGGGCACTTTAATGAAATATAAGCTGGGTCCACAGTACTTGCCAGAATAAACTTTTGGAGCTCACAAAACAATAGAAACGTGGAAGCAATTATTATTACAACTATTATTAATGATAATATAATACACTCACAAAATACAAAGGGTCTTCCAGGTGGTACTTAATCGTTGGGTTCACCAGTGCCAGAACCAGCCTGTGAAGAATAACTTTTTCTATTTTAAAATCATAAAAGCTTTTCAACCACACTGAGGTGTGGTTAGGGATGAGATGAAATTACTCTGTCTTCAAAAGCACCTTTGAATCTGTAACGGGCTGAAATTATAGGAACTTCTGCTATGACAGTGTGGGGAAGCTGTGTACAATCAGGGAATGCTGGCTGATATTATGAATCATAGAATCATTTAGGTTGGAAAAGACCCTTAAGACCATCAAGTCCAACCATAAAGCTGTTGTGTCATCTAAGGGCTACACAATTGGAACCAAAAAGTCTGCAAACATTAATGGTTATCCACTCTGGGGTTGCACCTTTGTCCACAGGGTTGGCTACCACACAAAGTCAGTAGAGAGTCTTGGGCAAGGAGTTTCCCCCATGAGGAAAAAAAAACCCGAGAAGTCAGACTCTAATCACTCATTTAAGCAAAGCAAATGATTGCCTGGCAAGGATGTATTGCTGACTCTTTTAAAGAAGAGACTAGGGAGACAGCACTGCAAGACATGCACAGAGGAGAAAGGGCAGGCAGAAGAAAAGACATGCTTTTGTACCACAGTTCGTGGCAATCTTAATTATCAAAATTCTGCCATGTAGCTGAAGAACTAAACCTGCTATTCCCAGAGAGCTCTCTGACAGGCCCACACACCAGATACTGCTCATGGAACATAACAATGGTGCAGCATGGCTTTAACTTCATCCATCTCTACATGAATCCTTCTAAACTATCCCAAAGAGCAGGTGTCAGGTGACCAGCATGACTCAAAGCTGGCAAACTTGTCACTGTCCTTGATATCCCGTGGCTGAGGAACAGTCTCAGCACTGCACCCGTCTGAGCATCTGAGACCTCTGGCTACCCAAAGGGACGTGAGTGGGTACACAAAAGAGATTGTAGGCAATCTGTCCACTCAGAAGGGCTACAGTAGCAAAGAAATACACTTTAAGACCCAACAGAATTAGTTTTATGAAAGGCTGACAGAAACAGTCAGAGACAAAATATGGTTCTTGATTGCTGTTGCTCTTGTGGCAGCACTGCACTGAAGCCCTACCCAAGGTAGCACTGAACTCTATGCAGTAGAAGCGTGAAAAGAGACACTGGCTGTCAGGAGAATTTCTCAGCCTGAATTACGGGATTTTCCCATCATTTAGTTTTAACCACTTGCCCCCTTCCCCCCTGGAGCCAATCCCAGCTTTTCTGTTAAACACATCTCTCAGCATTTTAAGCTGTACACAGCAAAGCAGTGCAGGGCAGGGAAGCTGAGAATGTGCTTGTACTGCTTACGTTCCTTTTCCTGGAAAATGTGAACTGAATGAAAAACATTCTTTAAGAAGATCCCTGCCCCTCCAGGGTGGACAGAAGAGATGACTTCATTGGGGCTGTTCTCATTCTAATTTGTCTGGGTCTCGGGCCACACAAACTATATATTTTCTCAGTGCGCTGAGGTCTGCCGGGATGCTGGCATTTCCTCTTCCTCATTTACATGGTCTTCCCATAATCTAGCACTAAGACAGGCTGAACTGCACAAGGACTCCCCGCCAATGCCACCTGGGGCTTGCTTATGGAAGACCTCTGGAGAGCGATGGGAGGTGCTCCCTGCCCTTCTCCTCTGCCTATGAAAGGGCTGAGTGTGCTACTTCTGCAGAACTAAGCGTTCCTGCCAGCCCATAAATCAAGTGACCAAACTCCATCCCAATCTCTGATCCACTGCAGAAAAGCCCCATACTCTGCCTTTACAGCACACACAGGGCAAAGAGCTGTATTTCATCAACTGAAGCCTTAATATCGGAGGAGAGTCGTTACCTCCTGGAAAAAAAAAAAAGCACAGCCAGAATCTTACTAGTTCTGCAGCTTGGCTTCCCCATGTTTACACCAAATGACTTGTTGAACTTCATTATATACAAAGTATTTCCATAGATCAGAGGCAGGGAGACCTGTGCAGCTAACATAAAATAAATTACCACCCTGTGATAAATGGTTCTATTAGCAATCCAGATTGTTAAACTCAGATACAACAGGATGAAGGGAGCACTGCCCCATTCATTCTCCCTGCGGCAGATACTGAGTTGTAAATAGGTTATTTTGTGTGTAAATAACACATTAAAACTCAGCATTAGCCGTGTCTTTTGATAGAGAGGAAATTGTTCCAAATAAATAATTTCGGACAGGAATGTAAAATAAGCCAGATTTAATAGTGCATGCCTGCTGTAGCTGTGTTAAACATGACTAAAATGATAAACCCCAGAATATACTAATAGTAAACTATGCTCTGACATCAAAGTAATGAGGCTGTATTTTTACCCAGCTTTAGAAATGCTAAAATTAGTCTTGACAGAGCCAGACATCAGAAAAATGTTTCAAACATAAACATCATCAATTTGGGAACTTGGAGTTTGTGTCATGCAGAGGGTGGGGTGGAGAGGGAAAGGTGCATTCTGGGCCTTGTTAAAGTTGGGCAGTTAGCATTTAGGAGGATTTGTATTTAATTTTTAGCACAAGATGAGAAACCCATCTTCCTGAATATCTCTGCCTTCGGAAGAGTGCCTCATTTAAATCTGCCCTACAGTCATGTGCCTGTAGGTACAGAGGATGTGCCAGTGCCAGCCTGGAGGACACAACCCAGCCTCGCTCAGGTGGCACTCTGCACCAAACCCTCCTACCCTACACAGCAATATGGACTTTTGCATTCAACAGAAGGGTTTTCTGAACTGTAACTCTTGTTACAAGTTGCCCTTCCAAAAGTGGAGACAACAAAACCAAGAGCCTCTTCTGCAGGTCTGACTTGTCTACAGCTCCTACATACTGCCATTATAAACAGTTCCCATCTCAGTCACACATACACACGTGCCCCTACTGCCAGAGAAAAGAGGCGCTTTGACTCCTTGGCCAGCATGATTTATGGAAAAATAGAAAATTAGGAGAGACTTCCTGATGTCATATCTGTGAGGCCAATTTCTGAACATCTGATCAATGAGTTACTATAAAAAACTGTCTCAGATGATGTTTAAAATGGCAGCTTCAGAAGACTGAAAATATGGGATGCAAATTTTTAGTACAAAAGGACTCTTCGCTACTGCCAGCATCAACAATATTGATCTCTTTTCCCACAGCCATAACTTAATTTGTTAGAGGCTGGAAACATTTGGGACAAACATCCAAAGCAAGGGAACTAGTAATGCAGACCGAACATATCAACTTATAATAACATAGTCTAAATAATAATATAATTAAATAGTTATTCTTTGATTATTTAACTAATATTCAGTTTATTCCTTCAATTACCTTAATTATAAACAAAACCTTATGAATCTATTAATTCCTACAAGTGAAAAAGAAAACCTTATGATGTGAGAAACATGCAAAACATGCTATGATGGCACTCCTTCTGCGTGACTCAGTAGAATAAAGAAGAAATGTGTTGCGAATTACATTTGTTTGGCTCTGGAGAGCAGCTTGGTGATTTGCAGCACTGGCTGAGCCTCACTGCCACTTTCTCATGTGCTAGTACAAAGAGTAAAACCTCTGCAATAAATGAAATCAAGAGTTTGTCTTGGATGAGAATAAAAACTTGCTCATATGGCCCCAAAGCAGGGTGGGGAGCTCAGAGGCCCACCCTTTAAAGCTGATCCCCTCCTTGAGCTGAACTTCCTAATTAATCTCCAAGCCTCATTTGCTTTCCTCTGGAAAAATATGAGCATAAATACTCATAGTTCTGGCCTGTTGTGTATAATTACTCTAGTTTAGGGAATCAAACATGTTATATTAGCATGAATACCATGTAAGTAGAGCCTCATCTCTACCCAGCCTTTTTGTTATCACCTGCTAAATCACACCTTGCAGTTAACTCATGTTAGAAGACAACTTTGTACTAATTCTTCTACTTCCAAGCACACGCACAAGCATGCTGCTCCCTTTCAGGAGCCTGTATTATGTCCAGCCAGAGTTCAAAGGAAAGCCCTTCGAACCATAAGAGCACGTGCATCACCTGCAGAGTCCCGGGGCCAGCATCTGACCACACGCTGCTCCACTGCTGCCCATTTTGGGTCATTTACGAGCACTTTTCTTCACAGCATGACACAGATTTCACTCTTTACATCTCATTACACAATGCTTTCATCACAATTCTCCTGACATCTTCAAACAATCCTCAACTTACTTCTCCACTTCCTCCTAATAAAAGGAGAAATATTGAGCCCATAAATCATTTTTTTTCCAAAGGTGAGAGCACACTGCTAACAGAACATATTATACTGGATGCTTAAAAACCAATTAGGTCTCCAGGGATGCCAAATGGGCTGATGGACACTCCACCTCGGGGCATCCTCATTTGGATCTCTGGAAAGTTTGTGACCTCGGTTGAGGTGCTCCCAAGGCAAGTGCCAAGTGGGGAGAAAGTGTTTACTCATAACAGCATATCTATGGGTTGTGAATTTTAGCACATGCTTGGACTATGTTGGGGCCAATCAACCCTTCAAGTCTGCCAGTCACTGAGATGATCCCTCAAGTGGGCTGCCTCAGTAGTTCCTTTAGCATATGCTTCTTCAGGGATGTGCTGCGGATGCCAAACTTCTGCATGTCGCTGTCTCCCTTATTTCTGCTTCCTGGCAAGCCTTCCTTTCTGCACTTTGTGCAGTGTTCACAAGGAAAGTGGCTCAGACCCATCCAGGAGCACAAAACTCTGTTTCCCTCCTAACAATTTTGTGAAAGACTTTCTGGTTGCTTTTAGGATAAAGTTTATCAAACACATGAACTAATCTGATAGATTATAATCTAGCCACTCCTACCTTATTCTGTGCATCTGAATCTTCACAGGTCTATGTAAAAAAGAAACCTGAGTAGCAAAGTTTATGAAAAAGAAGGAGAGATAAAGCAGATTTAAGCCATTTTGGTTGGAAACGATCTTCAAAATTCAGGCAGCAGAAAACTCAAACTCTCCAGCTGAGCTAGGTAAAAAAGACAGGAGCTCACAGAAGAGTCATTCTGTTCTCCTGGGGTGATGAAAAACCACCCTGCAGTGAAGGAAGGGGAGGGGACAGGTTCATTTTGAGGTAGACTCTGGCTAGCAATAACATGTATTTTGAAAAGGAAAAAGAAAAAGCTGCCTGCGAGGTTTACACAGCTGGGGTCTCTCTTGTCACATCTGAACTGGTGCAGCCCCCTCTAAGTTTGTCTCCTCATACCCTGTCCAGAGAGGACACCCAGTCCCCAGCAAGGGCAGCTGTGGTGGCTCCCCAGGGGGCACAGCCGTGCCCACAGCTGTGCCGTGATGATGGGCCCTGGCACTGCTTTGGAGATCCACCAGCACAGGTGTGCCAGAGATGGGGGCGTGTTTTGCCCGCCACAGCGAGCAGCAGGAGGCAGGAGCGACACCCCTGCACATCCAGCTGCACACCAGAGTCACACCTACCAGAAATGGCTCCATGCCCGTAGGTGTCCACAAGAACTCCCCAGCTGACTTCAACAGCAGCAAGACCAAAATCTTGCTTAACACACTGACTTGAACAGGCACGGCACAAGTGGAGGGGTTTCTCTGTGAGCATTCTTGCACTGGGTCTGGACATTCCCAAACTCCTTCCTAACGATGAAATCCCAGCAGCAATGACTGAAGACCATGCAGTCTGTTCAGCTCATTAGCAGGATCGCAGCTGGCACACAACACCCCTTCCTGACCAGGGTAACGAGGTGCTCCCCATCTCCAGCCAGCCTCACCAGCCACTCTTTAACTCCACAGAGGAGTGGAGGGCACCCTGCTGCCAACACTACGCAGCACCAGTCAGCTGGTGGCAAGCACTGATGGTATGCCCCAACTCCCCAGCAGCCAACCCTTCACCCCAGCCCAGTTCCCTGGGAGTGGTGGTGACCCATCACACTCCAGTGACGTGCAGATGCCACGCAGTGACACAGCTCCCAGTTCCTCTGACAGCCAAGAACCCCAATAAACTCAGCATGTTCACAGGAAGGCAGATGCCACCATACTTATTAAATTCTTACAGTCTAATGAAAAACACCCCTGCTGCTTTCAAACTGTGGAAAACATAAAGTACCTCCTTGTGCCACTGCTGCTCCTGCTGCTGCTGCTAAAGGAGTGGGTTTCTTCCCCGTCTCTGTAAAGCCATTCCCCTCCAGAACAGCACCTTTCCCTTCTTTTTTCCCAGCAGCTGTTGAAGCAGAAGTTTCCATCTTAGATGGGCATCTTCCAGCTCAGGAACCCTACAGGACATAAAACAAAACCAGATTCTGGTCACCACTCACAACACAGGCAAAATCAGCTCCATGAGGAAGGCTAATGGTTTGGCAGAGTTCAAAAGCAAATGGCAAGCGGCAAGGAATTCCAGGGTTTCTAACTCCAGCAGTGAAGTCAGTACAGCACCATAGGCACAAAGGCCACAACCATGTAAAGGGCTAGATGTTCCCACAGACCTACAAAGATCAGGACCAAAAAACAATCTTTCCCCAGCCAAACTTGGGCTACACAGTAAAGTTTACAGGTCCGAAGCGTTTTCCAGGATTACAGGATAGGTGAGATGCAAATATTTAGCACACATAAAACTGATTTATCCATCCTACACATGATCTAGACCATCCTAAGAAAAAACTCAGCTAAAAATGTCCAATAAAATACAGATCGACATATATTTAAAGTGGTTTTTTTTTCTTTCCCACAGTGGGTGCTTATGCTGTGTGCTGGTTTGGAACCAGTGTCATGATCAGAACTTTTCAGCAATGCTTACAGATATGCCACAGCAGGTCTGCCACCGCCCATCAAGTTCTCACTGGTGAGGACTAGCAAACACCAGTCCCTCTCTCTCCCAAAGAAGTTTTTCTATCCTGACCAATTGCATCTGCAAATCAGCTACAGCTTTACCGCCAACAAAAATGGAGAATTAAACACCATGAAATATCAACAAAACAAGAAGATACCGAAGTACAAATAACCTGGGTTTTTAAATTTGGGTTGATAGAACATAGCAGCTCCTAAACTTTTTGTCAGCTTGGCCATTTTTTCTGCATGATTCAGACTCAAACAGTCTACCAAAAGCAAACACATGGGGATCCCGAGTTTAGTGTAAAAACAAGGTTTATCTTAAATGAAGAGGCATACTTTGTTTCTGAATGCAAATGCTTTTGTTCCCCTCATTTTAACTTGTTTTATTTCACATGTCTCCACCTGACTCCTGCTTGCACATAACCAGCACAGTTACCTGGCACTACCAGCCTCAGGCTGGTCTTGGGAAAACCCACTGCTAATTCCTCTTTCCTTTCTAATTTTAATGCAGATCTGCAATTTTTCACATGCAAATTTTCAAATGCAAATTTTTCAGCTCCTGAAATACTCTGGAGCACACTGGCTGTTTATCTTACAGGAATTAACGGGATCAGGCAAAAAATATCTGGGAAACCAGAAAACTTTTTGTGTGCGTGCTGGTATTTTTATCGCCATTGTGCCAACTCAAAACTTCCCTCCCTTTGCTCTGGAGGACTGACTGACTCTTGAACATCTTGGATTAAAAGGTAAACTCTCCTAAAAACTTTAAAGCACAAAGATTTCAGGAATTCCCACCCTGGGAGGGACCTGGTGCATGGTGGTTGTGGAGGACTGTCACCACTGCCTGGGCTCTGCGAGAGTGGTGTCCCACCCAGCAGCTGTGTGCTGCAGCCCGAGCAGCTCATCCCAGGAGCCTTCAGGCACGGCTCACATTAATGGGACAGCAAAGTGATGGATCTGTGGTCACAGTCTGCAGCCATAAACTGCGAAGCTCGCATTGGAAATGACAGGACCCACAATTACAGGCTTTACTGATGACACAAGGCTCCAGTGAATACTGAGGTGGCCCCTCAAGGTCCTGCCCCGGCATGTGCTGGGCTTGATGGCAAACATGGGATGGGTTCCTGGGGGCCAGGACTTTACAGTGGTTTAATCCAGGAATCAGGTTGGGTTACAGACCACGTATGAAATAAATATACCCGAACTGCAGGAGTATTTGACCTAGGTCTGACAGCCTGGGCTTCTGTTCGTTAAGCAAATAAACTTCAGAGGCTCTGTTACTAACCCTCCACCTGTTTCTTCTTAGTCCCTCCTTTCAAGGCTTTGCACTTTTGTTTGAAACCAGACGCTGGCCCTTGCACCCCGACCCCCCTTCTCCAGGTACCCTGACCCTGGGGGCAGCCCTGGGGGTGAGGGAGCATCGTCGGGCACTGCAGAGCTCAGCAGCCAGCGAAGGGACGGAAGGAACTGGTAACAGGACTTGTTCTGTGAAACATGCAGGTTAGAGCCATGCTTTTTTTCCAGAGAGATGCCTGAAGCAAAATCTCTAAATCCCTGCCACAGACACCTCAGCAGAGACCCAGTTTTTCAGATGTGTCATTTATCCAACTGGAATGTGACGGGAGATCATGCCTGTATTTGAAAAATCTGGTCTTTGCAGCTGTAATGCTCTCTTTTCAGATGAATTATGGATTAAAAAAAAATATTCAAGTGTTTGTAGTAAGTGGTTGTATTAAACAGGTAAATCCTCAAATACCAGATTAGAAAAAAAATAAATAATGCAACTACTCTAATCTCACAGGATTTAGGTAATAAGTCTATAATTATTTTTGCTTTGTAAAGGTGCCCGGGGCAGAGCAGGCTGACTATGAGGTTCTGAGCTTTTCCCCACATCAATAGCAACCAAAAGTCATTTTCCTTTCACAGCACCCCACAGCCAGAGCTGATCATCCCAGCCCAGGAAGACACAAGGACCCTTCCCATCGGATCCTGCTCTGCTCAGCACCTCTGCCCACGGACCGGGACAGAGACCAGTGAGCAAAGGAACACCAAAACTGATTTCTTATCCCACCTTCTGAGGTTTCACAGACAGTGGCCAAGAGCTGGTGACCAGCAGACTTCCCAGCAGTGCAGTGCGTGACCAGGACACAGCACTGGAACTCTGGAGATTTAGGTCCCCATCATGGATCTGCCACAGCCTCCTCAGTGTCCCTGGGCAAAAAGCTTAACTTCTATCTTGCAGCCAGTTTCCACAGCCATAAAATAGGAAATAGTACTTTGCCCTATTTGCAAAGTGCTTTGAGATCCTTTGAGGCACAAGGCTATGGAAGTGTTTTTATTACCAGTATCAGAAGATATATTGGTGGAGGCAGTCAATCCATGCTATCCAAAAGCACAACATTCATTTTTTAAGCAATACATACTTTGCTTTCTGTTCAATGCTAAACTTTTTCCGCTGCTCTGTGTCACACAGAATTTATAAATTCAATGACAGATTAATCTTAGCAGCAAGTCATTTGGCATGAAAAAGGGTTTCACAGGGAGCCTGCTTTTTCCTGTAAAGAGCATGCATTTAGGAGTGACTATGTGGAGAAAGACCCTATGCACTTATTCAAGCACAACTCTCTGCCCTCCGTCATTACTCAGAATTAGAAAACCAGAATGGATTACTCAGATTTTTCCTGAGGTTTGTAGCTTTCTCTGCAGGAGGAGGGTTGGGTAATTGATTTTGACACTAATACCAGCACTATTCATATGCTCTGTAATATAATTCTGCAGTGACACTAAAAAGGCAGCCATCTGAGATCTGAACAAGGAAAGTGCTATATGATTTGCCCTAGACAACCCCAGCTATTTTAACAGCTGTGTTGTGTATTAAAAGGGAGAAATCCCAACAGAATTAAAAACAACAAAGTCACATTTGCCTTTGAGGGAAAACAAGAAGCCGTAAACTTTCCTAATAAAACAATCCCTCCCGCTAAGTGCTTGAGGAACGGTCAAAAGTGCTGTCCGAAAATGCCTGTCTCTTTTGGAGGGTATCAGCCTGAATAGGACTGCTGGCAAACTCAGGAATGAACTCGTCAGCCATACCCTCTGCACACCCTTCTTTTGTAAAAGGCATTTTTTCCTTCTTCAGGATTGTTCTTTCATCAGGAAACCCCCTTCTCCTCCCCTAGACAGGGCAGAAAACATTTTGGTTTTTTTCTCTGTGAAAAATGAATGACCAATTTTGGCTATTTCTGCTCAAAGATTAAGCAGCACCATGGGAGTGATCCTCTCTGGCAGAGGGCAGGCACCGCCAGTGACAGTGTGACACGGGTCCAATCCTGAATGCCACCTTCAAGCCTGGCAGCCCCATGGTAGGGGCAGAAAGGGATTCCCAATGTATGCTTCCAGTAGCCATCTCACTTTTGGGAATATTTTGGGCTTTCTCAGACTGTGTATTCTCTCTTCATTCTGAGTTCATCTCTACCTGACCTCCCCATGCACAGCCCCAGAAGTGCTAGAGAGGTGGCACAACCTCCAAGGGCCAGGCTGGAGGTGTGCTGGCTGCTGAGACCAGCACCACAGCCAGGATGCAGCTCCACTGCTGCTGGCTCCTGGCAAGACTGATGGGAGCTGGGATAACCAAGGGCAGCCTTTGCACAACTCTCGCCAGGTTTGTGCTCGCGCACCCACACGGAGACACTTAATCAATTCTGCCACATCACCCCCGTGTAGGAACAATCCCAGGTTTGATAGCTTTTCCTGCTGTGCTGCTTTAGTTAAGATAAACAAGGACATGCTCCCGCCATCTCTTCTTTTGCACTGGACTGTGTCATACAGCTCAAGCCTTCTGAATACATGATCTACTTATGAAATTCAGTGTGAGCCAACTGCTCTGAACATTGGCTTAATACAGTGGCTGCTGTGATCCTTTTCAGTCTCCCAGGGTTTGAGCCAAATTATGTTCTCAATTACAGGGAAGTAGCAGCAGTTAACCTGGTGAAGTCATAGGCTCTGTACCACAGCAAAACTTGACCCCTCTATTTTCTTTTATATCAGCAACAGCTTCGAATTACTAAAGAAAGTTTTTTCTGTCTAAATGCCACTGCTAAATCTTGGGACTATCCAAACATGCTGTCTGCTGCTGAAGGACCTACAACTGTTTACAGAATATCAATCTCAGGTAAAAGCAGCATAAATATTAATTCAGAACTAATCACTTTTGAGGTCCTCCTGACACAAGGTTTCCCATCCTGACATTTCTTTGGAACAGTCTGCTTGGGCCAATCCTACAGGGTCGATTACACATGGAAATTAGAGCTGTACACTGGGGCAGTAGGTCTCTGTCTGGGGGCTGCTCCTGCCCCTTCCCCTCGAGAAACCTTGTGTGGTGGGTCCCTACCAGCTTCTGGGAAGAAAGGAAGCAGAGACAAACCCATGCTGACAGAAGCAGTGTTAGGAGGGCACAGAGCTGCTCAGAGCTCGTTCTATTTTTCTACCCCCTACCCCGACTCCTGCTCAGAGAAGAGTAATACCAGGCTGCCAAAGGGAGGGAGGAGGGAGCTGTGCTAGCAGCAAACAGGATAGGAAGACACACAAGTTCTGCCTGCCTACTCCCAAAGGTAAGGTTAAAATTGCTGAAATATCTGGGTGCTCATAAAGCTTCACCAAACAGTTCTAGCCCATGGCAAAAGTTGTATCACTCAAAAAAATTAAAAGGGAAAAAAAAAAGAAAAGGAGAGGGCAAAAAAAGAGACAAAAAATACTCCCAGTAAAGTTGGCAACACTGCAATAGTTATACAGGTTCTGGAATGTACAAAGGCTGAAATCAGAGACTTAGCATCTCTTTTGAACTTCAAAAACAACAAGTCTCTTCAAATCACTCCGTTAATTGGCTTTAAATTAGAGTTCTAAGTTTAATGAACAAATCCTTCGCGTACGGCATGAAACGGATACGCTTCTAGATTAACTTCCTGATCAACACCATCTGCCATTTCCATATGGCAACAGCAAACCAAAAGCATGAGGAAGAAGCTGCTCTGCAATACTGTGAGGGGTCAAAGTGCAGCCAGAGCTGCCTGGTGCTTAGTAGTGTCTCTCTGTACTGCAGTAACATCACCTCCAACCAGCTCCAGAAATCTTGGGATATTCCAGGCACGACTCTGTCCAGGAATCTATAGAAAGGAAAAATGCAGGGTGGGAAGGAGGCATGAGGGAAGGAGGGATGTTTGCAAGGATGACTGCATGGATGTGGAAAGAGCAGGAAGTTCCTAAAGATGGAGAAGAGCCTGGAAAACAAGAAATAAGGGGATAGAGGGATGACCTTGAAAGCTTTCTGAAGAGTGTGAGTGAATGAAGCACAGACAATGGCAAGTCCTGTGGAAACAGAGAAGAGAAGCGTGGAAAAGGGGAAGCAAGAGACTGCAGAGAGACTTGATTCCATGGGAGATGGAGATACACGCACTGCTGGGGCAGGGGAAGGCACAACATGACATCTCTAATGGCAGGGACAGGACAGGAAGGCAGGGCACAGACAGAAGAGAGACACAGGGAAGAAAAGTGATATGGAAGGGTCTCTGGTGGAAGAAACATGCCCTGCAAACAGCTTCAAAGAATGCAGCCTTCCAGCGTGCTCCATCACTCTCTGTACATGGAGTAGCTAAGACTTTGTGTCTAGGCACAAAAAGAATCTACTGCTTCAGGTGGTGCCAGCCATGTGAAAGGAAACCATCTCAAAAAGAGTCACAAGTGCCGTCTCCCCCGCTTACGCTGACCACAGCAGCCTTCCACTTACGTCAAACAAGGGGAGTGGAGTTAGTGGTGGCACTCAGAAATTATCACCATATGGAAGGTCTGTAAATACTGAGCTACCTGCTCCAGAACCAGCCTTAGCAGCTCCTAGGAGACCTTCCAGCAGAACCAGTCACGGATGGGTCCTGGGCCGCAAGGGTGCAATGCCAGCGTCTGCACAGGGGCACCCAGCCCCTGGGACCCCTGGTCCTGGGCAGGGCTGACAGAGGCGGCACAGCACATGTGGCAGAGATGTATCCTTCAGGAATATCAGCCACAGGCCAGGCTATCCTGGGACACTGTGGCACCAAATGCCAACACTGAGGCTGCTGTATTGCAACATAAATGATTTTTCCCTTTTTAAAGCCATTTACTTTCTGGGCTGCGTTTGTTGGAAAGGAGATGATATTGAATAGAGAAACTAACATTTCACCCATTTGTTGGGTTTAGCTTGGTGTTCCTATTTTTCAAAAACACTAATGTCACTTTAATATTTCTGCTTCATTACAAACAAGTCTGATTTATAAAACAGCAGAACATTTGAATTGTTTCCTCACTTCCAGTATATTTTCAAGGTGCCAACCTTAGAGGCTTGAACAAAAATTATCTTTCAGATGCTGGGTTATAAACAATCACAATACATCATCAAAACACATGAACAGACATAAAAGCTCAAAGCCAGACACAGAATCAGCACTGGTCCATGCCGAGACATGCAGGCTGGGGTACCTGACTTTCCCTCCTTTCCCTCAGAAGTTATCTTTGTTTCTTACTTTGGAAGAACTGAGAAGATGGAGGAGTGGGGGCTGGAGGGAAGAGTCTTTTGTGGTAGAACAGGAAAACAAAGTCATGCTTGTAATTTTACAAAACCAATCCTACATGTCTTATCATGAGAAAATTTCCACTAAGCGAATTCTGACATGTGAAAAACCGTCAAAGAAGATAATCAAGACACTCCTGCATTCAGACTCTGCATTAACATGCTGCAAAAAATATGGGAGGATGCCACCAGATAAACAAAAATTGCTCAAAAGTGATGCGTCACCATTATAACTGGTCCATGAATCTTCACCTGGGTTTTGTTTATTTGTTTGGTTTTGTTGCAAGAGTGAGAGAATTGTGGCAAAGCGTTGTCTAAGTTTGTGTTTTTGATGTAAATCCAAAGAAGTTTTCAATTTCCTGTTACACAACTGTCTGGGTTTTTTCCAAAAACAGAACCAAAAAGACAAATAGCACCTATGTGTGCACACATGTATCAAATGAAGAAGTATTGTTTTCATTTTAGGAAACCTTTGCACACCAAAATAGAAAAAGGAAAAAAAAAAAAAAAGAAAATACAGAACCCCTAAAAAACCCCCTTCATCAAGTCTTCATGCTCCAACAAGAGCAGCAACTGCTAATAACTAACATGTCAGAGAAAACATCTGTGGTGCTTGGCAGCCATACCAGGGTGGGTTACAGCTAAACAGGGTGGGTAACAGACTGTATTAAGGGTGGAGGACCATTAAACTGTTTACAACAAAATTAGACTCTAATTGCAAATCACTAATAACCTATTGACTTTTCATCAAGTTCATGAGTAAAAGATACTGCAAAAGTAAATTGGACATACTACAAGAGGGGCAGAAACTCTGACTCTGAACAGAGATGCTCACGCACATTCCACAGAGCAGAGAAGGGTCGGTGCAGCAGATCTGGCTAACAGGACAAGAGCTGCCCTGATATCTAATTCAAGAGAGGTTTTGAGAAGTGAATGTTTTGTTGGCTTGGTGGTGACTGAAGGAGAATCCTCTCAGGGTTTCACTTCCGTGCTGCAGTAGTTTGGGCACTTTCAACTCTCATGAATGAAACCCCAAATACAAACCACATGCACTGAAGTTTAATGGGTTTGCTTTATGTAGGGGTGGGATGAGTAATAATGTCTTGTAGCGACTAGTCCATCCAGATGACATTGAACAGGCTCCAAAGCTTGGATAAGAAACCCCTCATTTGGCTCAAGAAATGAAAATCTTTATTTTGAGCAATGAAAGGACTGCATCCTTGCAAAAATCCCTATAGCAACTTCAGAACATGTTTCATTACAAAATTTTGGTTTATTTTTAAACATTCCAGTTCTGTTCATCAGCCTATTGAATTCTCCCTCCAGAGGCACACGTGTAAGCATGCAGAAGAGAGAAGCCTTGGAGGGAAACAAGAATGTAATTAAAAACAAAAAAGCAACACTTCAGTTGGCTCGTTTTCCTCTGCTGAACACATACACCACACAGGCTGCTATTCCACACTATTCCACTCCACATATTGTCTTTATAAGACTACAGTTGCCAGCTGAAGGCAGGATGCAGACCACATAAAATGGCTGGCAGTTCATAAACAGGAGAATGGAGAAAAATTCATCCAGATGAGAATGGGAGAAGAGTTTCTCAGAGGAACATAAGAGTATTTAGGGTTCAAAATACTCTATGTTGTATGGTTGGACCCATGCAGGTCATCAAGGTCAGCCTTATGCTCACAACTAGCATTTGAAAATCCTAAAACTGTTGAGGTATCTGACAGCTGCTGTAGTAGGAATGGTCAGAGCTATATGGGATGTACCCATGAACCACTGATGCCTTTTCCTGGTCTTAAAATTAAGAGAGCTGAACACAGTTAAGAGGGGAAAGGGTTTTACCTCAGTATTTATTTAAGGATCCTTAGGTGCGTTGACATGCACATCGAAATGCACCCCGAAATCCCCACTGAAGAAATGGCCACTCACAATGTGATGTGTATACAATTATATGGCTTGCAAAAATTAGCATCTATCAAAGGTTCCCCAGTGAGGGATTCGAGCAAGACCCTTCATCGAGGGGTTCCTCATCGAGGAACCTTCCCCCTGGATGGGCCTGTCTTTGTTTACAGAATGTGTTGTGGAGAAGACCTTGGTTTCTGGGGTTTTTAGAATGTTTAGTCTCTTGGCTTAACAGAATACTGGGTCTAAGAGAAGTTATCAAACTTAAAGAATTATAACTATGTAGGCTAAAAGCATTAAGAACACATAAAAGCTATATAAAAGAGTGTATAAAAGGGGTATAAAAGAAAAAGCAAAAAATCATCATGGCATCACCACAACAAAGCCTAGTCTGCAAGGACACAAGCATGCTGGTGAAGAAAAATTCAGGAACAACCAAGAATACTTCCAAGGAATTTTATATGAGGGAGAATGAAATCAGTATTTTGAAGAGTATTTCATTTCTGCAAGCTGTGACTTGAGTGATAAGGCTATATATTTTTCCAGAAATTAACAGTTAAGTAAGTGGTGAATGGCAGAGCCCCTAAGTTTTCAGCAGTGCGGGTCTATCTTCTACAGAGAAAAGAAACTGTATAATGTGGCTGGCTGTCTTTTCAGTGGATGGGAATAAGTCTTTCAGGAGACAGGCTAAAGTATTCAGGAGGGTATTAAGCTAATGACAAAAGACAAGGGTGAAAATGAGCACTCATTTAGCCAGAAATCAAGATGTCAAGATTAAAATTAATCAAGGTACCAAGGGACTCAAAGTGAAGAGATTCCTTAATTGTGTGGACTGTAACACTACGAACATGAGTAATAAACAAGAAGTGGAATAGCTCCTTTAATACACAAATTAGTCCTGACTGGTATTGCTGAATCTGATGGAAACATTCATATGAATGGAGAGTTACAATCATTTTGTGTATCAGGAACTGGAAACAAATACAGAGTCATGAAGCTTGTCATTGACATATGGCTGTTGACATGGTAAATAAAGATGATTGCTTTGTACCAGTGAGATGCTCTCCATCCCTAGCTGGCCTAGATAAAGATTATAGGTTCCAAAGGAACCACATACAAGGCCACACATCTGGAAAATAATTGATTAAAATGAAGACTGTGTGAGAAACACTGATTGGAGATGACTTGAAGTTTATGGCAGGCAAACAGTGGCTGAGAAGCTCTATGGAGCGTACCAATATTAAAATGATTAAAGCAATATGTGTTTGTCCACACAGAGTTTGGGAAGTTATAATGCCTCTCTGCCTAAGCCTGAATTGACAGTATGTGCACTTCTGGTGCCCACAGTCCAAGCAAATTGCAAAGGCTCCTGTGCCACACACGAGAAAAATGAAAGAGAGGTCAAAAGAGAGGCACTTGCAGGATGACTTGATCAGTAACATTAACACATACACAACTGCAAAGGCTAAGAGACAGAAATTAAACTAGGGAAATTCAGATTAGAAACACGGCTCCCAGTTTCATCAGAAAAGAGCACTAGATTCAGGCTGGTGCCAGACTTTCTAGCATGGCAGAGCTGACATTGTGTTCAGGTATTTTTCCAGGAGATCTGCTGTAGTCTAGGACTTATCACAGGACATGGCTTTTAAGTACAGGATGGGTTCAAGTACAGGATGGGTTCAAGTACAGGAAAGTGCTGTGATGGTATTAAAGAGAAGGTTACACTAGATCAGCACCTTGATCCTCTGTGCACCTATGTATCAGGGTATTATTAATGGTTGGTTTGCCATACCTTCACGGATCAAAACATCTGCATTTATAATGATTAAATTTTAGCATGTCTGTCTCTGCTGACAACCAAACTAACTTCTACCTTCCAACTTCTCTGTTTTTTTACTTTTGTGGTAAGGACTTAGGACAGGTCTTTATGTCCTACCAATGGCAACGCTGCAGAATATACATTCCTTCACTATGCAGTTATGCCTTCTGTGCTACAAGTATTTTGATGACTGAGACAGATTACAAAACTGTTCACCAACATAATATCATGCAATCTTCACTTTATAGGCAGTAAGAACTCACTTTGTTTCTTGATCTGGTAAGCAGCTGCCAGCATCAAAAAAAGGAAAGAAACAACAATGTAATTTATTTCATTCTCTTGTTTAAAAAGCTAAGGGGAAAACCTCCCTTATTTCATTCTCTTGTTTAAAAAGCTAAGGGGAAAACCTCCCTTCTCAATCCCAGTAGTGGTGTCTCCACCACCTAAAGAAGACTGGAAATACAAGGAGGTCTGGTCCTCTGCAGCCCTGCAGTGTCTGCTTCACGTACAAAACAAGCTGGGCTGACAAGCCAGAACATCTCATGTCCCCAAAACTTACTGGAACAAAACACAGGCCAGCAGTGAACTTTTAGCAAATGTCAGCAGGTTGCTATGGCTCAGAGGAAAGGTTTAGGAACCACGTTGTGCGTACGCGACTGGGCAGCTGAAGCAAGTGAAGCAGAAGAACTGTGTTTGGTGGTAGCCAGGCCGGGGCTGAGCACTGGAAACCGCATTTGCTCCTGTTGAGCGCCCACAGATTTTCAGCGGCTATACCAGACTTCAGGGCACAGTGACTGATGCGGCCACTAGACACAAAAATGATGCTTTTAACTATTTCATTACATTAGACTCAAATCATTAAGGCTAGCCTGAGAAGATTCTGTAAACACTGCCTCCTCATTTGCTTTCGTTCCTTGATACTTTCTAATTTAAGACAAGATGCAAAGGATCCATATCAATTCTTCAGGACAGAACTCTTGTATAGGAGCATGTGTCTATACATATATGCACTTATCTAGTTTTAGTTACAGTTATTATTTAGTTATAACTAAACCAGTTATAACTAATATATAACTACCTACTAAAACAATTACACTTTACATTGCAGTTATTGTACATTATTTCTGTTGTATATTAATGCACAATAATTTTATTTTATGTCCGTATCTTTTTTCTGCATGCAAGCTTTTTGAGTTCCTCCTCGAGAAAACAGTCAAAACAAGCTAACAGTTTTACCTCCCATCTACAACTCCCTCCCTGTTCCTAAAGTTTCATCTACTCTTTTCTCTAATTGCCTCACTCCTCCACAACCATCTTCTAAACCATGTCACAGCCACTTACTCTCCTTGCTGTTTCTCTCTTTTTTTGGCTCTTTTTTCTGGTCTGCCTTGGTCTGCCTCGGTCTGCCTCTCTCTTAAACCCAAAATCCCACTTGTGTCTATAACTCATTCCATCTTCCTTCTTGTTCATAGCTAGGCTGTATTCAAAGCCCAGTTGCCTCTGGGCTTTCTCTCCACTAAATCTTACCTACGTTTCACTCTCAGATTGACCTAGTTTGGACCTAATTCCTTCCAACCACACAGAAACTTCAGTCTGTCTCTCAAATATCTCTCATAGCAGTCTGGCTGTGGTTAGAAGGTAACAAAGGATGCCAAATGCTGTAGAAGTGGATAGCATTTTGTTTGTTATCCAAGTTTGAAACCTGGGGTGGTCCTCAGATTCCTCCAACCCCACTGTAAGATTTTGCCTCTAGGCCACCTCTGACTCCTGCTTCTTCCTTCTGCACAGTGTCTCAGAGTTTGGCACTTCCTTGAGCTTCCTGCCACTCACCTACACATCTGAACTCAAAACACCAGCCTCTAAGCCATTAATTTTCATTTACAGCAAGTTCCTTTACATTGGCTCTAATGAGTACAAAGCTGATTTCACAGCCATTCAGAATGTGGGAACAAAGAACATCTTCCTAGCTTGTCACTTTTTTCCTGTCACTTTGCTTTACATCCTTTGATGGCATGCTCTTTTGTTTTGCCTCAGCCATTGTCTCTGCTTTCAAAGCCTATCAAAGCCTACCACACTATGCTTTCAATCTCACTGGCTTCAGGAAGACTTCAGCAAATGCATATGCACTTGCTTCCTCCAGGGCCTAAATATGTGTTCTTTGGGTGGGTTTGGTCACACAGGCCAGAGATATCTGCCCACTCCCAGTCTCATTCATAACTAGTTTTCACCTTCTGTTTTATTACAGGTCTCCAAGTTAAGAATCAGATCCCCTCAGAAAATCAGGAACCAGTGAACACACCTGTTTTTAGAAGTACTATGGTTCCACAGTTAACTCTGCTTTTCCTCCCGTAAGGGAAGGAAATCCCTTGCATAACTCATTTATCATAACTCACCTGTCCCTCACCAGAAGAAAGATTATACTTCTTATATCCCCTTGCTCTCTGCATAACACACAGTATCATGGAATCCTGACATGCAAAATTATACACCAGAAATACTGAAACACCTCTTTGAGTATGCGTTTTAATTGCTGTCATAACCTAGCACTTAACTGAAAAGCCAGTTAGCTTTTTCTCTACTGAAGCAATTAAACATCTATTCTTTCCCATCTCTGCAGTCATCCTTTTGAGTCCAAACTTTCATAGAACTGAAGGCACAGGGTTGGGGGACCTATCATCAGCTATAGGTGACCACACAATTTCTTGTCTCTAAACTATATATCCATAGCTACCCAACATTTGGTACCACTTTGTCCTCTTGGGCATTTCCCAGCCTTTCATGTATAGTAAGTGAGACAGCTCAACATACCTTCTGTTTTGGAGCCAGTACCTTCACTGAAAACTCAGAGTTTCATAGGTTTATTGCCAATAAATGCTTATAAATGTTAACTGAAAAAAACCAGAGAAAATGTATCTTTTGAAAACAAAAGTTGTTGGACATCCCCCAATCATTAGTGGCATGCTGAGAAAACAGTAGATGGCCTTCCTTAGCACTCTTGTAACCAAAGACTGGTCTTCATTTAGAGAAATGTGTCCAGGCAGATACCTTGAGAGAAACAGACCTGAAGCACGTGCTGGGTTGGCTTTCATTGCCGCAGCCTGCTGAGATTTTTAGAACACAGGACTGGCAGCTGAGAACATTCCTGAATGTTTGTGCCTTCCCTTTTGCTGATCAGTGCAATGATACAACACAGCCCCAAGGCCACGTGGCTGCTGCCCGGCCCTTTGGCTGGGAATAGGACACAGCCACTCATACTGTGTGTCATGCAGAAAACTTACAGCTTTTACCAAACCTGTGGCCTTTTGGGTTCCAGCCCCCCCAGCTACCCAAGGGCACTGGCAGCCAAAGGCCTGTTTCAGACCGTGAGAATCGGCAGTCAAAGAACGAACCGCCGGCAACTCCAGCACCACATGCAAACTACAGAGCATGTGAGACCTCAAAGCAAACAACACTGTGTGTAAATAACTCCAGGGAAAACACACATAGGAAGAGATCTATTTGTTAGAGGAATAAATGATTCCTGTCTCTCCAGGTGCAATGGAGCAGCTCTCGGCTCCCGGAACAGGCCCACTTGGAAGGAACACACTGTTGTCCCACCTCACTGTTGCAACCACAACCTGTGTCTGCCAAGAATTGTGACTGTATTACCAATAAGCACAAAAGTAATTAACTGCAGTACCCACTTAGGAAGACAGAGGTAAACTACAGCCTGCTGAGAGATGCGATAAAATAAGGGTGCAAAAAGGTTCCATTGCTTCTAAAAAATCCTCCATGCAATTTCCTGGCTTACCTACCTCTGCCACTGTGCAACACTGCACAAGAAACCAAACAGACACCAAAATAGCACTAAATATTGCCCAGTCTCTTTTGCTATTGTCAAAGTTGAGGGGAAAATAAAGTGAAGTGACAATGAAAAGCTTCTGTAGTGCAATTTGGCTGCTGTGACAGTACATGAGGATAGACAGATGACCAGACAGCTTTTCATTCAAACCCATCTTAATACAGAGGTAAATGGTTTTCGATTTTTTTTTTTTGCTACATATTCACTATAAAATGAATCAAAATAACTTCAAAAAATGCTGAAATTTATGTAATAATTATGATAGTCCCAAATGTCCAATGAAAGAGTTTCATTATACACACATTTCACATATTTAATCAAATTTCCTTTGGCTGAGTCATTACAAATGTCCAGTTGATCAGCCCTCTAGATCCACACCATCTTAACCTCCTCAGATCACAGCAGCACACAGTACAATTGTTTTCATGCCATCCTTGGAAAACCTCTCTGTTGAGCTTTCCTGGAATGGGGTTGCATCATCCAACTCATTCTGCTCTGCAGCATCAGTACTAATCCCCAACATCCTTAATAAATGCAAACACACACTTTCCCAGAGCTCTGTTCCCAGAGCAGCTTTACTAGCTTTGCTAGTGACCAGAAAGGTGTGAAGATTTCTACAGAGTTACTCTATGCTAGCAGAGAAAATACGAACACCCAGGTACCTGCAGTCCCTTTTCACATCTAGTTTTGACTTTTACTGGTCTTGGGTCCTCTCAGAGACCCAAGTCTTACCTGTCCCGCCCTCCCACGTTTATTTCTCTGACCCAGAAAATCCCTCTGCTGCAGCTTCCAGCTTAAACTTTCACCCTAGACAGGACCCTCACTGAGAAAAAAAAAGGCTCTCAGATTCTTCAGTCATTCCCAAAGTTTCCTGATCTGCCAGTAAAACCCCAGGGCTGATGCATCTCACCTTCAACAGCCAGCTCCTTTGTTCTGCAGAGGGAACATCACGACCATACATCCCCACGGGAGAGGATGGAAAAATTCTCCTCACAGCTGTCCCGAGAAATTTCTACCTGTTTTGTGAATGTTTGAAGTTTGGAGGTTGATGATGCACCTCTCTGCAAACACCAAAGTCTTGCCATGATGCAGCAATGATGTATTCAAGCACAGACAGAATCCCCAAATTGTCACAGCACTGCCTAAGGACTGTCACACCGCAACAGACAAATGGTCCCACTCATCCAACACCCTGTCTGACAGCAGCCAGTGATGGATTCTTCAGACTAAAATACTAAAAGGTCATTTTCTTTGCCCAGTATTAAAGCAAGATAGCAGAGGGCAAGGACTCTTGCAAGCTGGGACAGCAGATGATCTCTCTGTGCTAGGTCAGGTGAAGTGAGAAACTGGGGAGGGATCTCTGCAGAAGGTGTGAGCTTGTTCATTCGTAGGCAGAAAGTGCCTAGAGATCGTCAGATCAGAGATAATACAGAAGCACAAATTATTACCATTATGGCTTCTCTAGATTTGAATACTGCAACCAGAAACACTATTACCTTATTGTAGAAATACCTCAATCTTTCCTGAAACTTGCTGAGCTACATGCTATTTTAGGAAATGCACCATAAACATACTTCCACTTCTGAAGTTAATCACAATTGCCTTACAGGAGATTAACACCATAAAGCACTTTCACAGCTGACGTGTCTTTAAAAAAAATTCCCAGAGTTAAACTTGTATAAATAATGTAAGTGACAAGGAATATAATTATTAAATGTTGTCATTTTGGAAGAAAATTAATTAGCGATAGCTGTAGCTGTCTTGTGTCTATTTAAGCAGTGTGCATCTCAATTAAAATTTAATTGCAACAGATTCAGTCACAGCAGGGAAAAGTGATGGAAATGAAAAGCAGTCTGATCCTATATTGCTGTCTACAAGAGAAAGCATAGTAGAAACTGTGGGGGAAGGGGAGGAGAGAGGCATGAAGGTAAGAAAGCAAAACCCACAGAGCCCTGCTGCTGCACAGCCAAGATGCCCAGCTCCAGTGGGTGCTGTTTGTTTCCAAAGCAGGTGACTGGCATTGGACACCAGCACCAACAGGAGCAAAAACAGCTGTTGGAAGGGCTATTGCTTCCCATCACAGTAGACGAGCTCTCACATACCAGCTGTGGTATGAGAGATGGCATTGTTCTCCCCACCACTGTGCCCTTTGCTTCCACCACCTCCTCGAAGTCATCCTGGAAAACCCCTAAAGCAGGACTGAGAAGGGCCTTCCTTAAGGAAGAACCAGAAAGATCTTGAAGACGAAGCCCTTCTGAAGCTCTAAGTCACTAGAGGTACAAGGATTCGGTTTCAGGAGGAATAGTCCCCTTCAGGTGACTTGGAGAAGCAGCCAGTGTCCTGTATGGCTTTGGATTATCTTCTCTAACAACGAGTGACCCAGGTATCGCCTTTGTTCACTTCTAGAGGATTTTGGATGTCCATTACAGGATATTTAATGGATGTCCATTAAAGAAATTATACAGCCAGAAGGAGTTAAGATACCTGGCTCATCTCTGCACATACAAGGTATTCTGTAGTGTCCCTAAAACTCCAGCAGCCAATTCTCTGTACTCTTTTGAAAACACTGTCCTATGTCTTAACCAAAGTATTGAAAACATAGCTTTTCCTTCAACATTCATTTCTCAAGATTCAAGTTATCTACAACCTGCTTACTTAAACGAGTAATTCCCATCTCAGAGAAAAGTGAGTATTGCTGTAGGTGTATAGGATGCAAATCATACTGAGGCAAAAAACCAAAAGGTGCAGAGTCCTGAGTTCATTTATGACA
Source organism: Oriolus oriolus (assembly GCA_013400235.1). Taxonomy (NCBI): domain Eukaryota; kingdom Metazoa; phylum Chordata; class Aves; order Passeriformes; family Corvidae; genus Oriolus; species Oriolus oriolus. The sequence goes on from VXBT01003828.1 coordinate 2,359,263, forward strand.
AGGAAATAACATGGGAATCAAAAATGAGATGCTCTGGCTTTAAAACTCCAGCTATTTATAAAATACTTGCTGAACATAACATCATTGAACTGCATACATATTCCTGAAATACTTCTGTTACGACTTATTCAGCTTCCAAATGAGAAAAATATATTTCCTCCAAATTCCCAGGGCATATTCTCAGTCAACCTGAAAGCCAAGTTATATTGTTTCTGACATCATAATTATAATGTAAATTTACAGTACTTGATCGTTTTGTTGATGATGCTGAAGTCATAACAGAATCAAACTCATTCTTCTACCAGTATGCAACTCTGCCCAGTCATAAAAATCGTTGCTTTCTGCTATCAAAATTAGGGATAGCAACCTAAAATGGTATGTTCCTATTGAGCACAGAGATAGATAGATAGTGATGAAAACAATCATAGTCCTAATAACAATACTGTCACAGTCTTATAATGCTACTAAGGTATAGTTATGATATAGCCATAGTGAAATTAAGATTTCATTGAAATTTGGTAATCCTAATCTCGTTTTATCTTAAATACAGACAGTCTAACTGCAGTTTCATTATCAAAGCCTATAAAAGAGAAAATAAGCATGTATACATGATCTAATGTAAGAGTCTGCAGTTATAACTGTAATGAAGCCAAATCTTTTCTGGCAGTGGCAAATGACGTAACACTCCCTAGAGAGTTCAGGCTGGGTGTTCAGAAAAGGTTGCTCCAGGAAGGCCATGCAGTGTTGGACCAGGCCACCCCCAAGAGGCTGAAGCACCTCTTTCCAAAGAGGTTTGCAAGACTCCATTAGACAAGCAGTGACCAATTTAACCCAGTACTGGTGGTAGGCCCTACTGGGGCTGGAAGCTAGGGACAGAGAGCCCCCCTCAGCTTTCTGTCACCTGAAATTTCTAGGATTCTGTGATCCTACAGAAGTGGAGTTGAGAAATCTCAAAGCTTTGGAAGATCATCCAGTTAGCTAAGGATTCACTGCTGCTGCTGCTGCTTGAAATGTTCAGCATCAACCAGTCTGAATGTTTACTCCACAGGTCACAGTCAGCAAACTACAGGGAAGCTGCCATGTACCGTTGTGCCTTTTTGCTAAAACCAATCCCAGCTACACATGAAGTAATGTGAGAGAACCTGCATCAAAGGTGTAACTGATGATGAACAAGCTGAAACATGAATTTAAAATATTACTTCCTTTTTAAAAAACAAACAAAAAGATAACCCCCAAACTTTTCACTGGAGCAATATTTAACTTTCAAACAAGATGATCAGCAACTTCTTTCCTTCTGCAAAACATTTCAAATCTGGGAGGAGGGGGAAAGAAAAAAACAAACTCCCCAACCTAATTTACAAAAGTCTGCAATATTTTTGTAAAGGTTATCAGATGTCTTCTATCTCAGCATAACTAAAGCCCAAAGAAAAGACAGCTTGTTCACTGGCATGTACGCTGATCTCACAGATCTAATGCAGTAAGCACATGCCTTTCTGTGTACAGCACTCACATACAGTTTATGTGTAAGTTTCCCAAATGTTTTCAAATACCCTGAATAACATGGTGTAATTTTTTTAATCTCTGCTCAGTTTTCTGCATATTAATATATAATTACATGCAGGTTTTCCTCTGCTTTTGTCTGCTGCTAAGTGGGACTTGAGGCAATTCTTTTTTCAAACACTTCTCAGCTCACCATAAAGCTAAATGCATATAACTTCAGATCCTGAATCTGACTGCTGAGCATACCTTTCATCACATCGCATTATTTGGTCTTCATTTAGCTGTCACAAAACCATTTCCTTTCGTCTGCAGATTAATTACAGCCTGGTGAGGTTTCAGCACAAATACCTTTGCCCATTGGAGCCTCTGCAAAGACACAGTGATTCATGCAGTATCTATGCCTCTGGAAGGGAAAATAAAGCTGAGGCAGGACATGCAAGCTGTGAGTGGATCCAATATCAAAAGAGCTGGAGCCTCCAGTGAACACCCAGCCATACCAACACAAATAAGTTTCTGCACGACTTGTGCAAGAGCCACAGCTAAACATGAACCACCGCTTTAGTTCAGCACTAAGCTGATTTAGCTACACCATTCATTCATCCAGGACTAAAGATGACAAGGCAGGAAGCGTCACTCAGTCATGAATTACATGTGACACAAAAAAGCCACAGGTGTGGTTTGAGAGACTATGCGTGCAGCCGCCGCAGCCCTGGATTCCAGTTAATTGCTGTAAGTAACTATGGAAAATGGACAGTGGGAAACTCCGTAGAAATGCAGAGAGCGAAGCGGTCCAAGAACACTTTCCCACTTGTTCAAAGCAGCGAGATACACCCTTTAAACATGTGTCAACTGTATCTGATGACGACCATGTCAGTGTATTAGGTCTGGATGGTTAGATACAAAGGGCTCGATTCTCTGCGGTGCCAGAGCCGTGCTGGCAGCGAGCTGGCTGCTGCTGCTGCTGCTGCTGCCTCGCAGCTGCCTGCGGGCCACGGGCAGGGCTCTGCTCCTGCTGCTCGGCTCGGCGCGCACACCGATGTGGTCTGGCGGCACACAGAGCACCCCGGCCATCACCCTGCTCCTGGGAGCCTCCTCTGCCAGCCTGGCATGGAGGGGTTTGCCCTGAACCACAGCCAGCCTTTCTGTCACTTTCTTCTTTGGGGCACGCTGAAAAGTTCCTCTCCTTTTAAAGCAATGGGATTGGAGAAAGGGAAATAAATTCAAGGATTTTTACATATTAAGAGCTCTGATGCACTATTACATAAACCAGAGCTTCTAATACCTGAAAGGAGATAGAGTAGGTCCCGACTTCTGATTGGATCTGGACCAATTTTTCTGTGGTATTGACAAAATTACCTCTCTGCCATGAAATCCTGGCAAAACCTTCCTGACAGTCATCTCCTGCCAACTTCTTCCATTGCACAAGCGGAGCTGTTTCACCAGCTGCTATGGGTGTGCATGAGGCCACTTGTGTGGCCTGTTTGGAAATAAGAGCTAAGCAAGGGATTATGGATCCAGTTGAACTCATCTTTACAATCACTGAGAGCTAAATATATCAGTGAAGTTGATGTTTGCCCACCTTCCTTCTTCAAGAGCAAAATACACTAATTCTGGTGGCAAGTCAGTTCAGCCTCCATTCCCACCTCTCTCAGTGCTGATTTTGGGACAAAAATTTCTGTAAGAGCCCTCAAGATGAATGCATTTTTTGAATTTTGAATTGAATTTTCCCTTACTTCACACTCTGACGTGCCCAGCTATTATTTTCTAAAAGATAGTATATTAGGTCCCCTGAAAAATCTTGCATCCATCTGGTCACACATACAGAGCACAGAGATCTCAATACCAGTATTTGCTGCTTCCTCAGTGATATTCAGTGTATTTTTTTAGCTTTTGGGGGAGAAGAGATTTGTTCTTTGGTGTCAACCTATTCCCTCCCTCCAAGAGAGGTCCATCTGCTGCATGAGGATGCTGTGGCTCTCAGGCAGGTACCCAGCGAGCTCCACCCAGCCACCAGGGACAATCCCAGCAGTATTCTGGCCTCAAAACCACACAGAACAGCTACTCCTTTCCACTGTGATATCCTTGCCAACAATAATCAACTGGTGTTTTGGAGAAATCACCAAATGAGAGGGGTTTTTTTTTGTCTGGCTTTAAATGGTACTAAATATCTGCAGCCCTCTTCAGTAACAAAGGACACAAAGAAAGGAGGGGGAAAAAAAAAGTCCCTTGAAAAAACAGTCTTTAGCTGTTTTTGCTGAATTTGGAAAGGTTCCTGGATCAAAGCTCAAAAAGCTGCAAGTTTGTGGAAGGCACATTAGCAATGCTTAGTGAGAAAAAATTAGTGAACCGTGTAAGAAAGACAACCGACCCAAGCCAGAGGACGTAATCAATGCGCAAACTTCAGGAAGAACAATTCAGTAGGAGAGAGTATGCTGAGAGCCTTCAGACAATTCAACAGGAGCCACCTCGAACTCAAACCCAAGGCAGGTCACAGCGTGAAAAAGCACCAAGAAAAGGAGATGTATTTTAATTCATTAGATTGTATTTTACAAGAAATGGAGCCTCTAGGGAAGACATTATTCTCATATAGATGTACTCCGGTGAAACAGACGAAAAAATACCTAGACTCCCTGATGCGAGAGGTCAAACAATTACAATTTCCTTAATTTCATATCCAGTTGGGAAATTAAACAACAGAACTATGGAAGCTTTACACTTCATTTTGAGGAAAGTGGCAATTTAAATTAATTTTTTTAATGTTATAAGAATCGATGAGTGAGTAGAGGAGGGGGCTTTTCCCCAGTGATATTCCCCACCACCCTTTTTAAACAATCTTGCTCATTCAATGGAAAAATAAATAAATAAATCAGGGAACACAAAGTCTTTCATAAAAGACTGATTCCTTCACAGACAAAGCACTAAGTGTTGCTTCTCATGAAGCTGTTTTATTTCATTAATAGTTTTCTCTGCACAACTCAACAAGCTTTGTTCACAAAGTGCTTTCCAAAGTTGGGAATATTAGTCTCTGGAAAGCAGCAGCATCCTTTCCTCGTGCTGTAATATATAGGAACAATTTACAGGAATGAAAAAGAAAACAGGGTACTTGTGGTCCATCTAGGCTTGGGCTATGTCTCTCCTCCACAACCCCACCAGCTAAGTCATGGTTATGCTTTTCTAATTCCTACAAACCTGGAAAAAAGTTCAAGGGCTTTATTGGTAAAGAACTTGACCAACTGCCCTTTGACACAGCTCCTTCGCAGCCTGGAGCAAGGTAGGTTCCCATAACACAGAAGAGAGAGACTGGGAAGGTACACCAAGAAGCCTACATGGTTTCTGCACTGGCTCCCATCACAGCATTCCCACAGAACCCTCCCATCAGGAAGAGGCTGCAGTTTGGGGTCACACACTGCTCTCTCAGTGCCACCCAGCACATGATATACACAACACCTGGCAGCAGCAGCCAGACCGCAAAAGCTGCAGCCAAGAAGAGCATGTCATTAATAGAAAACAAGCTAATGCTTGACACAGAGCAAACAGGCTCAGGATGCCTAACTACAGGGCAAAACCAGAAAAACACAACACAACACAACAAAACACATTAGCACTTGTACAGAGACAGTGAAAATAAATAGTCTGCTGGCCATTGGGGATGAAGATGAGGAAATGAACTGAAATCTTTTTTTAGTGTTTCACTGGAGGAAAAATATGAATTAGAGGGGGTGTTTTTTTGGCCAGAATTAACTAATGAAAATCTGCTATCAGGGTTCAATCGATACTGCTATCCTGAGGCTCAAGAGATAATTTTTTAAAACTTTACACCTAAAACCAACAAGTCAACGGAACTCACATTACAGAGCTGGCAACTCTGGCACCCACATGTGACTTTGAAGACATTAAAGATTTTCTAATTAAAGGCAAGCCCATTTGCAAGACAGATGATTCCAGTTTACTGTCAAGCCCATTGGGGGACTTGACTGAAGCACAGCTAGAAGCGTGCAGAGAGCTGCTCATAGACAGGCTAGGCCAGGACAGGCAGTCTGTGTCCCAGGATGCTCGTGCAAACAGTAGGGAGAAAAGCAACCCTCTCAGAAGCACTGAAAGCCAAAGTAATTTTTGTCTTGATGCCGTAGGCAATTGAAAAAAAGGCAGCTGTACCTACAGTTATGATGACGTAGAAACATTCAGTCAGAAAAGAAAAAAAACATCAGCCTGACATTTGCAGGCTGCAAAACTCTTGGTGTACATCTGGTCAGACCAGCCTCTGGGGACCAGCCCTCCTCCAGGAGCTGCTCAATGAGAGATTCAGCTCCAGCTGCAGAATAATCCCAGTTACTGATAAGCAGGATCACACTGCAGAAGCAAGACTAAGCATGGATGACGTAGAGTGAAACCGCTGCAAAACCAACTGATTAAAAAAAAATAAATTAAAAAAATCTAAGAGACAGTATTACTTAGGCTGTGCAGTAGCTGACGTACAGGATTACCTCCACTGGTTTGGGAGGTCAACCAATGGATTTTTTTGCTGTACTCTCCTGTACAAATTATCTTCACTTTTATGCCTCACCAGCCACCACAGATGCAGCCTGTTCCAGCAACCAAGGAGATAGCCCATACCAAACTGAGCCTGGGATGCTGTGATCCCATTGTCCTGCCTGCCCCCATCTTCCTTCCCATTCTCCTGGGCTCACATTAATGCAATCACAGTGTCAATCAGTTCAGGGAACTGATCCTGCCAAAAAACCATGATTCTGGGAGGGAAAAAAAAAAAAAGAAGAAAAAGAGATCAGTTTTCAGCATCTGAATGTGTATATTGTATGACTACACAAGTGCCAGAGGGTAAAGACGGAAACAGGATTGTAACAGCTGGATCGGTTTAAGTTGCCTTTGACCAACACCTTGCAGAGGAGAAATCCTAAATACATTCTCTCACAAGCAGCAGAGACTGGGGAATCCTGGTGCAAGTGGAGGGGCCAGAAAAGTCCATGAATGTGGCTCCACAAGGCACTCTGGACAACTTTTCAGCCTCTCAAAGGTTGGCATTTGCACTGGGGGGACTTGTGATGGTTTCCAGACTGGGCATGTGGGCTCTGAGTCCCATCCTGACAGCACTCCTGTGAATCTGCCACTGACCAAGCGCATTGCCCCGAGTACAGCGAGTCTGAAAATCGCCTGCCTCCCAAGAGAGGCCACCAGGCAGCAGCTGGAGAACAGCACAGTCAGGAGGAGATGTGCAAGCTCCAACTACTGTGCATTAACCTCTTCTCACGAGTTTTATTGTAACTATTTTTAAACCACTAATCACTGGTTTTAACAAAAAGTGCAAATGGAAAGTGCCGGGGCCAGTCAGGCATTCCTCCAGAGCTGCTCCCTTGGGGACCTTCTCCCCCTTGGCACAACAGCCCACTTGCTTCAGTTCAGGCTGCAGTGCTGAAGTTCCCAAGGAAACTTGTGGTTTTTGAGAACCACAAAATTTTATTTTTTGTTTAAAATATAAAGTTCCCTAATACAAAATATTACAGCATCTGGCAGGGGCAGCTGAGGTTCTGAGTTGTCTTTACACCCCAGTGATAGAAATCCATGTCACCTAAATGCATCTCCAACTTGTCACGTTACACAAGCAGCAAAGTCTAATGACTAAACTGCTAACCAGCCACCTCTTACCTCAGCACTTTAAACTACCATCTCACTGCAAATACCGTGATATATGGACATGATGGCCCTGCAGGCTGAGCCTCACCCTTTTTAACCCTGACCAGGCCCTGTATCAACAAATAAGTTTTACAGAGCTTTGTTTCTTCACCTGTGAAATGAGGAAATCTGTGCTTACTCGTCTTTGTTAATATTCTTTTGTTTGTGTTTTGTAAATGGTCTTAGAGAACATTTATCCCACTGAGGAGCACTGTGCAAATTATTTTTAAAGTTCCTGCAAAGTACACTGCGTAGGATCCATAAAACAACACTGCTTTTATCTCTCTCTCTCTGCATGCCGCTCTATCTCCTGCCTTAGCATAACAAAGAAGACGATGTTTAGGGGCATCAAAACAGATTTTTCGAGGGTAAAAGAACAACAGCCAGTGGCTAAATAAATGTATGTGGAAACGGAGTAATCAAAGTGGAGGAAATAGACTGGTGATGTCTCAAGTAAATCTCAAAGTTTTCCAAACTAAACATTCTTGGAAACTGATATTCTTACTCTCCTAAATCATTGCTCCATGGCTGGAAATCCTGCTTCCAGAAAAACATTTGGTGCTGCTTTTTGTGCAGTGAGGAATGTAAAGAATAAAAATCCTGCAGCCCCGTGTTTTTATTGTGGTTTCTACAAAGCTGCACTTCTGGAAAAACTCAATGGAAAGTGCAGCTTTCTGTGGATGGTGAGGAATTATTTTTTCCAGGCACACATGCAGAGGGTTTTGCTCGCAGGGCCGGGCAGAGCGGCTCCCCCCGGAACGCAGGCAGGGTGTGAATGCGGAGTCAGCCACTCACCCACGCGCTGCTCGATTTCCTGGATTTAGTGAGTGGTCTTTGTTGGAGCTGAAAGGCTGCAGCTGGGGTGGAGGATACAAGTTCACCAGGGGTTATTTAGCTCCAGACAGTCTTCATAAAAGCACAAGTAAGTCAGAGCAAACTTTCCTTTTTTTTTTTTCCCTTTTTTTGCCTCCCCCAAGCAATGAACTTCTGAACTCTGCTATTGCGAGTCGAGATATGACAGGACAGTAGAGGCCTGCTAATTTGCATTTCGCTGATCTGCACAGCTCATAACTCACACAAACACACGCAGAGCAAACACGTTTCTCCATACTTCTCAGAAAAGATTTAATAGTGAAGCGTATGGCTGAGGTCTCCTATTACTTAGGCAGTTAAGTTTTCCAAAACACACAATACTTCCACTATATCTGAAAACAACTAGTACTTTAAAGGGCTCCATATGCATCAAGCCCAGGAAGAAAACACATTAGGTGATGTATTATCCTTTATTTTTTAATATGGACCTTTGCTTCATCACTAATGAGTGGAACTAAATCGCTCTTACAGCTGTGAGCAAATTCACACGGGGCAAGTTTCGTAAAAGGAAAAGCTCTAAAATAGCGAAGTTGCAAAGCAGAAAGGGAATAACTCAGACAGTTCTAGTTTATTGATCACCTGCTTACAACTGCTGGGGTACCACCATTAAACCCCTATCCAAACAGTGACCTTCCAAAGCAGATTCCCCAATTGAGCTCTGCTCCAGCAATACTCCAAATCTTAATGGCACAATACAACCTTATCAGCAATATGTACATGTTGCATATACACCAAAACATGTGTAACAAAGGTCAGGAGCTCCTGTCACAAGAGATTTCCAATGGAAAACATCAGGTTGCCTACACTGGAAATGTCCGTGGCTGTGCATCAGTTTGAGGTAACTAATCGTGGAGTGGGTCAGAACGCTGCCTCTTTCCTCAGCAGCTGTCCAAGCAGACACTCAAACTCCCCAGCTCCTGTTCCCAGGAAACCCCACCTCATGGACTGCCTTCTGCACCTGGGAGCCAGGATGCCCATCCCAGGCTGCTGGCAGGAGCACAAAGCTTGTGAGACCTCCGTGAGTCCAAGCCCTACGTGAAGCTTAAGGGAGGCTTTAAGCCCTCCTTCCCCGGCAGTTGGGAGCTGGGGCAGACAGCTGTTCTCTTTCATTTCGGAGTACTCAGCTAAAACCAGTTTTGGGGTTTTTTTTTCCTTCCAGAGCAAAAAAATGTATGGAATTTCCTTTCTGTGAGACCCTTTTAAGAGCTCTGTTGGGAAACTGACTGAATTTTCTCAAAATATTTCCCCCAAAAGCAGAAATGTCAGTTAGCACCAGCTCCAATTATATTACAATTCATTTCTTGTCAGACAACCAAATCTGAGATCCATCTTATCCTTGGACATGTCCCTTTACAACCTTTTCTTGCTCCCCTTAGTCAAACACACAAACTTCCAAAGACTGAAGAATCCTGTATGTGAACTGCCTGAAAAGAAGGTGGTGATTCATAACACAAGGGAAAATGTGTGATAAAGCAGAGGAGCTTATCCCAGCTGTTGAAAGGGATGTGTAGAAATCCATGCAAGATTAAAATGCCAGGTTTCCATTTTCTTCGGATATTCAAAGGGAGAGATGCAATCTTTGCATCCTGCCAAACTGTAGCCCAACAGGAATGTGTGCAGTTGTTTTGACAAACTGCAGCTTACTAGAGAAAACTTAATTTTCACATCATAAACTTTCCTTAAGCTGGCTTCAGGCTTCATACTTGCAAAACCTCAGCTACAAAAATGTTATTCAAAACCAGGAAAGTTTAGGGACACCAGCACAATTCTGTGTCTGAACCACATCTCCAAAACCTAAAGCTTGGTTCTGCAGCTCTCAATCATCCCAAGCAGCACTTAAGACATATGGTCTACCCAAGTCCCACGCTGCTTTTCATTGCATGTTACGTATATATAATTAAACCCTTCTGGCTCAGCACAAACCAGAGTTTAAGCTCCAGTTTGATCACTACCGGCAGTTCTCTCCTCCTCTCCCTGCTCCCATACACACATGTCCCTACAACAGCTATCAGAGTTCATGGGTGTAAACCATAACATAGGTAGATCAATTCAGGGGTCCAGCACGGGTTGGTTGCTAATTATTTCACCTCTATTTCCACATTCCTAAGGGAGTTTTAGTCTAGTGAAAGTCCCCAGCCTGCTAGCTCTGGAAGTCATTTGCAGACATGGCTGTGCTGTGTATGAAGCACATTAAAGCACCTCTGGACTGGGGCTATCCAGCCCAAGGCAACCCAGTACTGGGCTGCTCAACTTTGTCGGTGAGCTGCCAGGACACTGCTAAGCCTGCCTTATCATTTGCTTATCTGCTGCTAGCTCAGAGGTGCTGGAGCTGCACCTCACCCCACAGCACACACCAAGGGAACCCAGTCCCAGCACTGCCCTTTCCTCCTGGCCCTCAGGAGAGACGTGGAGGACAAAGCTCAGAGTTACGGCCACTCAGTTTCCCATCTTGTCAGAGAAAAGTGACAGGAAATGATTCATCCAGAGTGGAAGTACTGCGAAGACAGCTGATTTTCTGGACATCCTAATAAATCCTGGAAAATTTGTTCTGCATTAGAATACAGGATGCTGAAATTCTGGCAGACCTTAAGCCATTTCTGCAGTGGGACACAGGTGGGGACCATGAAGCAGTGCTCTAATTCCCAGGATAAGGAGCCGAGGGTCTTCATTCTCTGACACTATTATCAGGTGTCCTGAAACCCCTGGCTGTCCATCTGTGACTCAGCTTCTTAACACAAGCATCTTGGTATATAATATTCAAGCATTTCTTTAAAGCACTTTTAGACATATGAGTGGAAAATACTTGTATGGGTGTTGATGGAAAGAACAAACATCCCTTAGCCCTTCAGTGACTGCTAGATTTGTTGTGAAACTAGAATGCATCAGGGGAAAAGCTTCCATCACCTATGGCTGGTGCTATCTCCTCAGTTTTTAAATTAATGTGCAAAGTAAGTGAATGAACTATGAAGTTCTAAGCATAAGCTAGTTCATCTATAACCTATGTCAGCTAACAATAAATAAAATACTAAGTTTTGCCAAGGAAAATAACTGAAACTGTGATATAAAGCTTTTCTTGGGAAAACAGAGTACAAGAGTCACTGAGAACCGTATTAGAACCCAACACATCAGAAAGCAACAACAAACTCTAACAAGTCAGAGCACTTCCTACTCTAAGACGTAAATAAAATAAAATTCTGTTGACACAATGCACCTTATGACAGACTTACTGTTCCATTGCTTATTTATTCCTTTTTTAAACCCCATACTTGGCTTCCAACAGATCTTGCGGAGAGACATCTTATTTATACATAAACAAAAATAAGGTACTGATAGTATATGCTGCATGTATAGAAGGCCTAAATCCACTCTTGTGGAGTGCTTAAACTCAAAATCAGAGCTAGCACATCGTTCTGACATGAAGTTAGAAGGACACTGAACTATAGCACATCAGCAGCACTTGGAGTCCTGAAGCCATTAGCTGAACATAGGGAATTTCTCCTATCAAAAGTTTACATCTGTGCAGACCAAACTAAAGAGCTTTCTTTGAAAGCTGGAAGAGATTTCACTGAAAGCTAAATTAACATTATAAACATTTACTCTTGGAGGCCCGCAGTGCTGGGCTGAGGAGCAGGACTTGTAGGAGATAAAGGCAGGGCACTAGTATGGGAGTAATGAAGGATAGAAGCCCTGGAAAATGACAATAGGCAGTAAAGAAACTGTGCAACTGCCCAGTAAAATTAGCTAAAAACTTTCCAACCTTTAAATGCTGCTGAAGAAAACTAATACTGTATTTCAAATCAAAATAATCTGATTCCATTGCCTGGCTTTAATGCACACACACATTTATGTGTTTTCTCATACAGCAGAAGAAAAAGGCACGTTCCTTGCACTTGGGCTGACTCCCTCGCTCAGTTTTGGCTTCTCCTCGTGTCCTGCCAGAAGGAGGGTTTGGGTGCTGATCTGTCCTTTTCAGGGGCAGTCAGAGAGACATCTGTTTCACAGTAGGAGGAGAGCGGGAAAGGCCACGCACATCTGAAACTCTTTTGTAGTTACTATGGAGAAATGTAATGAGATGAACTACTGCTTTATTAATCAAACATCCACAGCAAATTAATCCTTTCACTGCACAAGCTGGCTCAAGATTTTTCATTGCCCTCAACAGATAAGGAGGGAGGGCAGCTTTTTGCTTTCTTATACTGATAAAAATGTATGCTTGCTGTGCCTTATAGTCTGCCCTGCTGCACGCGCTGGCTCATGCAAGCCAGGGCTTTTGGGAGCTGAATTCCTGCTGCTCCTGCTGGGACTTCACCGCTCCCACCCATCTCCCTGGCCCCTCAGCTGCAGGTTATCCACTCAGACCAACAAGGCTGGAAATACTCCGAATGCTCCAGATCATAATCCAGCCCTGCTGTGAAGTTAAAAGTGGCCTGAACTGCTATGGTGACCCCAAAATTTGGTGGAGTTTATTCTGAGGTACCCTTTCCCCCCAAACACTTCCCCTCTGTTGCTCCAGGCTTGGCTTTGCAACGATGTCTTTCACTAGCAAGGTTCAGAGAAGTTTGCAGCAACAGTTAAAAGAAACCTGACAAGGTTTGCACTGTCCTCTGGAGGACTGCCTGCCTGGAAGGTTTGCCTTGTAGATGGGTTGGGCTCAAGTCTACTAATAGAGGTGCAGAAGCATCATCAGTCAATCTCCAGGAAAAAAAAAAACCAACGTCTCCTGCAAATGCTGTTAGAGACCCCCAGCTGCATAATTAAAATTCCTTTTTAAAGTGGCCTCAGAAATAAGGTAGGGAGGATAATTGATACTCCTGCACAGCAGTGAAACCAAACAATTTTTTAAAAATAATTCTGGAGTCATACTGACATAAATTATTTATTTCTGCTGAATGGAAACCACTTAGATTAAGGTGGCAAACTTGAGGTAGCTTAGTGGTTATGCTGCTCTCCTGAGACGATGGGGCCTGAGCATACATCCACTCTTGGTCTGGATGTGAAAAGTGGTTCAAAGCAAAGCTCTCATCTCCAGAAGTGTGCTCTCACCACAGCCCTCAGTGATGGGAATGCAATGAAGACACAATTGTTTTGACATTTCCCCACACACAAAATTCCCCATGAAAAGCATCCACCGAATTAATCCAGTTCTGAAGCGACCAAAACTGCATTTTTCAGCAAGAAAAATATTCATCCCCATGCAGAGGAGAATGAAACCCTTCAGTGGTTCATTCTTCCCACAGACTGAGAGAGGATGTAATTCAGAAATTTCCCTGAAGCGTACGGACACAGACCTCTTCAGGGACAGCACGAGCAATACAAAACACATTTAAGAACAATTATAAAAGACACTTTCAGCTCTTGTCTCGTTTATGCTCCAAGAATGCCAATGCTTCAAAGTTTTCTGTCCTCCCTCTCTTCAACAAAATAGCCAAGTTGCCAGTGTGTGCTAAGCGCTACAGCTGCATTTGTTTCTCTATTTACATGAATCTGCCATCTTCCCTGTGCCAAAGATAAACTACCATTTTAGTTGAGATACTCTAACTTGATTTACACAGCTACTTTACCTAATTTTCTAATTTAGCCCTTCTAGATAAGGAAAATCAAAATGCATTTAAGAGTCACTCTTAAGCATAAAGAGTAGAGAAATGAACCTTTCCTCAGTTACTGTGGAGGACATTTTAAAATGACAGACAATGCAGTATGTTCTGCCAGTAGGAAAGTGATCCTCTGACCTTAGTTTGCATTTCAAGTGAAGTGAAAAGCAGAACAAGAAATGGGAGTTTCTAAGGATAAAGTTAAGGTACAGTATTGTAGATTCATAAAAGATCATAGACCACGTGCATCAATGGGATCTTGTTTGTCCTGATTTCTTTGAAGCAAAGTGGGAGATTTCTTGGTGTAGAGCTGCAGCATAACTTTGATATCCATTCCAGAGACCGTAAGTGAACTAACCCCCAAAAGGTAACACTACAGCATCTGGATGGGAGAAGTGTGAGCAGTAAAAGAAGATCCTGATCAAAGAGCAGATACTACTGACCTGGCCAAGCTTGCCATGCCAGCAGGGCCATCTGGGCTCTGCTGTGGCTCAAGAGGTTGCTCACACCCCTGCCCTGACCTCCACCACCACAACACCAGGAGCTGCTATGTCACACCCAGACATGGTGTTTGTGTGGAGAGGCGCAGCAGCTTTGGTGTATGCTTTGCATGCCTCTGCATCAGATACATAAAACACAAAAGGCATAATTTGAAACTGTCCTTAATAAAGACTCTGGAAAACTCTCTTAAGCAAACAGGGTTGTGCCCTAAATAGTGAGCAACGGGACTACTGCTGGAAAAGCAGCCCATGGCTTAATACATCACACTGTCAAAAAGCTTCTCCCATTATTCAACTGAAATTTGCCTTCTCTTAAATTTCATCCCATTACTTCTAGTTACACCCCATTGTACCACTCTAAATAATTCTTCATAGCCTTGGTGTTTACACCCTTCAGATATTTGTAGATTTATATCTCAACCACCCCATTTGTCATCCTTTAGCCAAGTTATCTATATTCAGCTCTTTCGGTCTTCTCTTGTAAGTCAATCCCTCAAGCTCTCTTGTTACTTCTTTTTTTCTCCTGAACTCTCTCCAATTTGTCAATCTCTATTGCAATGGAGTGAAGCAGACCTGAATGCATTACACTTTCTGCAGTTACCAGTGAGTGCTATGTCCTCAGTCCCATCTGCCACCTCAGCGCAGGACAAGCAACCAAAACGTTTTTTGGTGGGTGTCTTTTTAGGTTACCAAAAGCAGCAAATTTGCACAATCTTCATGCTCAGCTATTAATTCCCAAAGACCTAGTTATCCCAATGGATGCTGCATCCTGGATGTCCGCTCCTCTGGATTTTTTCCCCGAGATAATCTACGTGTTCTTCCTACTTGAATCCCATTTTGAAGTCCTGTGCTCCTTCTTGCATGCTCTCCACAAGTCACCTTCACCAAACACCGAGTCTGCCCACCACACTGCTTCCAGACTCAAGGGTTTATTTCTCCATCCAGGATGCCATGATAGAGAGCTCCTTCACCATCATTTCAACTAGTTTACCAGGTGCCATCACAGAGCATTCCCATGATTCTCTGATTCCACCAGAGACTTTCAACTCAACAGGAAATGGGACCCCAAACCTATGCAGTGACTGGTGTTACAAACCTCTGTGCTAAACCAAATGCTCTGCCTTTTACAACAGCCCAGATGATCACAGAAAACACAGTTCCCTGCAGAACCCCAGTGCAAAATGAAGCATAAACAGATCACATTCCTCCAACATGTGCATCTCCATAAAGCCAGCGTTGCTCTTCCCTGTCCTGCAAACATGTCCTGCTGCACAGCTCCTTTAACAAAACTGTCTGGACAAATCAGAGGAGGACTTCTGAAAACAGCTCACAGGGGTCAAAACCACAAGTGAACGGGTTCTCAGTTGTGCAAGCACGAACCTCACAGCAGGACAAAGGCCTTGGAGAATAACCCTGGGAAGCAGAACTTGTGGCCAGGGGAGGCGCTGAAGTCCCCTCTGGTGACAAGGGCAGACCCCTTGAAGGGAAATGAGCAGAGGCACAGATGACTTCAAACTGAAGAGCTTTCCTGGCTGGTCTACCTGGAAGGAGACTGAGTGCTTTTCTAGACTGTGCTCTGATCTATGTGAACATCCCCAGTTTGAGAAGATACCCCATAAATCGACAGTTCAGGCTTAGAGCAGATGGGCACTCACTTCTCTTCAACACATTTGCTCTGTCTCATATTAACACCATGTCTTCACCACACGACTTTTGAAGAAAAAAGCTATTTTGCATACCTATTAAAAATAGTCATTTCCCTCCCTAATTGTAACTTTCATGTAGCATCTAAAATCATCAGGTCACAGTGCTGCAGAAAGGCATCTAATAAGAACTTAGACACACTCTATTATAGGCATGAATGATTCATTCTGCTTTTAAGATTACATATACACTCAAGTTATTATAAAGCTCAGCTCTGTACAAACAACAACAAAGCAAAAGTCTTTGAAAACTGTGAAAGACAGCGAGGTCCTGAAGCCATGTCAGAGATGTATTCAAAGCCAGGTGGGACTGATCAGCTCCAGTTCAAGGCCTCTCTCCCCACAGCAGAAAGCGTGGTGGGGAAGGACAAAAGCTGACCCCTCAGGGAACAGCTATAAAAAGCATCCAAAAACACACAGCAAGCTCTGGCAAGAAGTTTGCATTTGCCATCACTTAAATTAACAGCAAAGGAATCCCCAGGAGGGAGGAAATTTGGACTTTGTCCAACATGCAACTGTGCTGTGTGAGGAGCTGTGGGGGGAAGAAAGAGCCACACGCAAGCACTGTGGATTCAGAAGAAACCAACACGAACTGCCAGCAACCCTGAACCCTTATAAAGGGCAGGAGCTTGGCTTGACTACATCGATGGGTATCAGGAGAGAAGTTTATTGCAGGTGATCTCAAACAGAATTGCCACTGTCCGTCAGCAGGTTTCCATGAGCTGTCTTTAGAAAACAAAGTCTTTCATTTTTTTAAAAAAACCCCAACAAGTTATCTAAAAGTATCTCAAGAGTTTATGAAAACTGAAACAATCAAAAATATCACAGTTGGCAATATAACTAACACAACATTAGGAATAGTTCCCTTGCTATCTTACATGTTGAGTTGCTATCAATTCCTACACCACGTGCAGGTCATGCTGACTTCCAGAAGACTCAAATCCCAGTCAGTACTCATTTAGCTTATGACACAAAGGATAGCTGCTCTACTCTTCCATAATGGCCCGAAGAGTTATGATGTATTCTGGATTAAGTCCTTCTAAAACACCTAAACAGATGGGGTTTTTACCCCACAAAACTCATTATTAAGTTAAGAAGTAATTCAGTCATGTAAATTTAACTTAAGCTAGTAAATCTAATAACATCTTTCTAAAAGCAATAAAGTGTTCAGAACTTAATCCTTTTAATTCACTGTTTATCCCCTTGGCACCTAGACTATTTTTATTCTAGTCACTTTTGCCATAATAAAAAGTTAATAAAAGAGCACAAGGAGTCAGACAAATTGCAGAACTAATGAAGACTGGTTTCCTACAGGTTTGGTGTCTTACATCCCTTCTTTCCCCCACAGTATTTTGCCAGCTGCCACCAGGTTGTCTGTGCATCTGTCTCCTTGGGACTCCTTCATGTCCCTTAACCACACGTGAGCCAAGTGGCTGTTTGGGAGCTAAACGTGGTTTTGTACCAGCCCGCAGGTCTAGCAGAGCAGAGAGCTGATAAATTCACATTCCAGCCCTCCTCTTCTGTTGGAGCATTGGATCTTCTGGTAAAGAGCAATGAATTTAAGGCAAAGATCTCCCTTATAAAAATAGACTGTGAAAGTACTACGAACTTCCTACATAGTAATGCAACAGTTTTTCTAAGATCATCCACACAGGCATTGTTACCAACTAGAACTGTAACACATGCATGTCCCACAAATGCCCCGAAAGTAAGGTGATCTTTGCAGGCCACAGGAAGGGCTCTCTCAGATAAGGAAAGGGCAGGGAAAGCATTGCTTTCTGAGAAGCCCCATGGGAAATACTCAAACTTACAACCAGTTCTTTCATAAATCAAGGGGATCAGGTTCAGGTAGCTTCTCATGTGCCACCATGACAGCATTACAAAGGAAAGGTCTGTCCCAAGCATGCAAATCCCAAGCGTGCTGGACATTTCCAGTTTATAGCAATTATCTTGAACAGCCCCTGCCTACTTGTGTGCAGACAAAGCACAGGCAAGCACAGTGTGTATCACTGGTTGTCTGTGGAGGGCTGCAGGGTAAACCACCATTCTGTTCCAGCACAAGCTCTGCATGGTTTCAAGGCATAGCTCCAGATTAGTACAAACAGGTCACAGGGGCCCATGTGAGAGGGAACTGGTAACACACAAGGAAGTGCTCTTCTGGTCACACTTGGTCTCACAAAGCAGTCATCACTCGCTAGCTCTTTGCCATGAACCTGGGATACAAAGAGCAGCCACGTGCCCTCGGTGAGGGAGCCAGAGCTGCAACATTTACTGGTGTTTCTAAAGGACTAAGCTGTGGGTCCTGTGGGAGCTGGTGGATGAAGTGGCTAAGCCACTATCCACCATATTTGAGAAGCTGTGGCACTGGTGAAGTGAGTGCAAGAGGGGAAACATATTACCTATTTCCGCCCCCACAGACATAAGCTATGCAGTCAATGCAATACACAAGAATCACTCTCTCTTAGGCTCGTGGTCCCACCATGGGCACTTGCCACGTCCCAGCAGTATTTCCACCACTACGACACAGCTGGGTTGCTGAGTCCAGTTCAGCACTGCAGTTCCCCAGTAAACACGAGAGACTGGTGAGGAAGGAGGTCCCAGTCAAAGCAGGACTTGTTGAACTGATCTGTCAGAGACACGGCCTGGTGGAAACCCTGCACTCACGTGGGATGGTGCCAGGTTTCTTTCTGAACACAGTACACCTCATCATTCAAGCATCACACTCATAATTATACCTAAATGTGAAACACAAACTATTACAGTTTTCATAGAAAACCAATAAATCTTTCATTTCTACTGAAAAGAGAATTACAAGCCCAACATAATCAAGACACAGGCTGTGGTCCAGCCTTTCAACATGGATTCAAATCTAAGCTTTTGTATACAATAAGAGAGCAGACTCATTCAGTCCCCAGTACACTTGCAAACTGGGACGTCAGATGGCACACCCAGCACCTAAGCTCAATAGGCTGGTGGAAATACCACCTGCAACTATAAGGTACAGCTGGATACAGGTGCTTGCATAAATCCCATTCATGGCTGTATTTAAAAAAAAAAAAAAAAAAAAAAAAGAAAAATAGAAGGAATACAAATGAAGTATGATGAATTCTCACCAGCGGTCTAGCTAGCACACGTAGGTGTGTGATGCATGTATGATCCCTTGCACCATCTGCTCTGGTCTTCCGAGCCCTATCCTTTACCCTAACATAACTCTCTAGCAGTTTCTTGCTTATCAAAGATGTGATCTGAAGTTCTGCCACTGGACTAACTCAATGTCTTTTCTGCAGAAACCCAAGCAGTGGCTCTCCTGAGCAGCCTTTTTTTTTTGGTGCAGTGAACTTAATAGAGATGTCGAGCACAAGCGCTGGCTCCTTCCTACCCCTGCTGAAATTGGGAGCAGACCTCCCGCAGGAGGCAGCCCCAGGGAGCAGCTCTAACGCGAAGCAGCCTTTGCCATTCACAAGAGTCGCAGCACCAGGCTGCTGCTGCTGCCAACTTTTCTGCCACGTTCATCCTGGCACCGCAGAGCAGGAGGAGGAGCGGCATCCCGCGGCCGCACTGCCAGAGTGACAGCCAGGTACCTGAGGGGTGGCTGGACTCTGACCTCCCATCTAGGCACAAGCTGGCCATAAGTGGGAAGGCTGCATTGCTGTGGGCTGGGGGGGATGGGCAAAACAACATTCGAGAGGCAAATGCCCTGGGAGCTGCTCTCGTCACTGGAGGAACCCAAGAGATCTGGATTAATTTGTCTTTTTGCTTTCAGTTTACTTCTTGCAACCTCACAGTAAACCGCTTAACCTCGTAGGCAATACAGTGAGATGCCAGCATTTTCAGCTCATACTACTCACACTATGCTCTAATCCAGTTTGCATGTCCAGTCCTGTCATTAGCTGGAGGAAACATTAATCCAAGACAGTAGAAAAGAAGGAGTAAAAAATTGTTTCTGGAAATGCAATTATTCTAATGGCAAACTGTGGAGGTTTGTTATCTAGACCCACAGCCGAGTTAAACTGAAACATATTATATTTCATGAAAAAAAAGTTTTAACCATATGTTTAGTCATTTGTGAGCTCTTGATCCTAACGCACAACATAAGCTGCAATATCAGTGTCAAAAGTGCCTGATTTAAAGCATAAGAGGCAGAGTTACATGAAGTCAAGTTAAAATCACTTCTGCAAGTTTACAGGCAGAGACCTTCCCATGGAGTGACAAGTACAGGGGAACACATTCTGGGGTCTGCGCCGGACAGGGGGAAGAGGAAAGTTTTTTTCATTAGAAGTTTTTCTGTGAGATTGGCTAGGGGGAAGATGATATAGCTTGGGGGGGGGGGGG
>VXBT01003828.1:2379511-2389718 GCA_013400235.1 Oriolus oriolus
AAGACTGAGACAGCTAAAGAATAACACATGGTATGCTTTCAAAACATACAGCAACATGTGACATTCGTCTGCAAGTCTGGCGCTGAGGAGCCTGTGGTCTGGCAGCAGGGAGAATTTCTGCTTTTTATTTCTTAAATCATCGCAGGCATTTGAACTAAACCCCCCACCTAATAGTCTGAGGGGAAGAACATAAAATCAGATTTTACGTACCGTACTTTCAGTCAGCCATTTTCTCAGCAGATTTTTATCCTCCAACTCAATTCCCACATCATTAAAGTGATGCTGTCTCTTTAAAACACAACGTGGTGCCGTGCCAAAGCCTGCAATAAGAACCACTGGCACCAAAACAGTCAAAGCACACAGCTTAATTCTCTACTTAATAAGACAATTAAAGAAGAGTATTTGGATACAGCAGTCTGCAAGTACCAACACAGAGCACTGATGTCTCCAAAGGCATGTTGATCTGAAGGCTTTATCAGAAAGCATCTGTCACAACCAGATGCCATCAACACCTGAGAAAAGTGGGAAATAAAGTGGGTTAATGTGGCTGTGATACACACAAAGGCTTGCACTGCCCAAGTCCCTGTTTGTGAGCATTTTAGAGCGTGCAGGATAAAGCGCCCTGATGTAATAATGCTCATAGATTAAAATAAATTGAAGTATATGTACACAGCTATCTCTGTTAAAAATACAGTCTTGTGGAAATTACTCAAATTACAGTGGAATTAAGAGTGCTGTGTATTTTGTGTATTCACTGCCATAATCATAGAAAGGCTTATAGCAGGGCTGTTTTTAAATACTGTGATTTGACAGATGCTTTAATACACGTGGATGAATTGGGGTACAGAGACTAACATAGGCACCAGTGATTGCTCATATGGAGTCTCTTGACCATATCTGCCTCTAAGTTTCCAATCAAGTAATTCTCAGATGTCATCTCCTAGCAGGCTTCATCCTGCAGAGCTGAACCAAAGCTAGAGAGAAAGATAACAGCAGCGATATACGAACTAATTAGTCATTTGATTAGCTGGCAAGAAGACAAGGTCCTGCAGTTCTATGACCTAAAAATGCCACTGATGACCTTAAAACTCCATCTCAAGGGTGTCTGGAAATCTGTAACCTCCAGGGAGAGAGAGAGAGAGAGAAACGGGTGATGCCTAAACTGCATTAGCTTACATGAGATGTTGAAACAGCGCAGACGTTAAGCCGAGGATAGGTGTGACATTTGAAGCAATCAGCCAGCAAAAGAGCACCTGCAGCACTGCACTCTGTTTGAACTGCTGCACCAAGGACTCCCAGTCCAGCCTACATGGGAGGTTTGTGGGGCAAGTGGTTTAGCATGCTCAGAAAGCACACCAGGACCACAGACCTCATCCTAGCAACCAACAACACACGGCAAGAGAGGAAAAAATGAACCAGATAAAAAACCCCAACTACTCCCCCTTTGCTACAGCAGGGCTAACAGCCAGCCAGTCCCAGGTGGCAGCCCCTGGGCTGCACCACACCAGGAGAAGAGAGTGGCTGAGGGAGAAGTCACTTTGAAGAAGACATCCTGAGTGGTTGCCTTCTTCACTCCCACTGGAAGGTCCTACACTTCACTGGAGATCTGATTCTGGTAAACCCCATGAATGCACCAGTTATTCTACATGCAGTAACAGGAGGAGGGAGTGGGGTGATGCCAGGAGGTCCCCTTAGGCTGCAAAGTTGCATCTTCAACAGCAAAGGAGGAAGACACCAAAATGACCAGGGTTAGGGGTCCCAAGTTGTTTTGGGCCCCCTTCCTTCAGCCTGACAGCTGGAGCATGTCATCATCTGACTGCACCCAATGCGCTGAAAGTTTCCAGACTAATCTGAGGCAGTGCCTCCCTGGCAAGCCACTAACTGGTGCAGAGGAACCCACAGTGACCAGAAATGGGCCAGCCCAAAGTGGGCAGCAGAAAGCAACAGCAGCTCACAAGCAGTGATTTCCGCTCCACGAAGAAAGCCTATCTCATCTCCCAGCTTCAACAGCTTGGATGGAGTCTGACTCTTGGGTGTCTCTCTACTGTGAGAAGAGATTAAAGGAAATAAATGCATTGCAAAGATCCCCCTGCCATCTGCACCTTGGAAATGCCCTCTGGAATGGAGAAGAGGAAGATCCCTCACCCTGCATGCTCCTGGGAGAATGGTGCAACCTCCAGCAGCTGCCAGCACTGCCCTGTTTCATCCCCGTCCTCTCGACACAGATCCAGACCTGCCTTTCACCGCCCACTTCCACCATGTGCTTTGTCCCAGAGGGATGAACTCACCTCCAGCATCAGTGAATTTCTCAGAAGAAGTCCAACACTTTAAATTTTACCAAGCCCTGCCAGAGGCCTTGGAGTAAAATGCAGAAGTAGGAATGTTTTCTCAAATAGAAAATGGAGATTTAGAGCGCTTCAGCAGGGTCTGTAAATAGGTGCAAGCTTTGCCGAGATAATGCAACCCCAATAAGCACAGTGTTTCCCCCTCATTCCCTTTTCTCTGAAAAAAAAAAAATGGGGAAAAG
This sequence comes from Oriolus oriolus, assembly GCA_013400235.1. Lineage (NCBI taxonomy): Eukaryota > Metazoa > Chordata > Aves > Passeriformes > Corvidae > Oriolus > Oriolus oriolus. The sequence goes on from VXBT01003828.1 coordinate 2,382,039, forward strand.
ACCCCAACAGCACACATAATAAATCAAAGATGAAAAAACTGGCCATGAACATGGTTCAGTAACACATGTGCTGTGCTCAGCCCTGTGTTCCCTTACAGCTCTCCGAAGCAGAGAGCAAAGTTAAGAATATAGTTACTGCAGTTACAAAGAAATTTAGGATTTCCAAATCTGACTTATTGTGAAGTGAAACAAAACCTCAAAATGCTGAAATTCTCCACAAAAGGAATTCTAAAACAATTACTTGGAGTCCACTGGAAAAGCAATTATGTTGCTACTGTATTTCCTACAATGGAATTATACTTTAAAATTCTAAACAGAAACTTACTTCAACACAAAGCCTGTAAAACAATGAATTGTTAACACTTCCAGAACAATCCTCCATCTCTTTTCTGCTAGTTTTTTACGACACTGACCTGGTTTTGTAGAAGATTTTAGCTTTGATGACGCCAGATTTTGGAATATGATTCCATCAACGAGTCCTAGCCAGGAAATACCAAAGCTGGGGTTGCCAAAGCAACATAATTAACTTGATCACGGTACATACACTGTGTGCCACTTCCCAAATGGCCCTTTAACACCCAGATAAATCCTTGGCTTGAATGGCACCTCCTAATGAATTTCTCCTCTGAGTTCCTCAAGAACACAGAGCAAAAGGAGAAGTTGTCAAAATTACTAAAAGCCAAGTGCCACTCTGCTCCCTGGCCAATGGTCCCCTGGGCTTGAAGAGGTCAAGGAGCAGTTCTTGAGCCTACTCCCACAACTACGAACTCTAGCAATCACAGAAACACGTGACCCTGTTGCATGGAGCAAATGCATTTTGTAAAGATTCACTTTTAATTCACTATTACCAGATTAAAGAGGTTTGATTCTTTTGTGGCACTATCAGTAAAATTACTACGACTCGGGCAGGGAGGCCTGAATGTTGGTGCTAAACCTTGATCCTGGGGCCACAAACTTCAAAACCTGAACATGCTGTCACTAACTCAATGTGTACAATGTATCAAAAATAAGAATCTGTCTGTCCATTTGGAAAAAAAAATAAAAGTAAGAAACAGGAAAAAAAATTGAGTGATGGGCTTTCAGCCTGTCATCAGACCACTGTGACCTCAATTTTTGAGAAATAAAGTCAAAATCTATTCTTATCTTCAGAGATTCAAGATGTATTTGCGTGTCAAACTTTCTCCCCCTTGTCCTTAGCCTTTGGGAAGCACACTAAAAATCATATCAAAGCCTGAAAACCCTGCGATCACATTCGCATTCACCTTTGACCCAGGATGCCTACAGCTCTCACCAGCTCCTCAGCTCATTCTCACCATGCAGCAAAGGCAGCAGGTCTGGGAGCAAACTGCTCAGGATGAAATAAAGACCACTTTGCATAGCAAAATCGTGCTGCCCTGTTCAAACTCTGAAGGCCAAAAAACTTTTCTTTGGCAGTTTTCTGCTTCTTTGTACCCGTGAAGGATATTTTACCATCACCTTCCTCTCCTTACATACAAATATTTGATTATTCTCTTTGAAATGTCTCTGTAACATCTACAGGCATAGGATGCCAAATGCAAACACTGATTGATTCTTTCTTAGCCATCAAATGTGCTTACACAGCAACTACACCCAGCAAAGGCACACAAATCTCACATTTCACGTTTTAAAATATGAACATGCTATGTTGTTTTTTTTTTACTCAAACATAATGAATGAGCTTAAATATTAGAACTTGAAATTATTAAGTAAATCATGGCACCTGTAAAGCTTTTATTTGCATAACATTAATTCATGATGGCATGTAAAACAAATTCATCACTCTCACTATATTGTAGTCTGATTTATGTTAGAATCGGAAAAAATAAAAATCTTGAGCACAAAATTATGTTGACAAGATGTACGTGCTCTTCGAAGCCCAAGATTTTTCTTTTTTTCTGAAGCATCAAAACAACTAAATTATGGGAAAGAGGGCTGGGAGAAAGCATCTTTAAAAATGAATAACATGCTAGCGTCACACATACACACTCTCCAGTTATTAATGTCAAGCATGGTGAAGATACTCTAGAAAATCATTACCATTCATAGCTACTAACAGCCATTAAATTTCAATCAATTCAACTTAACACAAGGGTACTTCAGCAGCCCTTACAGTTCCTTATAGAGGTGGCTCAGAAAGTCCTGTCTGACTTATTGCATTGTCCACCGCACAAAGGGGCATTGCTGAGCATTGCTCTGAAAAGGAGCGATCTTGGTGTTGGGAACTGATGCTCTTTTAACACCGCTGCAATCAACAGACCTTGCTTTTAAAGACGGTGTGATAAAAGGGCTCTAATAGAGCTCCTCAGGTCAGCATGGAGGGGAGCAATATACTGATTCCAGCTAGGAATGCCACTTTCCAAGCTGAAAAAAAAAAAAAAAAAAATGGTGAGATGTTTTCAAGGAGTTTTCAATGAATTTTAGCGACAGAATCAAACTGCTTAACACAGTGCTGAACAATTTCCAGGAGATCCACTTGCTTGAATAGAATATAATCACTAAATCTACAGGACATTTACGCAAAACAGGATTTAACTTCCAGAGACTGGATATTTAAAGCTCCTAATGATGAATATAAGCCACAGCACTGTAATATTACAGCATCTCCACTCTTTGGAATTGCATTTGTAACACGGGAAGTTTTTCCAGTGGCATTTACAGGAATTAAGATATGCAGCTGACCATCCCTTGCAGACTCTGGGAAGAACCAGCTGGTCCCCTGCTGGGGGTATTTGCCACCTCATGGCGGGGTAGAGGGACTGTGACCACAGGGTGCTCATCTCTGAGGGGCTGGACCCACACTGGCTTCCGCTGTGCAGTGGAGCATCCCACAGAAGGTGTCTTCCTCTGGAAAGATTTCATTAGTTTCATCTGAATGAGTTATCTACACTAAAATCCTACATTTCACAGGGGATAGAAGACTTTTTATTACTATTCAACTCCCTCCTCTGAAGCCCAGATTTTCCGAGCAGGGTTCATTCTGCTGGGCACCAAGCCCCCTCTCTAGACTTACAGGCAGTTTAAGCTGGCAGGTGTGTTCTCCTACAGAACAGTCACTCCATGCACAGAAAAACAGATGCAGCCACAGATGTGCCATCACTGTAGCTGAAATTACAAGCTCAAGTCCAGAGTCCCTTTTGTGGCTCTCAGCTCATCCCTTAAAAGTATAAAGATTGATGCTACTATTCATTAGGAGAGTATTTGGGACTATTCTACAGAACACTATGGTTTTGCTTCCCCTGGGATTTAGATTTCGCATTTAACATAGGGTAGCAGTAAAGTTCTTCAGAATCAAGAAATGCCCAACTAATCTCTCAGGCAGATATATGCTTCATTTTAACTCATTTCCCTATACTTACAAGCTGCACTAAATGAAATGAAATTAATGTTAAAACAGGCATTTATTGAGAAATCTTCCAGTGACAGGTTCAGAAAGCGCCAGAGTTCAAGTAAATCATTCCATGGAAAATGTTAGCAAAGCTTAATCATACTGGAAGCCACATTTAATTACAGCTTTTTAAGTCCATCTGGGAAAAAAGAAGCAACTTAAATATGTCACCTGAGATGATCTAGATACTGAAACTATTTGTAAGTTAACAAAAGCATTTGCATCACAAAGCGCTCTGGGGCAGCACCACGGCAAAGCAGATGTGTAATGAACAAGGATCACAGCACCAAAACAATCAGGACTGTAAATAACTACTACTAATCTGCAATCATTTAAATTTGGATTTAATTGCTAGGCAGCAAATACATTTAATTCTTGAAGAGGCAAATGCTCTGCGGAATACACACTTAAAGGTATTTAGTGACAGAAGCACCACAGTCGAGAATCTGAATGTTAGGAAGGCAGAGAAAAGCCAAGGAGCAGAGCTGGGGCTGCCATGAGTTCACAACTTTAAACAAACTTTTCCCTGGAAGAGAATTAATAATGTGGCCATCCCCACTGTACATACTGTAACTACTGCAGGAGTGACACAATGAGGCACATGGGAGGCAAGAGGGCAGTGACTATAGAACAAAATTCAATCTAGTGGCTAATGAATAAAAAGTTCCTTTTATTTCTCAGTTGTTTTTGGTTCATTAAATTTTCCACAGATTTGCAGAGAAGAAAACGTGATCAATAAACCTTGACAAAACTGAACATGTGAAAAAGGCGAGAGAAAGGCACAGGAAGATAAAAGTGATATCCCGATCACAGATTTCAGAGGCAGATGACCAGAGCTCTGGGCTGCTGAATAATCTGAATAGACCATCATTTCTTTACAGCCTTTTACTTTCTTTTCCCTGACTGTTGGAACTCTTCATTCAATACAATAGTAAATGCACTAAAACTTTTTTTCTTATGCTAATGGTCGAAATCGGGCGCTCACAGTTAAAACACACTTCCCACCAACTTGTTTTCTTAAAAAAAAAAAAAATTTAACCTATTCAAGTTAAACTAAAATGTCAAAGACAGCTTAAGGCTTACTCTCACCATTCCTCAAAATTAATGGTTTTCTCCCCAGTAGATACAAAAAGAAAAGACTTGAATAAGGATAAAGCTGCAAGACTCTTTTCATATGAAAAAGAACACTTAGAAAGTAAAAAGAAATACATCCAGTACAAAGATCCTGGTACCTACAGTTCTAATTTGTATTGTTTCCTCTTAGAGTATTTATAATTGCAGAAAGGTGACAGCCAATCGCAAATAATTGTGAAACGATGAGAAAAGATTCACCAGTGACTAATGTATTTCAGCAGTCGTGCCCATGACAGTATCAGAAACGCTTCCACTCATTACAATGGGAACCCAAGGGAGCCTATTTTCAATTTTTTTTCTAATTTGGGTGTCCACTTCCAGGCGCCGAGGCCTCTTTTTCTGTGGTACTGAATATTCATAAATCCCAAACAATTTTTACAGCTCTGACCTTCTGAATTGAAGGACAACTTTCCTGTTCCCTTTGTGCAACACATTTCAGCTTTAGTGTATTTGGGTTCACTTTGTTTGTAAGAAGTTAAAGGGTATGGGGTGTGGTTTTACAGTAGCCAAGAGTGAATGAACAAAAGTGCTGTGGCCTCTCCTGGACTGCACACACCTAACATGTAGTCACTCCCAACTGGAACTGGTCTGTAGAAAATTTGACCTGATTACCCGCTATTTCCATTCCACTCACTTGTTCACAAGGGAAACCTGCAATTTTGCCTCTTGATCAAGACTGCCATGCAAGATGCAATTCTCATTACTTTTACACCAAACACCAGTTAGTTTCTAGAAGATGCATATATATGAGATCTGCTTCATACACATGTTGAGAACTGTGCATATTCCATGAATACACACAAATGTGTGTACATATATGCAGATATGCACAGGCACACATGTATTATCTGCCTTTTTAACACTACGCCTTCCTGCTGTCATTTATACAAGGATTCATTCTTTGTTGTTATTTTATTTAGCATCGTATTAATTAATTCCCAAATACCTCCTGTTGTTTTGGTTTTCTTTAAAAGGGTCCTGGCAACAGAGCTGAAGCAAACCCTAAATACCACTTAATGCTTTGTGGCAAGTTGTCCAAATGTGCAACTGTTTAAAATATTTACCCAGGTACATAAGGGGGTTGTGCAGCTCTTGAACAATGCCCTGGAATCTTTCCCATCAGGAAGAAAGCGGACAAAAAGCAGAGACCGCTTAACCTCAATGCCTTAGCAGCAAGTGAGAAGTGCAAATATTGCATTTCTATAAAGCCCTAGAAGCTTCATAGAAATGGAGTGGCAACTAATTAGTTTGATGCTATAGTCACTTCCAATGTTCCTAAGTAGCTTCTTTGAAAAAACTCACTGCCTTGAAATCCTTGGCCAGATTATTGAGTGGAGGCTTTGTGATGGGGCAATAGATAGGTGTTTGCTCCACAAATACATACAAATTTTGGTGACTGCTTACTGAATCCACTGCCTTCACTAATCTGCACTGGAAACTTCACTATGAACAGAGCACTTCTCTGAGTACAAAAGCATGAAGTATCTGTGTACCTTTCAGACTACAGGGCAAACAACTGGCTTACAGTAGGCCACCAAAAACAGGGGCAGGCAGTTAACCAAGTGTCCTCCGTGCTTGCAAACAGAGAATGAGAATAATGCAATTGCTGTTAGGTCCTACGTTCTACCCTATTCCTAAATAATAATAAAAAAAATGGGTCCAGAGGACTGAAAAATTCAAATGTTCTCAATAGAAATAAAATATCAGGATCATGAAAACATATTTTCAAGTCAGACAAAACTGTAGCGATCCCATAACCCTGTCTGTATACAGCTGATCACACGGAGACTGTGCAGCTTCTATACAACTGTGCCACTGAAAGGGAAGTTGTGGTATAAACCTGTAAGATCATTAGAATCACAGTAAGCATAATCAAAAATTATTCTCTGACATAAAAGTTTAAACTGGTTTTCAAAACAATGACAAAAATACTGCTCATTATATATATGCAGCCAGAAGGCTGTCTTTTCTAAATGTGACTTCAGTGTGACATTTGGGAATGCAAGCTGCGTTGGATGTCCGAGGTCAAGTTCTGTTCTCTTTAATCCAAGTATAACCTGGAGCAGCTTCAATCAAATTATGCTAGATTTATATTGACGTTTGCATCTAGTTCAAATTCTTCTATGGCTCTAATTTTTCTCTAATTGAATGACCTAACACAAATAGTATTTGTCCATCTGTATACATCCCCTTTGACACACTGGAGGAAAAAAAAAAGAAAGACATTGAAAGGAAGTTGGAAACAGTCCTAGAGATCTGTTTTCCTTTGAAGAACAGCAGTTGCATTTCTGGGCATTTCAAAGTCACATACTTTAAGCAATAACAACATTCGAGATGAAGTGAATCTTACCTCAACTTGCTTTAAAGATCAGCTCTTTCACAAACACACACCAGAGGTTGGATATACACATACCCATAGATTAACAAGTTCATCTTCAGTGAATCAGGCACTTTTCAGTGCTACAGATAGGTCATGCTTTCAATCAAATGACAAATTTCCAAGAGTTGTTTACAGTGGAAAAGCCATAATGAATCTCATTCACTTCTTAAAAGTTGTCAGTTTTGCAATAACATTACATACGACATTTTTATTGCAATTCAAAGTTTGACAGGTGTCAACATTTCCTGAAGTTCCAGCCAAAATACAAATTACCATATCCGCCCATCAGAAAAGTTGAACCAAACCAATTCACCAACTGTAGTTGCTGGATGCAGCAATTATCAGGCATTTCAAACATCCCAGCAGCCTAAACAATTATTTAATTATTTAGCAGGATCCTCTTTTCCAGGTGAATGTAGTTTCTTTTTCTAATGAAGTTAAGTTTATTAGGTTTAGAACTAAAAAAAAACCAAAATAAAACCAAAACCAAAAAGACCTCCAAAGTTTTTCTTAAAGCAAGGTAGCTAGAACAAACAGATAAAATCAGCAAGTCTTATAACAAATCAGCCTATTACACTTGTGTGTATTTTGAATTTCATGGCTTATTTACTTAACTTTTTTGGCACCAACTCCACAGCACATGCCAATACAATATTTGTTTAAATGCTGTTTTATGCACATGCTAGTCAAACGCTTACTTTCAAATTCTTGTACATCCCAAGAGCCTCAGTTGTAAAAAAAAAAAAAAAAAAAAAAAAAA